>WBNO01009682.1:16829-38068 GCA_013400575.1 Peucedramus taeniatus
CATTTGCTTGTTTTTTTTCAATTAATCTGGTTTACTATTAATAGAGAATCTATCCAGTATGTACTACCTTTGGAAATTTGTTCTTGAAATAAAGTACCCCTGACATATAAAAATTACCTTCTCTGTTTGAGAAATCCATGGTCAGTTCCCATCTACACGGATGATAATAGAGTAAAAATGTCAAAGAGTGGGATTTATGTTAGTTGGAAAGCAGCCAAATGAAAAAGTAAGTTACTTTTTCTTGCCCATAATATGAGAAATAAAATTGAAAGAAAATGTGAATATTTAGATGTGCAGAAGGCATTAAAACCACAAAAAGAAGGGAGATAACTGTGGAATTAATTGGTTTGTGAGAATAGATTTTAAAAAAGACTTTTAGCAAATGGCAGGTGTAGATGCCAAACACTTTCGTAACCCCCCAAAGATTCTGAAGTCTTGAGAGCTACTGGTGAGAAAAGATTAGTCTCTGAGAGCTGTTTGAGATGGAATAGCAGAATTAAATGTTGGAAATCACCTTTTTTAGGAACACAAGAGGAAAAAAAATGTAATTAAATCCCATAAACCTGTCTCACTCCTGCCTTTTTCCCCTCAGTAGACATTTTCTCATTGAAAGCTTCTGATAGATGTATATACACAAGTTGATTCTTTGCTTTACCTATAGCCAGGATTTTCTTTAATGGAAGATTTCTGCCCTTTTCATACCATTAATAGGTGGAATTAAGCCCTTCTGGTCTTTTTGCCAAATATCCTGTTTAGAAATATGACAAATGACATTTGTATTAATTGTTTATTCTGTGAAATGAGTAAAATTTTGTGAGTGTGTGAAATTTAAAAAGAATTCTAACATGTCCCCAGGATATATAGAGGTTCAATCACTTTAGTGTATCTTTTTATTTTCTTATTCAACTTGTTACTGTAGCTAGGAATTTCAAACATAGTTCAGGACTGTCGTAGCATGGCAGACCCTACAAGGTAATAATGAGCATTGACTCCATGATTGCAGAAGGCTGATCAATGGCTTTATTATACTACTATATCATACTATACTATACTATATTACTAACTACTAAGAAACTCATTACCCTTACAGACAGTCAGATACAGCTTTTATCTAATTGGTCAATCCAATCCAAACACCATCACCAGTGTCCAATTAAGAAATCACCCTTTGGTAAAAACCATTCTACATTCATCCATAACACATTCAACATGTGCACAACAACAAGGTGCAGCAGGTGAAGATAAGAATTGTTTCTCATTCTTTTCTCTGATCTCCTCACAGCTTCTCACAGCTTTCCAGGGAAATCCTGGGAGAGAGCTATGTCTCTGTTCAGAAGGCCATCCACACAGGACCTTCTCATTACTGTTGTCAACCAAAAAGTCTTTCCAAATAGACCACAGTATAATACGAGAAGGCATACTTCCATAAATATCTTTCATTTGCATATGCCAAGCAGATCTGCCAAAGGAAGCAACTCCATGTGGCAATCTAATGCAATGTGCTCTAGGATGACCCTTCTTGAGCGGGGAGGTTGGACCAGATGACTACTGTGTTCCCTTCCAAACATATCCATTTTAATTCTCTGCTTCCAGAGGCCAGTTTTTGTCTCTGTGCTACCCCAGCCTTTTTGAGGGCAAGAGGATTTGAATGGTTGCACAGTGAGATGAATTAGGGAACTGGTTTAATTGGAAGGTAACCTAACAGGAGAAAAATGTTCAAAGTTCAACACCAAGTTCTGTTTATTCTCCATGGGAAGCAAAATCAAATTAATCATAGCAAAGTGCAACTACACTTATTCCCAGCATGTTTCATGAACTTCTTAAAGTTCCTAGGATGAAGTTAATGATGTTTTCAAACTGTTCAATTTCTTACAGATTTTTCAATTAGTGGGGTTTTTTCATTTCTGATTTAAATTTTGTTTCTGCATTATTAGCTTTTTATTTTTGCCCTATTTACTATGTACCTAGATACTAATGAATGATTTAATTTCACTGCTGTTCTGTGTCTAGCATTTAAAGACTTTTATTTGTTTTCTCCTTTCTCTTTTCAAATTGAAACAGTCCAAATATGTTGATATCTCCCATTTTGCCTGTATTTTTTTTAAGTCTTTGTGTACACTTACAGTTTTCCACTGAACATTTCTTGAAAAAAATGTCTAAAGCTGTACATGACTCCAGCTGAGAACACACTCAATTTGAGGAAAAGGTCAATAAAATCAGAAAGCAGAACGGGAAGCCTGTTTAATTTTAATTGCCAAAGTGTAATATTTTCCTTTTTTTTGTGTAAACCCCTTTACTAGCTGCAAATTCTTAACTCTTCTTTCACTTTCTTGAACCTTTGATTGTTGCCTTTTATAATGTATCATACTTTGTACAGAGAATGAAGCCAAATTAAATTTATGAAGCTTAAGTGCTCGTGCTGGAAAGCTTTCAGCTCCAAAATAGGGATCCCAGTCTGTCTCTTTACAATTATATGAAAATATATGTTTCAGTAAATGCTCATTTCAAAATTAAGTTGAAGTAGAGGATAGTTGAAAATCCATTGTCGTTTTGTTGGTAATGTTATCAATGTACAGCACAGGAACTAGCAAAAAAAAAAGTTTTACAGTTTATTTTCCATTTTACCTGTCTTTTGTACCCATTTGTTTTCCATTATGCTATGAAATGGTGTTAACACAGCATAAAACTCTGTTAATGCAGCATAAAATGCTATTATGAAGTACAGTGCCTGAGATTCTGGAAACGAAATTAAAACCCAAATATCCCCTCTATACCTGCTTTAAATTCAGTCATAAAATAATAATAACATTAAATTGTTGAGATATTACTTTTAACCATTCCAAAATTCTTTCTTTTGCCGTTAAAAATAAATAAACCAAGATAAAATTCAGTTTGAGTAGTTTCACTGGTGATTTTTTTTCTATTTATTTATTTTTCAAAACTGTTTTTTACATACAGGTATTGAAAGTGTTAGGATTGAAATGGAAAACTAAACTATTTTGTCACCTAAGTGTTCCAAGTCTAAAAATAAGCCCAAACAAAACCTGGCATAGAAGCCTGAACAACACTGTTAACTGTGGTATCTGAGCACTGTGCCAGATCCAAGAGGACCAGAAATATGAGGACAAAAGACTGTTCTGAAAACATGCACAGTGCAGTTCAGGAAGTAGGAATTTGTCTCTGTAAGTTCCCAACCATATCATTCTAAGAAATTGTTTCAAAGTCATAGATAGACACCAGCATTAGGAGAGTTTACAGAGATCTTTGAAATACCAAGGGTGTATTTAGAGAAAGACAACCCTGGGAAATGGAGCATTAATCTGAGAGACAGCGACCTCCTCATAGTCAGGGAAGCCCTGGACGCAGTGTGAGCAGTGAACCAACTGCTATAGAAATGCAAAGGAACTTAGTGGTGCGTGAATGACGCATGAATTGCTCTCACCATGAATTTGATGTTAAATCCACTGTGTAAATATAGTGCACTGGATTTGCTAACTGCCTGTTATCTCTACAGTTAATTAGCTGATCACCTATGTAATTTCAAAACTTGAAAATAACAGCAGAATGTAAAGTGGCAATATCTGATTCTGGAAAAAAATAACAGGAATCTAATTATAGCTCCTGAATAAAATTGCCTTAGTTACAAATCAGAAGTCTCTTTTTTTAAAAACTAGCCATGGACATGAATGATGTCTTTTTAGATGATGTCCAGATTCAGTATTCAATTCAATCTTTAAAGACCAGTGAGCTGCATTTTCTCAGTTGCTCAGTCTTTGGGATCTTCTCTTGGTTGCCCTTCAGAATTTGATTTTTGTATTTTTAGTATGAAATAACTTTTGCAGTTCCTGCCATGTTGCAAGTTTGTTCTGATCCCTTTGACATTTTCAAATGGCTTTCTACATGGTTTGCTCTCCCTCTACTGCAAATCTCAGGGGAATCTCTCTCACAAACATGAACTCAACTTCCATTGCTGTGATGATGTTTCCCATTATGCCACCCTCTACCGCTGAAAAATACAGCACCATCCTTCTATTTTCACCTTAGACATCCATAAAAAATTTATGTTTTTCCTCCAGAAATCCCATTTCACTCATCACGATGAAAAAACTCAAAACAATATAAAATTTCATATTAGTGCAGCACTAGCCTGAGTAAAATTTCTGCTCATGAAAATGTCTGATGTTGCCCCCTCTTTCCTTCTCTTCTTCCACCTTTCCGTACATGTACTTGATATCTCAAGTGGGCTGTATAAATCTCCTCTAATGTGTTTGTGTGTTTATGCACAGCACACCTATGAAAAGCAGCCCATTCTGCAGTAGGACATGCCCTGTGGGCTGGCACAGCCTGCAGCTGTGGTTTCTTATTTATTTCCTCACCTATTAAAGGTTTGTTAAAGAGCAAGGCTATGGTTGTTAAAAGTTTTGGTCACTAGGGAAAGTTTGTATGTTGAATGGATTAATTTATTTTTAGATCAGTCTCAATGAAGGAATGAATAGAAATATCCCATGTCATTACCATGGCTAAATATTTTGAAATGTCAAACCACAGCCTGGGGCTGTTAGAGTGAATAATAAATAATATATCTGCTTTGCCTGAAGTAGCATATTGTATAGAATTTTGATGACTTTCCAGTAGTTGGTAAATACAGAAGACAAAGATTATGAATATATGGTAATATTTCTAGGTATGAAAATAAAAAAGAATAGTACTAACAGATATGAATAGTTATTAACAGTTTTTAAAGATTTGATTATTTGCTGGTTTTCCTCTGGATCCTCCTTAAGAAAACAAATGTTGGAAATTGATATTTAAACTTATGAAATGCCTAAAACAATTTATGAATTAATTTAAGTATGAAATTAATAAGAAATGTAGTTTTAACTTCATCCTATGTAGTTTTGCATTTCTTCATTTTGAACACGGAACAATGTGTCATGGAAGCATTAACTATATAGTAAAATATTAGAAGATTCAATTTGCAGAAGGAGAATATTTAACATAATTCAGGTAATTAATCCAAAAACAGCTGAATATAACACATCAAATTAATCTATGAGTGAGGAAAAAATTACATTCTTCTACATTCATGAAAAATGTGTGCAAAATGTGTATCTACTCTGGTTGGTTTCATTTTTACAAAGGGATTAATCACCCTGAAACACAACTTGTTGCAATAGGAATAGCATGTTTTTGTATATATTCTCATGACTATTCTGATTTTTTCAGACTAATATTGCAACAGCTCTTGTTGGTTTTATTTGTTTCTTTGTTTTCTGAGAAAGTGAAATCAAAAGCTGTAATTTTTTGCTACTACTTAAATGGACAATTGAAGAAATGGACAATTTGAGTGGTAAAGATTGTTTTTTGTTTTTTTTTTTTTCTCCCGAGGTATGGTATTACCTAAGTGTGAAATGGACTGAAGTATTTAACTTCTAAAATAGATCGAGCATCCTACTCAATTTGTGTTCTTGTTAAGTCTGGTTAGAAGTAGAGGGTGTAAAGCAATGAATAACGGCTTAATCTTTTGGTCAACAGCACTGAATTCAATGTACCCAGATTTGTTGATATGCAGTGCTGTATCGAATGCTATGAATGCCCAATGATTTTGTTTAATGGACGATCTTAGTAAATCATTATCCACCATGGCCTGCATGCCTCATTTACATAGTAATGTGAAAGAATGAAACCCAACAATGGAATTATTTTAGAAAGTGGGCTTCAGTGTCGAATCAGACCCTATTTTCTCAGGGTCTTAATAAGGTTTTAGATCTTCAAGATGAAATTCAGTTACATATATGGAGGTCTGCATGGACTACATTTCTGGTACCATGGCATTTTTTGTTTCCTAGGCCATTACAGTCATGAGTATGAGTAACTATATGAATTTGTCGCCATATTTGTCATCATTCTTCTTAAAATATCCCTCATGAATTTCTAATCTTCAATAATTTTTCTAGCAGTAAGAAATCAAGAATTCAACATTGAAAATTTGATCTCCATGTCTTTTCTGTTCAGTGTCAAATGCTTAGACTGGAGGTAGGGAAATGAAGAGAGAAATTTGACTAGCTTTGGGTGCTCTGATAAAAATACTGAACTTCCCAGTCTGTCTTTCCATACGAATTTAACAGTGCAATAACCCAATATGTATTATTTTTGCCTTTCATCTGTGTCTTGGTTTGAAAGACAGGTATCTGCCAGCAAAAGCTGGAATCTCCCTTTGTATAGAGAATGTAAACGCCCTCCCTCAGATTATTATAATTTTGCAATTGGAGGCTCTCAGGCAGAGATTTGGGAATAGGAATAAAAGTTCTTTACTAGGAATATTAGAAAAAAAAAAAACCAATACAAATGTAATAGCACCAAGAGACAAGCAAAACAAAACAAACAAAACCTCAGAAAATGCCCTGACAGAGTCAGGGATGTGACCTGACACCCTGGGTATCAGGATGGTGAAAGCAGTCCAGATGAAATCCTCCTGGAGTAATAGATGCAGTTCTGTGAAGTGGAGATGGTCCTGTAGGAAAGTCCAGTGGTGATGAGTCCAGTCTTCCTCTGGGAAGAAATCCAGTGGAAAACAAGCAGGGTCCTCTGGTGCTCTGACATCCTTTTGGAATGGCACCCTTGGCCCAAACTGTCCTCTTCCACTGCTGTTCCCCAGGAAAAACCTGCTGCCCCCTTTTGTTTCAGTCAAGTACCCATAAGTACCCAGCAATTAGCTACCTGGCGAGCCACCAGGAAAAATTCCACAAACACAAAAGAAACAGATCCAACCACAAACAATCTGTTATTGAAAAACAAGTTACTGAGGTTCCAGGGACAGAAAAAGTTTCTAATTAACCTCTCTGACTGGACATCTGGTGTCTAAGCAGCTATAACTCACAGTAATTGGAAAAAGTTACATTTTGTAAAAGGGTATGGTGACACTCTCATGTGGTAAGGCATTGAAATAGTATATTGCTTTACTTTTAATCTTTCCATCTTGATTATTGATGCGGATGCTTTGTCTTTCAGGAGATACCAGACACCAAAGATTTTCAACTGTGGAAGTGTGAGTTTTCCCTGCTACTTCTATTTGATTTTATTACTAACAGAACTGCCATGGGTGATGACAATAATTGGTAAGTTTACTACTTCATCTTTATTTCATTTATTTGTGTTATCTCACTTAACTCTCAACATCTGATAGCTTGAGCAAGGTCCTGATGCAGATGGGGACAGACATCCCTTCTAGCTAAGACTTCCATGGGAATAAGAGACATTAATTGTCTCTACCAGAAATTGCTACAAATCTAGCAAGAAGGAGCATCCTACATCCCTAAGAGCTTCAATTTGAGCCCTAACGCAGGGTTCATATTGTCTCTTAGAAACCCAGAATAAAAGGGGAGATTTTAGTCCTCAAAGAAATTTCACTATGAAATTTCAGATCAACTACAATTTAAAATGCTTACTTCCTTAAATATTCTTTGAAACTGGCATCCAAAAGAAGCATCATATGCCAAAAAGTCAAGACTGAATGGTACATCATCTAAGACAGATTTTCATACTTTGCAAACAAAAAAAAATTAATTTTCATCAACCTGGAAGAGAAAAAATAAAGAAATGAGGATGATGAGATGTTATCTTTTGTGTCATTGCATTGCCACAGAACTTAAACAGGGTTATCAAGTTATATTGTGCTGACATTTGTCAAATTTTCAATGTTGTGTGAGTTCACAGGGACCAATGTAGTATTACAGGGCAAATTTAAAGTTTGAGAGCTCCTGAATAGAATTTCAAAGCACAACCAGTGCTTTCTAAACAGTTTCATAGGTTTTTATATATTCAATAGCTTTTTTTTTAAGTAAAATAGTGAAATACAGAAGTAGATAATAATGTAAACTAAATCCTCAATTTCTCTTTGTATGCCAAATGAACAAATTGTAAAGTACATTTAGATGAACACACAAAACACCTGATCCTCAAAACATCTAGCTTTCAAGTAAAATTAAAGGCATCTTGGCTAACCCATTGCATTGTTTATTTCCTTTTTCATATTTTCAAATGAGAAGAGGTCTATCATCAGTCCCATGATTGAAATGAAATCACTTAACACAGAATGATTTCTTTTCTTTACATGATAATCATAGGTAACAGGTTTGAGCTGTGTAGCATTTTTCTGTTTGCACAATAAAAAAATAGCATTCAAAAATTCCATTGTGACACTGTATTTTTTACTGCTTTTTAAAATAAAAAGCTCTTAATTAAGTGTTAGGTTTATCTGTTCCCCATTGCTCCTGACTAGCTCTCTCTTTAATGAGGAGGAAGGGGTATTATGAGATTTGTTGTTAGTGATGGGTCTTTCCTATGGTAAGCAGTTTCTGGAAACTTTTCCTAAAGTGGATAAATTGAGTTCAGTTACTTAAAAAATTTAAAGCTAATTAAAATATCAAGATCTCTATGAACAATCTATAGTATCTTGGGTACTTCTTGTTAAAAAATGAGATAGTTGATTATAATCAATAAACAGAAGAATAGCATTATTAATAAATACAAATAGCTCAGATGTGCAAGAAAAGAAAATTCATATAATGAAACTGGCCAAGCTTGTATTGACATGCTTTAATAGCAAGCCTTATTTTCTTCAGTCATTTCCTTTGATTTCTCATGAACTCCTACCAATTTATCAGTATGAATTTTTTCTCTTCCAGGAACTATGAGTTTTTCCTACTCAGTGAACAGGATGATGGGCTTTGTTCTCTCATATACTTTCCTTGGGTTTCTCTCCCACAATAGAACTTAAAATAAAGCAACTACGGTGATCAAGCTCACCATGGCGTCAGTAACCAGTGGATCAGCATGGGGCTTGGGGTGTAGATTGGGGTCTAGAAATATCTGCACCTTGGAGGGCAGCAGTGAAAAGGTAGAAATCCCAGTCCAGCAGCCTCGCCAGTCTGGTATCTACGAAGTGCTGACAGGTATGGCTAGCACCTGCCTTCCACTGTTTCTTGTATGCCTTGTGCTGCGAGGCTAGAAAATCTTGGCCTAGGGCTTATGCTTGTTTTAAGCTATTACTGTTTTTCTGTAACTCTGCAGTTGCTGCTTCTGATAGCTAAAACCAGTTTACATGGTTGCACAACCTTGAGTCTTAAGCCAGAGGGTGCGAGCCAGGTCTCTGCATGCCAAGAGGAGAAAAAGTAATTTTAAAGATGACTTCTTAAGTGGATAAGGTCACTAAACATTGCAGTCCTCTGGCACTGAAAAAGAGAAAAATCCTTCCCTAAGTGACAGAGTTTTGATGGATTTTTAAGCAAGGTGTGGAAAAGCATGCTATCTGGGAAATGTTATATGTTAAAAGTGATACACCAGTGTACGAATAAAGAAGGGGAGATGTGTGAATTAGTTAGACACAGCTGAAATACCAGAAACAGAACAGGGAAAGTTGGACTTTTTTATGTAGAATACTGATTGAATATTGCCAAGTACAAATTATTTTTTGGGACAAATTATTTTTTTTTCCTTGCAATATTGATGAGATTTTCAAAACACAAGGTTAGGTTTAAGAGTTCAAAACCTATGAGGAAGACCTCATTTTCAAAACATTTCAGTTTTCATATAGGTACTAAAGAAAATGTTCTTTATATTATGTTTTCTCTATACTATTTTAATTTTTTTATAATCTATTCATGTGCTTGCAGTTATTGGGTCTTGGAATGACTTGAAAAGACATGTAATTGGTTATAACTTTGCTTACCTTAGTAACTCATGTCAAAATTCTTTATACTTGGAAATTCTTTTCTTGAAAGTATAGGCTTTTGTGAATATAATTTAATTAACTTGTAAAAAGTTGATGCTTTCATCCTTTTGCTTTTAGTATTTATTTCTAAGTGCTTCTATTTGAAGGCATCATTCTCATCATAGTGAAACTATATTCTTGTTAGCAAAGACTGCTGGATGTCCATGGCTGATGCACAGAGAGCAGATTGCATATTTACAAAGGTGCTAAAGCCGAGCAGCCTGTACTCCATTTAATATTGTTCCTTACCAGTGAGTTAATAATATCTGTTATGAAACACAAGGCAATGCTTTGTTCAGCACTGACACTGATAAATATGGTTTTCAGTGGTTTTGGTCATTTCCTCATTTGGTCTCTAGTCCTCAGAGGAAAAAACAGTTAAAATTATTGCCAGCCTTTCCTTCTGATGATATTGGCTCATTGTTTGTTTGCCACCACCATTTGGTCAGGATGGAACTACTGGGAAAAATAACCTCTCTGAAAATGCAAAGTGCTGCCAGCTTTGAAGAGAAATGACACATGGTGGATATTTGCTGTTCAGTGTTTGTATTTCCAGGGTCTTTTAGAAAGGACAATTTTTTTCAGCCGCTGTTCATATAGCTGGCATATTTGCTGGATGTGAACCGCAATGTTATCAAATATGTTTAATGCAGCCAGTGACATTCAAAAATCTGATGAATCCATGACCTGATTCTGCAAGGTGTCTACACGAAATAATTTCAAAGTCCACCGATATTAAATAGGGGTAAAGCTGGCTGTGTTTCTGCTAGGGTCATTCAGTATGTAGGTTTCTCTAACTTTATTATTTTAACATGGCCACAGAACCTTCTGTTTCTGTCCAGTGTGTTTCAGACTTTCTTTGTTGCTTTCCAATGATTACCCACTTGATACACAAAATAGCCAGAGGTATCTCCAAACAGGTAATTGTGAATAAGGCCTGTTTTGGTATTCAAAAAAAATATACCTGCTGGCAAAATTTGTAAAGAGGAGTTATTGAAACAGCTAAAATTGCAAATTATTCTGTTTGGCTTTTTTCATTGCTAAACTAAAAGTAGAACTACTTTTAAACTTTTAACTACTTTTGACTACTAATAAATAATTAAAAACTTCAAAACATAACAGCTTTATTTTTCACTTTTGTAAATAAATTCCTTTTAAAAATAAATTAATAATCTTAGATTGCACCCTTATATTTTCTCCTCTACTGGAGTATTTTACCTACTTTTGCTGTGAGTTGCCAGTAATTGTTTCAACACAGCAAAAAAGGAATGAATCGAGGCATGGTGTTGCCTGAATTTTATTATGAGTCTTTGTTCACTTGGTAGTCTTAAGTATCAGCCTCTGAAGTTCCTCCGTAAAAGAAGACTAGTTTGACTATTAAAAATAAAAAATAATAATTAAGAAACCCTCATTATTTTTGGTGGTCAAAACCTAGAAAAAGTGCAACTACAGGCCCAATGATCAGATAGCAAATTAAAAACATACAGGGTTATATATATAAATAAATAAATCCAAAAATCTGCAATTATGTTGCATCAAAACACTTTTGAGGGTCTGATTTTTAGTATGCTGAACTGAAAATCCATGGCAAATATAACAGGAATTACATGTGATAATCTTATCCATTGTTTATATTTTTTTCATTTTGACCAGAACTTGTATGTCATTTTTTTTAACAAATAATCAGGCCTTTAAGAAACCAGCATTATGAAGTGTGAACTTACTGATGAACTTGAAAGGCAAAATGAAGTACCTTTAAAAAATAAAAGCAACCAACTTTCATGTTGCTGACAAAAATTTTGGTTGAACACGCATACTCCATGAACAGGTCAAGATACTTTTTCATTTTGCTGTCATGTTCACACTACTGGAAGAACAAGGTCCCTGGGATATCACAGGCTTCCTTCTGTACTGTGATCCTCCTCTGTACCACCTGGCATTTCCTCTGCTGTATGGCTGTTCGTTGCTTTAAGAAAAAATGGACACTTCTCAGCCACAAATGCTTTTCATCCTGGCTGTCTTTTAAGGTCCAAAAAGCAACCAAACATCTTCACAGTTCTGAGTCTCAGCCATGATAGATGTTCTGCAGCACCGAAATATGACCTGTAGACTTCTGGATATCCAAAACACCTCAGTAGATGGTCAGCAGGGTTTTCAGTTAGATTTTCAGAAAAAAAACCCTTGCTATTAAAATGTCATACATACTATGAAGGTCTGTTTTTCCAAATAATTTAGAATTTTAATGAATTTAAACTGAATTTCCTTAGGGATCTCCGTGCTAAATGATACCATTTGGGGGAGCTGTTTCACTGCAACTCTACGAAGCTTGCAACTTGTCTTTGTCCCATCATGAGCACAGCAACACCAAGCAAGGTTAGGACAGGAGAAAGTCTGTGAGAAAAGGCAAGAGTTAACCTTGACAAACTAGCAGAAAAGATCATGTTATCTTTGGAATACAGTAAACAGAAAAAAAAAAAAAAAAGATTTGCACAATCAAAAAATCTGAAAACTTGCTGGGCATTTCAAAATTCCTGTGAGACTTGTATTTGTTCTGAAACTAACTGAACAGGAAGGATGCCACTACCAAAGAATCCTAGCTGCTCTAGAGAACAAAGGTTAAAGGAAAAGTAGAACACTAACCTCGGTAAATAGACTCAGAATTAAAAAATGCTTTTCCATCTCTCCAGTTTCTCCATCCTTATATTCTTGGGTAAATAAACAAAAATAATTTTAGATTCAAGGCTACTGCCTTTTAGTGTATGTTAATATACTAGGAAATATTTCAGTAACAGAAACCTCTTGCACAGTGTGATGTGGAAAGCTAAGTTTCAGAGTAGTCTGGTGTTTTGTTCTCACTTTTCCATACGAAATTGCGGTCAGAAAACAATCTTTCTTGATTGTATTTGTAAATTTCTGCTCACTCCTATTTTCTATTGGAAGTTTTCCTTCCAATTTTGTTGTGGTGGATTCTGTTTTCCTACTGTCCTCAAGTTCATCTTTGCTTTGTCCCCCAAAAAAGAACTGCATAATTTTGAAAATTTCTACATTAACTCTTTTTTCAGAGCCACATCAAGTTTATCGTTAATCTTTATTTAGAACCTTCATCATAATAATTTTACTTTTAAAAATTTTTATATGTACTGAAGAATCTTTTAGCAACCTTTCCTAGGTCTGACTACACATGTTCTTACCTTTCTGTACCCTGATTCTTAAAGCATCATTTTCCTGGCTAACCATGCTGTTAGTTTGGGGTTTTTTTTCAGCCTACATATAAGTCCTTCTGAAGGATCTACTGTTTCAGTTAGGTCCTTGTTTTCCAGAAGATTTTTTAAACTCTTTTTTCTATCATTTCCCCTGCATAGATTGCTGCCAATTTTAGTATCTTGGACTATAAGGAGTACATGGCCTCTATCATATCTGGCCTCAGATGTACTTTTTTTCCTACCTTTTTGATATTCAGCCTTTTAAAACACGGAAATTAGGATTCAGAATATAGCTGAGACTTCTAAGTATAACATAATGAATAATAAGTGGTGACAGACAAAATAAAAGCTAATTGACTTTACACTTCAGATGTTCTTTTCCTGTAATAACTATGGGCAAATTTTGAAATTGAATTTAATATGAAAAGCAAAGTCACTTCCTCTACAGATTATTATGCTTATATTTTTGACTTCCAAAGTTATAAGCAGGTTCACACTGTACATGTTAGTATAAGAAAAAAAGCCCTTGGCTGTCTATATACTGTCCTTGAGGTATGTCTGTGTGTACTTCTGAATAACTGAATATTTCATTACAAGTTTGATCGTTTCCCCTATGGTTATGTACCCTGAAATGTTATATGTCTCTACTAAGGCGGTGGCCAGCAAAAGATAATTCTCAAGTAGTGGCAGAGAGGAATCATAAAGCTAAACAATACATTTTTAAGTGATTAAAAAGAGAACCATGTAGCTCCAAATGGAGACCTGGCATGTTTCTTTGGTCACACGGATGGTTAAAGGTGGGGTAAACTCCTTTCTTCTTGCTGAGGAATTAAACGGACAATGAAAAAAGACTCTTCAGATGTTCTGTGGAAACCTGCATAAATTTTCTTTGTGGATTATCTTGCTGGAAGGATAAAGAAATTTGGGAATATTCTCACTACTTCTCATTCTGTATCAGTCTGAAGAGGTAACCTCTTGTCCTCTTTTACAGAGTCTACTCACCCTTTTATTGTTCTGGATGTTGAAAGAATAATGGTCTTCTTGAAATTACATAGCAGTTAAAGCTATCATAGAACAAGCATGTTTCTATTTAATACTGAAATCAAAGTTCATAATCATATGTTGGCAGAAACATCTGTAGATGTTACTCATTAGCCCAGTGGACATATTTGTCCTTTCTTGTTTATGATTTCAATTAGAAGGTTTGCAAACCAACTTTTTATTACTTTTTAAACTTGTTTTCTTTATGACTTTGGGCAAAAAGTTTGTTAATGAGCAAACTTTCAGTTTGTGAAAAAGCTGATGGTCAAATCTCAAATGCATTCTGATGCATTTTCCTGTCTAAATCTGCAAAGCAGCTGTAGAAGTAACTTGGCTTGGGTAAAGCGTGCAAAGTATTTACATGATTACATAAAGCACTTTAAATCAAAATTTACAAGCAATCAGAAGACTTAAAAAAAATGCAGTTAAGAAGTACAGCATAACATCCTTCTCCAATTTCCCCTCATTAACTACTTCATTTTTATGCATTCTGAACAGTTCCTGATCTTAAGTCAAAATGTGTCCATGATCACATCCAAAATGAACTCTCTCACAGACTACATAATACTTTGCTAGATTAATTGCTCCGTTTGTATGAGTCAGGAACATTTTCTAATCAAAGCAATTTTAGAAATAAGATTATTTTGTTTTTACCATGATTAATTCAAATAAGTTTAAGTGAAATGAGTATCCTTTGCTTTTCACAGTACATGTTGAAGGGTATTGGATCCAAAGTCTTACTTCAGTCTTGAAGTCAAACAATTTGCATAAACATTAATAAATTTGCATAACTCATTTTCCCATGACAATCTGTCAAGTAATTTGAAAAGAGTCGTAAATGATGACAATCAGTTTCATAATTGCAATTTATGTTAATAACCTCTCTATGGCTCTAACTCTTCTTTGCATTATGGGCATATTCAAATGTTGAACTTGTGAAGCAGTAATGTTCTTATTGTCTTAGTTTAATCAAAAGTATATGCTTTAACAGAAAAAAAATTATCAAAAAAATATTATTTTGAAAATTAAAATTTCTTCATTTCCAACCTTAAGAACTGGCAAATGTCTAAAAAGAACTTGAACTATCCTGCTGGATTCATGCTAAACTTATAGTAGACTAACTATGTAATATTTTTCTTTCTAATTTCCTCTTTGCAGATTTGTTGATAGTCTTGTAGATAATTTTTTTGGGGTCGTTTGTATGGGTTTGTTTATGCTTGTAGATTTTATTTTGTACATTTTGAAGTTTTGAGTGTAAATCTCCTATTTTAATAGGAGAATGTTGAATAATAAAAATTTCTTTGAATCTTCCTTTTAAGACAGAATTTTTTTTCCTTAAACCATACAGAACATCATAAAAAATGAATCTGATGTCATTAAGATATCCCAGATTTTGAGGGTTCAAATGTGTCAGGACAGGATACCTTTCTGTTTGGCTCTTTGAAAATCAAAGTGGAATCCATAAGCCTGCAATGAAAAGGATTATTGAAGGTAAATTTTTTTAAATAAAGGGAATAAATATGAAATAAAAATATGTGATGTCAGATTTTATGATGATTTGGAATCTAGAATTTGCTATATGAAACATCATTAGATGCATAGTTGAGCCTGATGAAAAGATCTGAAGTTTCTACTTCTACTGAAATCACTTTGTGTGATTTCAGTAGAAGTGATTTGTGTTTTATTTGACATCAGAAAAAAATGAATTAGGCTATTGATGCTTAATTACATTTACATGTGTTACAAAAAATTCTTTGATCTATACCATATCACAACTATAAAATGCCCCAAGGAAAAGTAACAAATCATCAGAACAAAAACAGAGAAATTGCAGAAAATTCAGAAGTCTACAGAGGTAAAATTCAGTTTTGTCAAACCTCCCGCTTCCTATATGATGCTTCTGTGTACCTTATATGTTTTTTTTAATTAACTTGGGAAACATGAAACTAAGCTGGTAGCAAAACTCTGAAGAAATACATCAGAAATTGCCTGTAGTTCAACTCTTTTTATTAGTGTCACCTGGTTACGATGAACTTGGGTAGTAACCAGACCAAACAGTCATCCTAGAGAAGAGAAGAATCATTGCTATGGATTTAGTCTTTTTTCTAAGGAAAATAAATTTTAACTGTATCATAGATAAATATGAATGGTTTTGGTGAATTTGAAATTTCAGAATAATTTCAAAATGAGCTGTATAAAATGTCCTGAAGAATCCGAATAACTCAGCTTCTCTTTTCCAAATGGATATTATCTTCCATTGAAACTGAGAAAACTCTGCAAAAGAGGTTTGGGTATTTGTCACTCTAATACTGATGTAATCATTGCCAAAGTTTAAGCTTAGCTCACTGGATATGTTACATTTTTATCAAGTCTGTACATCAGTAAAAATAGGAGAAATTCAAAGCACAGATATAATTTCCATGTGCTATTATTTAATTTGGGCCTTTTTTTTTTTTTTTACACATGTAGTGTTCTGCAAATGTGGATCAGCAATCCATGTTCCTGTGGGATAAAATGTACAAATTCCAAGATTTAAAAAAGAGCTGGATGAAGAATCATGTTTAAAATATTTTAGAGTCTTTAACCTGTATTGGTGTGGATTACTAGGTTTAGAAGCAGGGGGCCTGCAGGGCTGGCATATGTGGGAAGATTGCCAGAGCTGATTCGAGCTGGAGACTGTTAGTGCCAGCAATCCCTGCAACAGATCCACCACAGGGGACGGCCGAGTTCATCAGCCACATTTGGGGCATCTCCGGGAAAGTTCATGAAAGAAAGGGCAGAAAATACCTCACAAGAAAAGGAAAAGGAAATAAAATAAGTGAAACAACAGAGGTATATCAGAAGCAATGTAGCAGGAGAAGTTTCTCCATGAAAGAGAAAGTATTCCTCTGCAGCATTTAGGAGAGGACATAGTGGAGCAGGCAGTTCTCTGTAGTCTGTGGAGAAGAAAACTTTTTACTTTCCACACTGGGGAGGAAAATGAGTATGCAGATGGGTAGGAGATTGGCAGTTCTTCAAGCTAAACTGCCATGATTTAGCATTATTGTTTTCTACCAGCACTTTATTAAGAGGTCTCACTAATTATAATATCAGTAAGATTCTTATTCTGGAGTTATACACACTCTTATATAGTTAATATTGAGTATATAATTTGTAGAATAGTAACCCTTAGACATAAAGGATAAAGTGATGCAACTCTTGTCCTTTCTTGGTCTTGAGGCATCTGTGTTTGCTTTGGTTCAGTCAGTAACAATGTTCTTTGAACACAGAAGTCACAATAGTTTTTACAGTAACTTATCAGAGGAACACATGAGAGTATGAAGATTTTTGGTAAATATAATGGAAAGATTACGTAATGTCCAGCTTGAAACCAATAGCCCTCATGTCAGTTTAAGAAAATTGTCTAAATTTCAATAAGAAATTTTTCCTTGTACTGGTTATTGAATTGTATTTGGGAGTTTTTTGGGAAATAAAAAAAGGCCTTGTGACAGGATGTAATACCAGTTACAAATTTGAAAAAAACTTTATCTCCTTTGAAATAATTTATACTCCAGCTTCCTTTCAGTCTCAACTGTTTTTCAAAATTTCTGAAATTCACTTATTTTTCATTTGATAGTCTTGTATAAGAATAAACTGATGAATTTTCAAGCATTACATTTAAGGAAATGTGATTTTCTACTTTTCTACTCTTCTGCTATACTTTTCTGCTATGAAATACTCATGTCTTCCTTCCATAGAACACTTTCCTATATCCTTTTTTGAGTAATATTTGTATGCTTCACTGCTCTTCCTTCCATTCTTTCTTTTCCCATCTGCCTCATGTAAATGAATTAGAGGATTTTGGGATACTTGGAGAACCGAACTTTGTCAAAAATAATTCCTTCTTCATTAAGATAAAGCTGGAAGTCTGCCACAGAACTGCCAGAGATAGAGATTTCAATTTTCTGGTAGACTGAAGCATAAAAGGGAGGAAAATAAAATGCATTCTAAAATGCACCATTTCTTTTCAACTGAATTAATTATGATTTAGGGTGTCTGTTGTCCTGTGAATGCTGCACTACAAAAATCACAGTGGGATTGCTAAACCTTGTCTAACTTGTTGGTTTCCTATGTGTTTTCTTATTAATCAAATTGATTTCGTTCTTTAAGACTGAAAAGATGCTGGATGTTGCCTTCTTATTTGCTTATTTGCTGCTAAAAATGTCTCATGCATTCATGTTAGTAACTGTTTCATATAGTAAAGTTAATGTCCTACCAGGAAACTAAAGTATTGCTTCCTTGTTCCTTCCATTGGTTGCCCAACTTCCATATAGAATTATAGGGAAAGCTATATGATGGCATCGTTAGTCAAATAGCTCAAACAGGTGCATTTGGAGTTTGTAAACTGAAGCTAAATAGAGATGCTAGACCATACCTGATGTGTTTTCAAAAGAACATTCATTTGATGAGAGCACTAATTTTCCAAATTATAATGATCTGATTACATTTTAACAGCACTCAGCTAAGGGTTTACATTATGAATTTACTTCAGGGAGTGACTGACTCTCAGAACAGACCAATGTGCAGCAGAATTTGACTAGTTAAGTCTCAGTTCTGATTTTCCAAGCGATATGGATTTACAAGGAGAAAACTAAGATTGGCAAGAAATTAATTGCAAGTCATGCATCATTTGCTCACTAGTTTTCCTGAATCTTTATCTAGGAAACAACTATTGCTAACTTTACATATATGGATGACCACACATTTAATGATGAGAATATTTAAAATCCATAAAGCTAAGCCGTTACACTCTCCCATTGCATAATATTTTCTAACTTATAAGCAGAATTTTCAATGGGATGCAAAACTGAAATAAAAAATGTTGTGATATATGTATTTTATTATAATCTGAAACAATTAATTGTTTTGCATTTTTTATTGTTGTAATTGAAAAATATTTATGAGGAATAAATACCTGTTATGAAAGCCAGTGTGGGTTATGTGAAGCCACTTCAAGCCAGGTTAAAGAGAAAATAATTTCTGAGGCTAGATTATGTATAGAGAAATACTCCCTTAATACTCTCTTGATGATCCTTCCTGTGTTGTTAGGAAGTTGGAGACTGTATCAACTGGAATAATACTTTCAGAAATTAGTGTATTTTCTTGTTCTTTGTTAAATTTATTTAACAGATTTTGCATCATAAGATTTACCAATACTTTTTTTTATGTGGAGGTATAAGTTGTATAACTGCACATATCAAACAAGATATGTAAAGAACATGGTGCTGTCTTTAGATAGTTTGTTCTCAATGTGCATAACATTTGTCTCCTAATTTTCTCCTAAAAAAGGCAAAGCTGCTTATCATCAGCCTGTTTTCAGTACAATATGTTTTGTCTTAGCTACTCTGACATACATGACTTGAATAAATTTTACTTTGTCAATGGATTACAGTTGTTTTATCTCATATTTATGGATTCAATCTTCTAGGTATGCAGAGAGGAAGGCATACACACATATGTAGGATATGAATATTTCCTGACATATTCAAGAATCAAAGTTTTGGTCATATGAAGTGAAGAAGATATTTTCATTAGGTTAAATATATGCTGTACAAGGTTGCTGGGTTTTTAGGTATCTGCATGCATTTGTAGGGAAAAGGGATGGAACGACTAAACGTGAAATCACTGAACCTTCAGAGCAAGGGAACGATTATATTCATCCAGACAGGGAATTTACTTGGTTTCCCTATTCCAATAAATCACTACCCTGTACTGCTTAGTGCAATGGATGAGATCACACAGGCAATACTGCATGCAAAGCCATGTGTTTGCCCAACACCAATTTATAGATTACAGAGTTTGATTTATGACAGTCTATTAAGAGCAAGAAAAACTGGAGCACTATCTATAATTATCAAAAGAGGATCTTCATTTTGTGCTGAGAAGAATTATTCAAAGTGCAAAAAGGGTACAAAAAGCATAAAATAAACCTAAGAAAAACAGAAAACAGAGTAAGGGAAAAAATTGTAATCTTTACTACAGAAAGCAGTGGAAGAATCATAGAATCATAGAACATCTTGACTTGGAAGGGACCCACAGAGATCACTGAAGATCAATTCCTGGTCCTGCTCAGGGCAGTCCCAAGAGTGACACTGCGTGCCTGAGGGTACAAAGTTCTAGAAAAGGTCAGATCAAAAATGCCCAAAAAATGGACTTATTTGGTAGGGCTTTAAAAGTAAAAGAAAGTAAAGAGTTATATCCTATCACTCATTCAACCTGATATTGATTATAGATTGTGATCTATAATTTTGAGTCTGGAATTTGAGGGATACCACTAGACAACAGAGATTTTATTTTTCTAAAACTTATGGAAGCTACTTGTTAAAATATTGACAGTGTGTCATTGCTCAAAGGAAGATTACATGGCAAAGAAGGGTATCTAGGTTCATGTATAGATGCATTCTGAAAGCTGTCACAGCAATTTTGTCTTTATTGCTCATTTTTGAAGTATCAGAGTATTTTCATCTCTTTGGATACATGCTGCTCTTTATATTTTGAACTAAATGCACCAGTGATCTACATTTCCTCATTAAGATCCAAAGCTTAAGAATTACTGAGAAAGTATTAACAATAAGCCTCCATATGGAAGTATAAATAATTCACACGTTGTGTGTTTTGTTCCATCTCTTAGGGAATATAAACTTGGCAACAATCAAGGCGAATGTCATCATTAATTATAGTTAAAATGCTGAAGTTGAGATACTTTTCCTGACAAAGCAATGCACATAGCCAAACTTTAAAAGAAGTTTATAAAGGGACTGAATGGAAATTAAAATTATAACACTTATGTAGTTGGTTTTTTAGTTACTGAACGCTCAATCAGACATAAAAACACAGTTGCTGCAAATACTAGAGATAATTTTTATGTGCCATGATGCTTTTTGCAGGATTCAAAGAGGCATCTGTGCATTTTAAAATCATGACTACTATCACTTCCACAATGTGTGCTGAAAATATTTGTTCAAAATTGTGTCTATGTCCTCAGTCTCCAAGCTCAGCCCGTCAGATTTTGCTAGAAAATGCTGTGTTTAACATTGAAGAGCTAACATTTTAAGAACATTTCAATATATTTTCAAACTGTGTAAAGACATCCTGAAGTGCTGTTTAACTCTGTTCTAAGTTATTAAGTCTTAATTCAGTGCTCAAAAAATGGTCAAAGTTTTCCTTTCCCTTCCCTTCCCTTC
>WBNO01009684.1:0-34006 GCA_013400575.1 Peucedramus taeniatus
AGGAACAATAAACTGAAAGTAGTAATGTACTCTTCAAACTGCAGTAGGACACATGCTGAGTGGAAAAAAGTTCATAAATCTAACTCATCAGCTGAAATTACCAGTTTTTATAATGTTTTTGTGGTAGAAGAAGGGGCTTAATCACTGACTTCTAAAAAGTTATTTCCCCTTGTTCAGATTGCTAGTGCAACTACTGCTCCATCAATCCCTACACATCTGTCTCCAGGCTTGAAAGATGTGACTCTTCGGTGTTTAGAACTTCAACCTCAGGACAGACCACCTTCAAGGGAGCTGCTGAAACACCCAGTCTTCCGTACTACATGGTAGCTACTTATTTGTAAAGCTGAAATAGTGAAGAAAATGCTACTGAATATACAGTAACTGTCTTGCAGTGCAGTTAAGTGCAGCAAATTATATTATTCTGCTGGCTTTAATGATAGATACATCAAGAACATAAGGCCAGTGGAGGACCCTACCTAAGTATGTGATTGACAAATCAAGATCTTTACCTAAGCTCAGTATGCAACATTTGACAATTCATGCAGAGATTTGTAAACTGTGCCTTTTCAAACATCTGGCTCTTTGTTAACATAAAAACATTTTTTCCTTAAATCTGCATGATTATTTAGCAGGTAAGTGATTTTTATTTTATTTAGAGCACTTTTTCAGCAGTATTAGAAGCTGAGAGGCTCAAGATCTACTTTAATATCGCAATCACTGTTCAATTTCACATGTAAATGCTCTGCAATTAGTAAGTTTTCAGTAGTGGTTAAAAGGACATTCTGTATCTGTCCCTTTTAATTACACAATACTCTCTGAGTACAAATCCAAATATTGATGGAAACTTTAAAAAAAGCATTTGCCTTCCTATAAAGTAAGAGCAGGCACTCATGGTTCACTGTGCATTTACTGCTGGCCATGTAATTTCTTTTGAAATCAAAGTTTGTTTTCTTTGTATTTTTAACTTTCATGAAAAGGGGATATTTTAAAATAGTCTTTAGAAAAAAAGATGCAAGCTGTGTCATGGAATATTTTCCTGACACAAGAGTTTTAAAACCAGATTTGCTGGAAATCTGGGATAAAATGCCACCTTCAACAAGGATATGTTGAAGGCTCTGATAGTATAGGTTATTTAATAAACAAGATTGTTCTGTATAAAGCAACTTAGTCTGAACCATGCTAGAAGTTGTTGAGCCTTTTTTTTCATATAGCAGTTTCTTCTGGCAAATTGTGTAGAGAAGTTTCATGTCAAGGGCCCCCCAAACCCAGCTTCCATTAAAGTTTTTATGGGAGACTTTGGCATGTACTTCAGTGTGAGCAGGTGCCAAATGAGCAAATCTCATTCTTTGTGTAAAGAAACTGAGGTTACATTCTCTACTGATAACAAGTTTTACCTGCTGTTTTCCTTCTGCCGTACATCATCTATTTACTGTAGCCATTAGTGGTAATTTAATTTGAAAATGTTAAAAATATTACCGTAAGAAAGGTATTTATTTTAACAAGAAACAAACTTGGACTTGAAGATCAAGATAAAGTAAAATGTGAAGTAAAGCTTCACCTGTAGTGCAAAACTTGTCAGTTTTTAGGAGCTGTGGGGTTTTTTTTTAAACAGGTTTTTAAAATCATTTTAAAGGCAGGTTTTTAGATTCTGATGCATGTAATTCTGAAGGAAAATGGCAGCTTTTTCTTTTGCTTTTTTAAAAATGGGGATCTTTTTTAATCTAATGATGATTGTGTTTAATCCATTTTGAAAAAAAAAATACTGTTCATGTTATAACTCTTCAGAAGCCAGTTGGATTGTTGGACTCAAATAGAATTGGTTATTTTCAAAGACTCAGGACAAACTAAATAAGCTATAGTACCTTAAAAGTGTATAATACAAATTGGAAGCAAGACATCTTAAAGATAAGTTTACATGAATGATAGTGCTCATACTAATAAAAAAAAAAAAAACAAACCATGTCATTAGTTGTGAATGTGTTTCTTTTGGAAATTTTACATTCCTTTGTTTTTGAAGATTGGCAGACTTTGAAGAGTTAAAAAGATAATACCGAAATGTGAAGTTTGGTAGCTCTGTTTTGTACTTGACTTTTTTTTTGACCACTTTAGAATTTCTCATTCTAATAAGATTGTTTCCAAGTCTTTCTTATGTGCAAGCTTTAAACGATGCACTCTTGCCAATTCATGTACTGGAAGATCAGTTTTCAGATTAATACTGTTTCTGGCAGAAATGTAAACTGTATAAACTGATGAACCTCAGCTAATCAGTATTACTATGTAGATCACCATGCCTACCACATTTCAGACTCAAACTGCCTCTTAGGTGTCCAAATGCATTTGTTTGAGTTTGCATTTCCCTTGGCTTGCTGGTAATTGTGGTGTTTTTAAAATGGAGATGTGATGTAATATTCTTATTTTCTTTGGATCAAAGCTGGACTGAAAATTGTATTGTGTAATTATTTTTGTGTTCTTAATGTTATTTGGTACTTAAGTTGTAAATAACGTCTACTGCTGTTTATTCCAGTTTCTACTACCTCAGGTGTCCTATAGAGTTTCTTCTACCAAAGTTCACTTTCACAATGAAATTATATTTGCTATGTGACTGATTCCTAAGACTTCCAGGGCTTAAGGGCTAACTTCTATTAGCACCTTACTGTGCAAGCAAATTTTACAGAATTCTCTGGGTTAAGAAATTTGGCTTCATTGTATCCTTTGTTATTTTAAATATATCAAGATATTTTAATTAAAAGTTTTTACCCCATTGAACCAATTTTATATAGTATAATTTGTACGTATTTTGGTGTTTTTTGTCTTTATAGTAAATAAAAGTTTTTGAACAAACTTTGTCCTTTGCTTACTGTAAGACAAACACATTCCTTTTATTGATGGAAATAAAATATTTCTGGTACACTTCACTGTTTATATACCATTTCATACACTTGATATATCAAGACTTAGTTTGTAATAAAGGGCAACAACAGAGACTAATTTTTTTTTAGTTAATGATAAAGATAAAAACTTCTCTTATGACAGCACCGTTATCTACGAATTTCACTTGATTATGCCATTAAGCCAGGAATTATCTAAATTTTGCATTACTGCAAATGTCACAATTACCTATTCAAGTGAGCTGGTTAGGTCAGTTCTGGAGCCATTGAAGTGTGTGTTGGAAATTAATCTGTTTTATGTTTCTGGTGAAATGATTTTTTTGCTTGAGATTTTAATAGCAAACATAAGCCTTTTCTTATTCAAGCAATCCATGTATTGCAAAGCCTAGGGCTTGTTTCAGTTCTTGTCTTTCTCCAGATAGTTTTGATATTTTAAAAATTCATTTTTTTAATGGAAACAGATTTAAACTATAGACTTTCTTGTGAGTATAAATTCTGTATTTCGAAGGACTGCACTTTTTATTATTTTCATTAGGTATGAGACTTTCTGCAGATAGATACTAGTGTATCAATTTGAAAAAATTGGCAGCAGAAATCTTCAAATAAATTGTAATACCAGATTTCTCAAATCAGAAGAATGTACTACCTGAAATTTCAGAAAGGAAAATACACGGCAAGGATTAAGTAGGAGATAAACTTACTATAATGTATCTTTACCGGATTTCCTGTAGAAGTTCTGAATCCTGCAGTACTGTGTCCTACTTGTGATGTTGCAGCCTCTTTTTTAGGAACGAGGGATGGCAGAGATCACTGGTGCCCGGCAGATGGCAGTAAATTTCAAAGACACCTACTTAGGGAACCAAATTTGTGCGCAGGGCACATTCCATTCTTCTACAGGCAAAGGGTAAGCTCCATTCCTGGTGTGACTTCTCCGGTGGGAATAAAATCACATTTCTGCGTCTTGGTCAGAGGCTGAAGTCTGATGATGTTTTATCTTTGCAAGTTCTCACTCGAGGCTAAGGACTGCCCCCAGAACATGTTGGAGTGTCATCTAAGTCCTTTCATCACATGAAAGTGGGCAACTTGCGTGCATGGCTGTTGTGACCTGCCAGCCCACCTCCCAAAGCTCTCTATTTCCCTTACTGACTTTTGACTCATTGCTTAGTCTATCTGAATTACGCTGTGACTGCCTTACTTTTAAGAGCCACAATATACATGTCATGTGGTGAACATGTATCTTTTGTGGTTATAGCACAGGGCTGCTGAAACCGGAGGTGCCAGTATTGACGTGAGACCTTTCTTCCCTGTAATTACCGAGGAAGGCCAGGAGATGGCAGGGAAGCACTTTGCGGCACCACTGTGCCTTTTCCTGCATTTACCCTCAATTTCTTCAGTTCGCAATAGCCCTTCGTTCAGCTCCTGTTCTTGGAAAAGATGAGGCAGGCCAATAGTAGAATTGAAGTGATTATGGAATAAATCAAGGCACAGCTTTAAATATTAGTTAAGCTCTGAGATGGTAAGTTAATTTTGATAGTTACATTGCTTTGATGGGCCTGTCTCAAATTCCCAAACCCTTGTCAAAATTTCAGGTCCAGAGGAAGGAGTGTAACCCCTTAGAGTGTTTTGAGGTCTGATTTCTCTGTGTACTCCAAAAACAATTCTCAAACGCTCCATATTTTTAAACTGCTTTCCAAATAAAGTAAAATACATGCATACATGTTCTTCTTTTCCCAGTTCATTGGCAGTGTTAAACTAAAACTGCAGATAAGGAGCAGCATCCGAAGATTAAATTTTTATGAAACTAGGTATCCAAGCAGCCAAAGGACAGCAGTGGCCAAAAAAAGATAACAGTACCATTATCTTTACACCTGTGGTGGTTTCTAGAGAATGATTTGGTGGCCATTGCTAATTTTTGAAGACCAATTGCTGAGCGATTGTTTTCCTCACTATATATATTTCTTAATTACCTTAGAGATAAGTGATGGTAGAATGTGGCACCAAAACGGCTTATGCCTGTGTTTGTAAATGCTCATGATTTGTAGTATATCCCTTCAATCTGTGTACTTCAACAATGCTGCTGCTTGCTGTACCGCAGTCGGTGGGAAGCATCTTAAAATCTACAGTAGCTTATGATGCTACAAAGTACAACTCATGTCTTCTTGTTACCACCGTCACAAGCTGAAAGTGTGGACAGAAGTGTTACAAGACTCATGTCTGAGACACTCTTTTTATGACATGGATCACAACTCTGGGGGACAAGTCTTACGAGGAGCAGCTGAAGGAGCTGGGCTGGGGGTGGGGATGGGCTCAGCCTGGAGAAAAAGAAGTTCAGATGTGACCTGCCTGAAAGGAGGCTGGAGCCAGGTGCGGGTGAGCCTCTTCTCCCGGGAAACAGGATGTGAGGACATGGCCTTAAAAGCTGCTGCGTGGGAGGTTCAGGTTGGCTATGAGGAGGAATTTCTTCAGAGGGAGGATGATTGGACATTGGAATGGGCTGCCCAGGGAGGTGTTGGAGTCACTGTCGCTGGAGATATTTAAGGGAAGACTGAACAATGATACAGTGATGTTCGGTCGTAGTTGGGCTCGATCTGAGAGGTCTTTTCCAACGTAATTTGTTCTGTGACCATCTGAGGCACTAACAGCCCTTAACATCGCTAGAAGCAGGCATTGGATGATTTTGGAGAAGTGATCTGACAGTGTAAGGAGTGGTCTTTAACGGCCGCTTCTAGATAGTTTTTAAAACACCTTTTCATCTGTTCTTGTCTTTTTGGATTGTTCAGTACAACGCAGAAGGCAACATAACATTGTTCCGAGAGAAGGGTGTGTATTATCGTCTGTAAGTGTGCACCCAGGAGCTATGTGTTCTCACTCCCGGTGCCTGCAGCTCTCCCCGCTCTGGGCATTGCCCGCCGTTACCCGCGGAACGAGAGCCGGGCCCTCACCCTGGCGGCTCTCCCGTCACGGCTCGGCCCCGCCGGCCGCGCGCAGCCAATGACAGCTCAGGACACAAACGCGCCGGCGTGTGTCCGGAGCGCGGATTGGTTGTTCCAGTTTGCGCGGGCGCGGCTCGGCAGGGGGGCGGTGCCGGCGCCCTGAGGGAGAGGTCGCCATGCTGCGGGAGCTGCGGCGGCGCTGGCGATCCTACAAGTACCGCTTCGTGCCCTGGCTCGCCCTCAACCTCCGCCGCCAGCGCAGGTGAGGCGCGGGGAAAGGTCCCGGGCGCCAGCCCAGACCCCGCTGCCACCCGTCGGGATGGTCTGGGGCGCCTCAGGAGTTCACTCGGGTTTGTCACTCAGAAGTGCTTCGGCATTGGTCGCCCCTCGGCTGTCCTGAAATTCTTAGACACCTTAAAATGGTGCTTAACACTGAAGATAGATAGATAGATAGATAGATAGATAGATAGATAGATAGATAGATAGATAGATAGATAGATAGATAGATAGATAGATAGATAGATGGATAGATAGATAGATGGATAGATAGACAGACAGACAGACAGACATATACTTTCTTGTTGGCACGATGTCTATGCCCTATCTTAATCGTAAAAGTAGTGTTTGAATTTAAATTACTATGGCATGGTTATAAGTAACAAAATTAAAATAAGTAAGTAAATTAAACCCTTCCTTGCCCATGCAGTATTTGTCTTGCCTCATTTGAAGTGTAATGAACTTTTAACAATTTTTTAAAATAAACATTACCATAGTTATGTTTTATTGTTGGTGCCTTTTTCACTGTGAGTTCAGTAGGTCTACTTGTGGTAAATACTCAGATAATTATTTGTAGTAGAACAGGTACTGGTTTTTACTAAACAGTCTTTTTTAGTGTTTTAAGAACAGTGGCTTGAGCTTGAACAAGCATGAAAAAAGCTTGGGGTTTTCTAAAATACCAGTGTATCGAAGTTACTGATGTTGCAAAATGGCTCTTCTCTATTTAGAAAAAAAAATGTAATGTATGTTTCTAATTTTAAAATATTTTATTTTCTTTACAGGACCCTTCGATATGTTCCTGAAAGCTCTCAAGACAAAATTATTGCTGATGAAGATGTCTTTGAGACACTACTGAAAACATTTAAAGCTCTGTTCATAAATGACTTCAGTAGACAAGCAGATATCCTGGCCTTACTTCCAGAAGTCAAGTGTCAATATCTGGAATTACTTACTGTGGAGCAGAAGCAGTCAAAAGTAAATTCTTGTAACCATCAGGGCCAGCACGTGTTTAGTCCTGAGGAAGTTTTGTTTAACACACTTGGGTTCACTGTTAGCAGAGACCGGAGTTCCCTGGTGTCTGCTGGAACTGGAGTCTTTGTTACCAAAGGTTTTGTACCAAAAGGGACAGTTGTGTCTATGTATCCTGGTAATGGAATGTTCTTATTTTTGATTAAGTTAGATGGGACTTCTAACCATCTGATCATGGAATGCCAAAGATCTACACTAATTCTTATTCTATGGGTTTTCTTTCTCTCATTCCTTAACAAAATCACCAGTTAGAGTGCATGAGAATATTTATAAACTATCTAGAGTTATTTTGGAAATACAAAAAACAGTATTGGGAAGGATAATTTTGTTTATAAAAAAATTTTAGTACTTAAAGCCTGCTTTTCCTGCAGCTGCAAAACTTGTTCCAGATTCTTTAAATGTAAATGCACGGGTGAAATTTATAGTAGATGAACAGAGCAGTTTAATTCCTTGGGGTTTCCGTTTTGGTTCAGGATTTGAAAAATGAGGTTTGAGATCTCCACACAGGTCAGTAGACAATTGCCTGAGCTTCTTCAAAGTACAGAAGTACAAAATGGAGAATGAAAATAAAACCTGCATTTAGCAGAACTTTATTCCCTGAAGCGTGTTTGGAGCAGTACTTCTGTCTTCCTCATTTCTTGGAACTGTGTTTGCATACATTTCTTAAAAAGGTTTGTAATTCCAGTCAGTATGGCCAAGCTAGCAGCTCTGCTGAGTTGCTTTGGGTTTGTTTCTGTTTCATCTGCCAGCAAAATCATCCCCTGTGGTCTCTGGCTTGTGCCAGCAGTGCAGGATCGGGAGCAGCCCAGGCATTCACTGGGCAGTGGAGTGCATTTTGTGGAGTGTCTGGCCATTGCCATTGCTTACTCATGAGCTGAGCCATTGAGTGACAGTGAAAGAGCCTGCCACTTATGCAGCTCACTTCAAATTTCAGGCACATGCTAGATGAGAGCGTAGGCTCATTCAGAGTCTCCTGTAACAGCTCTTCTAGCAAAACAAGAGGATGGGCTGTTGAAATGCCTTCTCAGGCATTTCATAGTGAAGGAACCTGCCAGGCTGGGCAGGGGAGCTGTGTACAGGGACTGCAGCCTGCCTGTGGCCTTTGCCTGGCTCCTTGTGAGACGGCAGTGCAGGGTTTCTGCAGAGAGATGCTGAAGATGTGTTGGGTGTAAGGGATGCAGGACAACGATTTCATGAAAAATGGCAAGCCAGTCAGCTTGCCAGTTGCTTTTTTGTGCTTGGAAGTCATGGCAGCTTAAATCCTCTCCTCAGATTTGGGAAACAGTCTGCTTAAATAGTTTGTTCTTTGTTTGTCATTTTCCATCTCCTGGACCAAACAAAATCTTGGGGGCAATGGAGGGAGGTGTTTGAGGTTGTTTGCTAAATCTGTGTGTGTTTTTCAGAATCCTGACACAATAGTAACAAAACAGCTTAGTATCTTAAGCTGTGTTTTCCTGAACAAGTATCACCTGATGTTTTCATCTCTGAAGCATGCTAGTTGGCTGTAAGGCTTTATCTACCTCTCCCAAAGATATTCCGTTCAGGCCTTCTGTGATTTCCTGTGAGGATTCTCTCTTTGGAATATACAAGCTCGTTTAGTTGAGAGGGGATTTTTTACATCCCAAAAAGTTGTGTCTGAAAGCTTGTAGGTTTACAGATGTCAGTGTCACTAAGTGGGAGGGACGTCTCTCCTATCCACTGTCTCTCCTTTGAGTTTCTGTGTGGAGGGGACTGAAAGCCCATTCTGACAGTTAACTTATTTTCTTCTGAAATAATATCTGTCTTGCAACAGGTACAGTATACAGAAAGCATGAGCCCATCTTTTTCCAGTCCCTTGGCAACCCCTTTATTTTTAGGTGCATTGATGGTGTCCTTATTGATGGGAACGATAAAGGACTGTCAAGATCAGTGTACAGGTAAGCAGAAGAAATAGAAGTTTGTCACTCATGTGATTTGAAGTAGGGGTACTCCTCATTTTAGTTCTGTTTCTTACCCTGAGCTGTACATGATTGTCGTCCACCTGTGCATTGTTGGTAACGCAAACAGCACAAGGGTGAGAAGTGCTGGGTGTGATCCATTATGTACTTGTGTTTTCATTTGTAACCCAGTCAGATGCATTTTGATGTATAGACTTTCCTGTAGAGAAAATAATTGTACTAAAGCAGGATGTAGTGTAGAAGTATTGAAATGTTTCTGAGCTCTTACTCAAACCTGCTTACTTCATTAAGTCCAACTCCCTGCTCCTTGCAGGACTACCTAAAACTGAACTGTGTGACTTAAGAGCATCATGTACACATTCCTTGAACTGTGACAGACTTGGTGCTGTGACCACTCCCCAGAGGAGCCCTGTGACTCGCCACCCTCTCAGTGAAGAATCTTTTCATAATGTCCAGTCTGAACTTCCTCTGTCACAGCTAACTGGTTGATTTACCTTAAAGTATAATGGTATCCAAACATATATATATGTTGCAATTTGTGTTTAAATATGATGTGAAAAGAACTAGGAGGTTGATATAAAATAATACCTAGTTGGAATAGTAATACCCACTAATTCCACATTTTAGTTTCTGGAATTAGTTGAAAGCTAATATTGTAATGAGTCTTTGCATTTTAAGAGATGAGTGAAAGGTGTTGACACTTCTGTAATGGTAACATTAGATGTTGATTTGTGGAAGAGCGTGTGGTAGTTTTGTGCAGGTTCTTCCACCAGATTCTGAAGGACAGCAGAGAGTAGTGAGAGGTGTTGGTCTATGCACATGCCCTCCACCCCAGGTGGGTTGGGCAGCTGTAAGTTCATGCAGAGACCGTGGCCATTCCTACAGAGGAAGTAAGATAACCTGTTAGACGAAGGAGCCATGATCCATGCTAACGCTGTTGGGCATTTCAGGTCTTGCAGCAGAAGAGATCAACTTGGCCCTTTTCAAATGAGTGATGAGAGCTGGCTCACAGCCACCCTGCAAAACCCACTGGCAGTGGGACAGTACGTCAACAACTGCTCACATGGTAAGTTGCCAGGTAAATTTTCCAAGTATGAGTTTGCCTTTATGGATATAAGTTATTTTTAAGATGAGACAGAATAGGACATTGATCTTTGGGGGGCAGTAGTACTGTTTAAAACACACTTAGGGAGTAAAACATTTCTGAGGTTTTTTGTCACAGCTGAGTGTTAGAATCCTTCCATGCAGCAGCACTTCAAATATACTTTTTCTTTTCTCACTGATGCCCCCATTTCCCTCCTGGTATGTAGAATGAAAGGCACACACCCCAAAAGTGAGATGGTGGGAAAGGATATCTGGCAAAGTACCACTGGACTAACTCTCTCAGTAGAGAGTTGTAGATCAAGTTCTCCAGTATTGTTCCAGGAGGCCTCATGAGAAAACTGCACACAGTGACACGTGCAGTAAGATCTATCACTGCTCACTTTGAACTGTAAGACCTTTTTTAAGACTTCCTTACGTTTATGCACAAGATCTAGGAAACTCTTGTTGTAATCTCACTTGCTGGATCTGAAGAAGGGAACTTATTCTGTGTCCCTGTTGGTCTTAAGTAACTCATGGTAACAGTTGTACTGTACAGAAAGTTGAATTGATACCATGCTCAGCTTCTAAGCGGCTTTCATGGCCTGCCTTACTCTAAAGATTCTCTGCCTCCAAGTAGTATTCAGAAAGTTTGCTGGAGGAGCAAACTGAGGATTGGCACAGAGATACAGGGCTGTTCCATGAAACTGTTTCCTTCAGGTTGTGTCTATGTAAGTGGTGATTTTCTCCCTGCCTGTATTTCTGACATGTTTTGCCATAGGCAAAAATATTTCCCTTTTTTTTTTTATATATAAAAGGAAGCACTGTGTGTTTGGAACATTTGGCAGTACTGTAAGCTAAACAAGATATGCTTCTTCATTGACATGTTGATAACTGGGCAAAGCTCCTATACTTGATTGCCTACCTCTTGTGTGACTCAAAATAGGCCTTCAGAGGAGTGCAATACCTCCCAACAGAGGAATGGTTTTCAGGCTTGATGAAGCATCTGGTTCTTCTGTAGCAGTACATTTGATGTTTTTACACATCTCTAAGCCCTATCTAATAACTTTTTTTTTTATTCCTAGAAAAAGCAGCAAATGTGTGTTACCAGGAGTTTGATGTGCCAGGACATTTTCCAGTAGAATTGAAGCAGTATCTTCCAAACATCGTCTACAGCCATGATGTAGAGAGGTTGGCAGCAAATGAAAGAGCTCGTATGATACAAAGCATACTGCATGTGTAAAGAAAAGGCAGACATGGTTGAAAAATAACAAACCATATGAAGATGAGTTACACAGAAGTGTGCAACTGTATGGGAGAGTTACCTCTCTGAATAGACTAATTTTAATTACAAGACTCATTCTTTTTTCCACATTTTCACACATGAAATCAGCATATCTCTGAAGACACAGTTTTACAAGCAGTGTTGCACTACAGTGCAATTTTTCTGAATCCTATAAAGCAGTAGTTGTACCTTGTATTACAGTACTGAGGCTTTTCAGTATGTATCTCAAATCTGTTTCAGCCTTGACCAAAGCCCTTCTAAGATAATTCAGATTCAGGCTTCTTACTCTCTGTTCTCTATGTCTTCTGCTTATGTGACAGATAAGCAGATGAAGAAACCTAAAATTGTATTGATACAAATGAAATACTGTGCAATATAAAGGCATATAGTTACAGTACAATTAATAAAATTACAGCATTCTGTTTATGACCTGAAAAACCACCTTTTTTTCAGAAATTAGAACACTGGGAAATCTTCCTCAGAGAAATCTTTCTCAGATAATCCTCTTAATTTTGAGGATGTATAAGAATTTTAGAGCCAGTCATCTGAACTTTTAGTGTAACTCTGGAGTTACTTAAGTGCTCTGAAATTTCATTGGAGAAAGTTGTGGTGCGTATTGGAAAAATGGCTTTTCTGATTAAACTTAGACTTTGTTGAGTCAAGGTTAAAGATGCACTTGGAATCTGTAGATAATTAAATATGCACTAATAAAATAAGCAGTAGAACTAAATTCTCAGGAAGCCTGGATACTGTACTTGAAGTGTGAAAACTACAGGACTGCTTCAGGAAGGGGGAATTTTGCTCTTTCTTGGAATCTGTCCAAGAAAATATGGTCTTTTGGTCATCATTTCTCCCAGTCTGCTGCCACCAGACAAAAGATCCCATCTGCTTCTAGGTGCTTGTTTGGATACTGATGTATACCATGCTGACAACATAGATTATCTGGTTTCTAGATCTTTTTATGTCTTATGAAACAGTTCTCAAGTATTTACCTTGTTGTTTCATATGTTTCAAAATGGCCTCCCGCTAAATTTTGAATAGTGGAGACTTGAGTTGATGCTGTTTTCCACTTCCTGGTTCATCAGTGTGCAAAACGTGCTGTCCTTCCCAGAACACAAACTTCAGTTTTAGGACATGGTCATTTACTAAAAGGACATTTAGAGGGGTGGGTTTCTGCATTTCTCTGTGAGAAACTGCTCGCCAGTCCCTGATTTCAGCTGACTGAGGGAGCTGGGGTTGTTTAACCTGGAGAAAAGAAGACTCAGAGGTGACCTTATCACTCTCTACAACTGCCTGAAAGGTGGTTGTGGTCAGGTGGGCTTTGGTCTCTTTCTCCAGGCAGCAGCTGGCAGAATCAGAGGACACAAGCTGCATCAGGGGAAATAAAGGTTGGATATTAGAAAAAGTTTTTTACAGAAAGAGTGATAAAGTTCTGGAACTGTCTGCCCAAGGAGGTGGTGGAATCACCATCCCTGGATGTGATGTAGGTGTGGCACTCGGTGCCATGGTTCAGGGTGGGTGTTAGGGCATGGGTTGGACTCGATGGCCTTAAAGGTCTCTTCCTACCTAGTGGTTCTGTGGTAACTGACCCACCTCTGCAGCTGGCAGCAGGTCTGGTGCAGTTAGGACGCTCTTCTGGGTGGTGGTGGGCCTTGGGAGAGAAGCTTTAGCCAGCCGGCGCCTGCGGACGGGCGTGTCCACAGGAGTGGCTTCTGTGCTGTGGCTCCTGTTCCTGTCTGTCTAAGTGTGTCTCCTGTATTCTTGACTAATTCTTTTCATCTCTGAATGATTGTGTGGAACAATTGAGTGCAAACACTTTTTGCATACCCACAGAGACTGGGTTTTTTAATTATATTGGTTTTGCTTATATTTGCTGTCTGTATTCCAGTGTTGTTTTCCCATGTTCCCTGCCCTGCATTACGCATATTACTCAAAATTAATCTAGACAAGGCCACTCTTTTAGATTCTTGAAATGAAGAATTGAAAACAATTCAAAGGAAAATATAACTGTTCATTTTCACGTTTTTCTTCTTCTTTTACAGCCACTTGAGGTGTGTTGTTCTTGTCACTCTCAGAGACATCAAGCAAGGAGAAGAACTTTTTTCAAATTATTACACTGTTGTCAGCTGAATTCACAACTGAAGAAATCTGTGTCAATAAAATATGTATGGTACCTGTACTTCAAGCTTCATCATCATTTTTGTGTAAGGGAGGGCTGTAGTTTTACCATCCAGAGAGCAAAACTGTGGGCTTGAATTTCTCTGAAAATAGTCTACGTTTGATGGACAGGTGAAGATTTAACTATTTGCATCATTAGGTTCTCAGCTGTCTGCTGTTGTTGATATTTCTGTATATGGGTGTTCAGCTGTCCATAAGGTAGTTCATAAAATTAAAACCTGAGTTCTGGACATGTCATTTAATCTACCAGATTGCACAGTTGTCTGTAAGTGGATTGTTGTAGTATTTTTCCATTTAATTTCCTGTGTTTGAAATGGAACACAGCTCGTAAGAATGACTATCCTCTTGAATTTTATAGTAATATATAATGTTAATCCTCATAGTTCACAGTAGTTACTAGGTCTTTTTCTGGTTTTCCTCAAGTTGACCCCTTTGGTATCAGCTTGCTCTTAAAAAAGGCAGCAGTGCAGGCAGTTGTCCTAATCTTACATGAAGCCCATTTTGGAGCCATGCTGATGGGCCCCTCAGCTGTACCTGCACGGTGCACTGTCATCCTGGCCATAGCTGTGCCAGTCCTGTGTGCCTTTAAGCCTCTCCCAGTCCTGATTCCAGTGATTCATGGGACGTTTCCTGGCATGTGGCAACTTCCATTGCTTTTATTCTGCAAGAGGACTTCATTAATCAGTTGCTGGTATAAGCAGGGCCAGCTATTCCCACGTTAATTTTTGCTGCTGTCTACAAACTGCTTTCAGAAAGATGAAACCAGTATTTAACTGCAAAAGTCCAAGCAAGCCTCCCAGTGAGTTTGTGGTTGGCATAAGCTCATGAGAGAGGAGGAGCTGGGAAGTGCTGTGCTGTTACAAATTGGGTAGTGGTTGGGGCAGCCAGCGTGCCCTGCTTAGCTGCCGAGGCATCGCCTCCTTTTCAGAATGCAGAGAGCTTTGTGATGCTTGCATTACATGGTCTGCTTCCAAGCCTGAGCCTTGCCTGTCACATTCCTTTGGAAGTCCTTCAGTGCCAGAGGAGGCTGGCTGTTTCAGCAGGAGTTAACCAGCAGAGCTCTGAGATAGTGGCATCAGGCTCAGCATGGGTTGTGCAAGTTTCATGGTGATGCTCAGGGCAGCTTCTAGTGACATTCTTTGTGTCTTCACTGCTTGGTAAGGGATCACAGCAGTGATCACCAGTCTGCTGAAGAGGGAATTCATCCTCCATGACTCTGAGGATCCCTTCTCTCCTGAGCTGACTCTTCTCAGCTCTCTGGGAGGTTATTGGGACCTCGATCTGTAGAGGAAGGTGGATGTCAAGGGCACTTGCAGTATTCCTGGTGTAGGGGCTGTGGTACCCCAGGCAGCTCCCATGGCACTCTGGAAAGAGAAGAGCAGGAAAGGGGTGTGGGGGTGTGTGTGTGTGTGTGCATCTGGAGTGTATGCATGGTGCTGTTTATTCATCCCTTTCCCCTTACTCTTAAAGCTGCTGTTCTTTCCTGGCCACTGCTCGTCAGACCCCCTCATAAGCTGGTCTGACTTGCTAAGCACAGTAACACCACCACCACCACCCCATGCTTTTCTCTGTTTTCTTCTCTTCTACTGCAGTGAGCTGAAACAACTCATAGAAAACAGCTTATATAGAGGGGCCAGAGTGAGCCAGAGAGCAGGAAGCCCATAGGTAGTGTCAGAGTTGCTGATTTGACTCCCTTGGTTTTACAAAGCTGTGCTTTCAGACAATTCTGTTTTGCACATAAAGGTGATGCTGTAATTGCTCGACATCTCACTGCCTGCCAGGCTGCTCTGCCCCCCACTGCATGCTCCTCCCCATGCCGGTTCTGAGGGAGTGGTGATGTTCTGCATGTCAGGCCTGTTGGCACAGCAGGCAGGTGTGTGCCAGCCACAGCAAAGGAGCAGGTGGGGATAAGAAGCCATGCAGGGCAGGAGTGGGCCCATGGCTCAACATGGTGAAGGGAGCAGGAAAGCATGTTTCTGCTGGGGTATCCTGGCCTCCTCCCCTATCAGAGGGACAAGACTTACTGGGAGCTTAAAACTACTTTCCCCTACAGAGAGGGAAGAGAAATCCAAGAACTAGTAGAGGAAGTGATAGCCAGGGTTTATGCTTGTAGTGTTTGCTGCCTTGCAACTTGTGGACAAAACAAGTCGATGAGGCAGCAGCAGTGACTGTTTGGGTAGGTTTGGAGGTGAGGGTTAAGTCGTGCTGTTCATGGGATTACCAAGCTCAGAAACACTTGAGCAGCAGCCCCAAGCCTTGTCTGGACCCAGAAGCCCTGGGCAGCCAGTCAGCCACTTTGCCAGGGAGAGTGTGGCAGATTTAATCAGCTCTAAGGAGCGTCAGCCACCTGGAGTGCGGTGGACAGGAACATGGCAGAGCAGGATGACCAGGAAGGGCTCCTTTGACATCTGGATAAACAGACTCAGTATCTGGTGGGGAAGACCCACGAAAAGATCTTTTCAGCCTCGATTTTATTAACGTAAACTAATATTAGCATAAGCTTCAGTTGTGGTGTTGCCGCACCACAGAGCTCATTCCCCTGGAGCTGCTGGAGGCACTGATCCTGCCATGCCAGAGGCCTCCAGCCAGACAAGAGGCCTGCTGATGACAGGTGTATCTCTCCGGGTCACAGACTGCCAGAAGTGTCTGATGCCTCTCAGGCTGGGCCAACAAACAGTTCTTTTGCAGAAGGTGTGCTGTGGTTGAGGAGATCTGTAACTGGGTGTAAGAGCAGAGGAAGAAGTGAACAAGTTACATAGTACTTGGGTGAATGAGTAAGAGATTGACCAGCTATTTAGAGAGATGCTAAACTCTCAAAACTCTCAGGAGTCTCCAAGCTCCATGGCAGTGGAGAAGCTGATGGACTCAGAATCCTGCCAGGTAACTAACCAAGGGTCTGTTGAAGATGAAGGCTGAAAACAGGTCACTGCATGTACCAGGAGGAAGGTTCCGCCTCCTGAAAACAATTAGGACTAACACCTGTTGCAACAGGTATGAGGCCCTGGAACTAGAAGTCCAGACAACAGATGAGGTGGGTGAAGATCCTTCTGGAATAGAGGGGACCTCTAAAATGACACCACCTGTACTCCACATCACAACCAGGTCTTCTAAGAGAAAAAGAGGAGTAGTTTTAATAGGAGACTCCCTTCTAAGGAGAACAGCAGGCCAAGGCAGCACGCATAGGGAAGCCAATTGGTGTGATATTTTTGGTTTTCAGTAAACCTTTCATTGCTATCTCTCACAGGATCCTTCTGGACAAAATGTCCAGCTCACAGCTGGACAAACACATTGTGGGATGGGTGAGAACTGGTTCACAGGTTGGGCACAAAGGATTAACAGTGAATGGGGACCTGTCACTAGGGGGATTCTACAGGGCTCCATAATCAGGCCTGTGTTCTTTGACATCTTCATACATGACTTGGACAAAGGATGGAACGGAATATTAAGTTTGCTGATTACCCTGACCTTGGAGGAGCTGTTGACTCCCTTGAGGGCAGAGAGACCTTAAAAAATTAGAGAGGTGAGCAATCACCAACCATATGAAGTTTAACAAAGGGAAGTGCCGAATTCTGCACCTGGGATGGGGCAGCCCTGGATGTACAGACAGACTGGGGAATGAGAGGCTGGACAGCAGTGCCATGGAAAGGGCCCTGGGGTTCTGGTCCATGGCAAGTTGAACACGAGCCAGCAGTGCCCTGGCAGCCAGGAGGGCCAAGAGTGTCCTGGGGACATCAGGGACAGCATCACTGGCCAGGCAAGGGAGGGGATTGTCCTGCTCTGCTCTGCACTGGGGCAGCCTCACCTCGAGTGCTGGGGGCACTTTTGGGTGCCAGAGTATCTGACATTAAACCACTGGAGAACATCCAGAGGAGGGCCATGAGGATGCTGAAGGTTCTGGAGGGGAAGCCATAGGAGTAACAGCTGAGATCACTTGGTCTGTTCAGCCTGGAGGAGACTGAGGGGAGACCCCACTGCGGTCTTCAGCATCCCCAGGAGAGGAAGCAAAGGGGCAGGCACTGATCTCTTCACTCTCATGACCAATGGCAGGACCCAAGGAAATGGCCTGGAGTTGCATCCAGGGAGATCAGAGCCGGATATCAGGAAAAGGTTCTTTACCCAGAGGGTGGTTGGGCACTGGAACAGGCTCCCCAGGAAAGTGGTCACAGCACCAAGCCTGACAGAGTTCAAGAAGTGTTCAGACAATTCTCTCAGGCACAGGGTGTGACTCCTGGGGTATTGTGTGCAGGGCCAGAGCTACATTTGGATGATCCTAATGTGTCCCTTAAAACTCAGCACATTCTATGATTCTATGACTTGGTTGTTTGTTGCCTAAGCACTGTAACGACTTAATCTTTTTAGTGACAGAAACAAATGTTTCCTACCTAAATGGGAGTATAGGTTCAGTAACTGAGTTGAGAAGAGTTTAGATTAAATATACATATACTAAAATACAACTATATTTAAGACTCCAGTACTGTAAGGCTAACAATTAGTTGCATCAAAACAAGAACTAGATGGGGTCAGTCCTTACTATTTATTCCAACATTGATCCTTATGCTGAACAACTATATAAAAAAGGGAGGTGCAGCTTGTAACTGAAGTGTTTTGGATAGGAATTTTGTTTTTCAGATTGTACTGACCATCATTAGAAAGACATCCTTGTATCTCTCTATCAGGAGAAGCAAAGTCCATTACTTGGCAAATTACAACTTTTGCTGTTTAGAATTATACCAGCTTCTACTCCTGTCTAACTAAAAAAATAATAATTACTTGAAGATCTACTGTGCCAGCCACTTTAAAAACAAGCATGCTGGGTCTAGGAAAGAACCCCACTCACTCCATCTGGCATTTGACAGAACTGGTACATAAGATCTTACAGCTTTTCAGGGTCCAAGATTAGTGCTTGCTGTCTTGAGGGACTGGAGAATCAAGGCAAAAAGTGTTTCAAATTTTTTAAGTCCAACATTAAGGCCTAAGCCAAGTAAAATTTTTTTGTATTTACAGCTGTAATCTAGCTAGATATAAATCTTAAACAGATTTAAGAATTTGGGTGAGTTTTCTTTCCCCAGAAAACAGGTACGTGTTCCATTCAGCTTAGGGGTGGTCTGAAGGCTCGGAGACACTGCTGCAATGTGTTACTTTGAAGCTACATTCACATCCCATCTCAGATTTGCTATACTTTAACCATAATGTTTCCAAAGTCTGAGAGAAACCACTGCTCATTAGCTACCTGCATCACTGTGCGCTGCATTTTTCACTGCTCTGTTTACCACTATGTAGATGGTAGCACGTGCAGAGTTCTTAGAAGTGCATTCAGAGTTACTGCTAAATATCTCTGGAAATGAAGTGGCAAACACAGTGCATATGCATGAAGAGCTTTACAAATAAAGAAAGGTTTCCAGACATTTATTTCTGGAACTGTACACCAGGTATTAAAGTACAACAAATACAAAATAATGCTCAAAAAAATCAGTGTTTATGTACAAATATTAAAACCAATGCAACAACAGCGACTTCCTCTTGAACATCTGATACTAAAACGTTCCGATTGTCACTTGATTTGTTGTTATGCACAGGGTAGTTACTTGGAACTGAGAATAACTGGAATCTCTGTTTTATTAGGAAGACTATGGCCATTCCTACTTTATTGTACAATTGATAGTATCTTCCTCCTTCTTTCAATGAAAAATAGGAATAATAAAAATAGTAACCTTGTCATTATCTTACAAATTACTGTATTTAATTTCCCTGTCTGTAGACAATGTGCTTGTAATGCTGGGCAAATAGCGTCCCTGTTGGTCAGTTTATCCATTAGTTTACATTCAAAGTTGAAATATTCATTAGAGACTTTGGTTAAATTAAGTAGTATCACTGTGTCCTACTTGAACTGAAGTTTTCCTATGTTTTTGACTCTCAGTTTCAATTGCACAATTCACTGACCTAATCGTACACAATTTCATATTCTTCAAACAGTATTGTACATCCTTCAAGTAAATTCAGCAGTTTGACCATTACAAGAGGAAGACTAAACACTTAAGAACCTAGCATGGGAAGATGACGTGTGACCAACTGTGGTATTGCTATAATCACAGCACCAGTTACACTTCTACATGAATCTGCTACCCTCTTCAGATTCCCTGTACATAAAAAGGATACATTTACCAACACTGCAATTGCCCATTATGGATTTTTTGGTTTGTTTGTATGAAGAAAACACGTGGCAAAGGACAAAGAATTCATCACAGTTTGTTACAAGAATTGTGCTTCACTGTGTAACAGCCAAGGCATTGTAATTTCTTCACATGGTTGCAATTCAGTCATCTCCATGCTGACTTCCAAAACACAATTCTTTTAATAAACAGTAACAAGTTCTCCATTTAAATGTTTAAACTGAGAGAAAAAAAGTAAGTCCAGCTTTTAAAAGTAAAGTTCAATAAATAGCTATTTTACATGGATAAAGTTATCGTGGTACAAATTTATGAATGTCACATCAAGCATGCACAAAAATGTTACTATACACACAAGTAGTCAGAAAATATTGAAATAGATATCTAAAAAGATATGAAGAATTAAATATTTACAAAATCTTGCAAATTATTGCCTCATTTTAACAAGGAATTAAAAGTAAACGATACCAGCTAGCTAGCCAACAGGCTAAATAAGATCAGCATTTATATTAGACTACCCGGAAATCATTTTTCTCTCATATCATTTTCTGAATTTTGGTCAAAGTCTTTATTAAATAACTAAAGTGTCCATTCAACTTGCTGACAACCCAAACCTTAGACAAGTCTCTGCCTACTTTAAGAGCCCAGCAATGCATAGATAAACTGAGTGTATTACTGCATCAACTAATGAAAATGGGCGTGTTCATTTAAGTGCAACTGGTATAAGCATTCAGTCATCTTTGTATGATTTTTATACAGACCAGCCACTCACTGTAAACCCATAGATAAATATGAATGCATAACAATGGAAGATTATGGCCAGAATTCTACAAAATTACTTAAAATGGGTTGATTCATTAACAAAGGAAACAAGGTACAAAGTTCAGCACAAAACACAGCAGTAAGAAGCTGAGAACTTGGCTAAAAATGTCAGGAGTACAACACAGGGCCAAGGCTACCCGTTATTTACTGTGTACTTACTAAAGTTAAATATTTCAGATGTTTAAGTTAAGAACTGATTACAAAAATCATATCTACTTTTGTCCACTGTGCTAAACTAATTTGTTTTTAATATGATAAATGTGCTATTGCATAAACACTTCAAAGCAATCTTCATTACAATGCTGTAAAGAAAACTCCATATGCTGCATCTGAAACTTGGGATATCAATGCAGTTCACAGTATGCGTAATAAATACCCTCTTCCCTTTCAAATATTAAAGTCACTACTTTCTAATTACGCAGCACAACCTTGAAGCAACTATTGAAAATATCAACAATGCAAACTTAATTGCTTGAATAATGAAAACAAATTAGTGGCAATTAAACTTGTAATACAAACAGTGCAAAGAAAAAGTATGGAGGGACAGGAGTAATCCTGCTGAAGGGAGGTTCAGGCTTTCATTAGAACACCCTGCAAGTTGTATGCTATGACATGTTACAAGCCAATACTATGTTTCCTGCAGCAATTGGAAAAAAAATGTCTGCAAAACGAACATCCTGGATGGCTAAATTGCACTCAAGGTTCAAAATAAAAAAATTTAATGCAGTTTAATAGTTGCTTTTATGGGATGCATTTTTACTCATCCTCTCCTATTTGACCAAAGAAGTGAAGTGCCATTTTGAAGCCAACGACTTGCCAAAACAAATAAATGCAATCCACACTAAATAAAAACTTTCAAGCATGTACTTCAAGGTTCTACCATTACTATATTAACTAGATAATCCCTCAAAACTGTAACACTTAGAACTGCAGTGCTCCAAACAACTTAAGATGTCTTCCAAATGTAGACTGTTTAGTGGTAAATCCTAAGCTGTGCAGACTGTAGCTTTATACATCAGCTGCCTTAGGAAAGTTAAGGTACACGATTGCATTACTCTTCAAAGATGTGGACAAACCCCTTCCAAGTATAATCTAGCCTAAAACTCATCTGTTTGAGCCAGTAAGTTTAAAGTACACAGACGTCTATGGCAGCATGATTACTTCTGTGTAAGGTAGCCATGACCTTTAATTTTGCATCAGCATTCAAGTGTAGATCTTCACTTTACTCATCTTAAGTCCCTTGTGCTAGCTTCCACCAACATGAATTTGCTGCTTTGTAAACTGAAGTGCTCTAGTTTAGTATCACATGAGAGAAGGTTCCATTTAAAAAACATCCTTGTATGTTTGTGCAGTTTAAAATAAACAAACCCATCCCTGCCTTTGTAAGGGGGGAAAAAAAATGCTACATTGAGCAGGGATCAGGATCAGTACCTGTAAACATTGTTATTCCACTGCATCCATTACGGCAAAAGTAACTTACTAAAAAAGCCACTCCAATCCGTTCAGAACTTCTGTGCTGGTTTTGAAACGGTGGTCTCCGTCTACAGGCTTTAGGAAAAAAAACTGAAGCAGAGCTTAAAGCTGCATCACAGAGTTCTCTTAGTCCCAAACTCTGCCACACATCCTATGACATTTCCACATTTATGGACTGAAAAATGAAATTACTCTTGATAAATCAAGATATAGTTCTATACATACAAAGACATCACTGATGTCATAAAGTTCAAACTTCCAGTGAAAGACTAAGCAAACCTGATAGTTCCCATCAAGTTTACTACTACTGCATAAAGTACCCACTCTGTTTAGTTTTCCACAGTCATTCTGAGTGAAGGGCAGTATGTTGGTGAAGAGTATGGGTATTTATAAAACCATTTGTCTCATTTGCAGATAGACTGCTGAAGTCAGCCACTGAAACAGCCATTTTGGCACTGGCAATATGGTGTGTGTGGTTCTCAAAGTCCACACCAAGGTTATTTACAGAGACATCATTCATGAAAGATTCTGGGACAGTAATCCCCATTTTCAATCTCTTCGCAGGTCTTTCTGCCTCCTCACTGCACATGTTCATTTGGTTTAGATCTGAATGATAAAAGCCAGTCTCANAAATTAAAACAATCACTTTCACCATTGCTAGGCAAGTTAAGTAATTCTTCTGTCCCAACAGGCACATGATTAACTGGTGCTCGGGGTAAGCTGTCCATAGGAGGGAAGGCATCATCCAGGCAGTTCACAGCCGAAGTGTGACAGACTGTAGCTACAGTGTTTGTCAGTGCTAGAAAACAGATGAACATAAAATGTAAATGAAATAGTTGTTTATATAGTTACAACAAAAAGTTTGTGGGTTTTCTTTGGATTTTTCCTTTGATTTACCTGTCAACTCATTGGCAGTGATAGAGTTCAGAATGCTTAGCTGTTGATCAGGAATGGTTTCTGCTCGACTATTAGATGTTAAGGCTGAAGAATGCACTGCTCCTCCAAGGGATTCTGCTTCATCTACCAAACGATCCATGTAGTCCCTTCAAGAATATGGCATTCATAATGGGTTATTTAACAGGAAAACAACGCCTAAAAATGATGATGGATTTATTCTCAGTTGCCATAGCCACTGCAGCTTTACACTGCAATGATGGGAAGAAAAACTTATCTTTTACATTTACAATTTGCAACAGAAAACATATTCCAAGGACATTTTACTTACGTAACTCCAGGATGATGGTTATACCTCTTCTTTCCAAATCTTGTTTGCTGAGCAAAGTAATCATAACGTTCTGACTTTTTCCACATGTAATAGAAAGCCACACACTCAGCAACTGTTCTGGTTCTTACCTAAAAGAAGGCAAGAATTGACAAGATAAATGCAAAGCATTATGTTTTGTCATCTCCCCAGTCCCCATATTCCTGCAATATTGTTAGTTTTACTGTTCTAGTATCTGTAACAAAAAAATTAAATCAGAAGACCTGAAAAAGAGATCTACAGTTTCAAATTTCTTTACTGAGAGGGTGGTCAAACACTGGAATGGGCTTCCTAGAGTGGTGGTCGATGCCTCAGCCTGTCATTGTTTAAGAGGCATTTGGACAATGCCCTTAAAAACATGCTGGAACTTTTGGCAAGCCATGAAGTGGTCAAGCAGTTGGACTAGATGATTGCTGTAGGTCCCATCCAGCTGAAACAGTATATTCTATTCTAAATAACTACTATATCTGTTCTATTGTATGCATTATTTTTGTTTAGGTTTGTTTTTTTAAACTAGACTGAAACTGTATCTACATCTGAAGCATTTCAATTCATAACTTACATAGCAATTTTTTTAACTATGGGACAGACTGTTAAGAAGTAAAACACTGAGCAACTGAATGACCCAAGAAAAGTGAAGCAGAAAAGACATTGGGTACTTGGGAAATTCTGGTCCATAGTGATAGACTAACTCATGTGCTTTGGTGTACTTTGGAAAAAAATATTTTAAAATTATCTATTTGTATCTCTGGTGAATTACTGTTTACAGGTAAGGTCCATTTAAAATTTGAACCCCCCCAGATATTTAGCACTGGACAGGTTAAGCCAAGTGTTGAACAGGATTAACTGACTGTTGTTGAACAGCAACCACAACCCTATAAAGTTTACCTGAAATACAACAAAAGCACCAGTCTCCTAAAGAAAAGACTTGTTGTGGTTTAACCCCCACCAGCAACTAAGCACCGCAGCGCTGCTTGCTCACTTCCCCCCTCCAGTGGGATCGAGGGGAAGAATTAGAAGGGCAAAAGTGAGAAAGCTCATGCGTTGAGATAAAGACAATTTAGTAATTTAAAAAAAATTGCTAAAAAAGAGGAAAATAAAACCCAAGAAAAACAAGCAATGCATAAAAACCCAACTGCTCACCATCAAGCAATTGATGCCCAGCCAGTTCTCAAGCCACAGCAGCCCCCACCCACCAACCTTCACCCCCCAATTTTATTACTGAGAAGGATGTCATATGGTCTGAAACACCCCCATGTCAGTTGGGGTCAACTGTCCCAGCTGTGTCCCCTCCCAACTCCTTGTGCACCCCCAGCCTCCTTGCTGGCAGGATAGTCTGAGGAGAAAAGGCTTAGACTCTACATAAGCTCTGCTCAGCAATAACTAAAACATTAGTGTCTTATCAACACTGTTTCCAGCACAAGTCCAAAGCATAGCCCATACTAGCTACTATAAAGAAAATTAACTCTATCCCACTCACAACCAGTACGAAACCTCAAGGTGGTATCAAAACATACAGGACACGTACAGAAAATTTGGAAACACACATACTGGCAACTGTACCAAATGATACATTTACTTAATTAAAAAAAAAAGCCCAATTCCTATTCTTCAGGCACAGAGGAGTTAATCAGAAGCAATTCAGATCAAGATTAGAACTCCTTTGTTGGTCAGAAACCAGAGTACTGATGGATGACTACACTTTCTGAAAACACAAAGAGTTAAGCCCGTTTCTGTAGAATTACACCTTCTGAGTGACAAAAATAAAGATGTATTTTCCCCTCTCATAGACATGGTATGAAAATAATACACCTCTAGGAGAGGCAGACTTTTAATCTAAATTTTAACATAAATGCATATATGGAAGCAATATCAACATGAGTTGATTTCAAAGATAATATATTGACTCATGTTGCAAGACCTAGCTTTTCCAATGGCATCAGAGGCAAAACTAGCATGGAAACACCAAGTTGGTTTTAATATGTTGGCTCTTATTTCACTCTTTTGCATAGCTTCTGAATAAGCATCGCTTTTACAAACATTCAGCATCATATAATCTACCAATTCTTCCATTTAACTGTAAAATACTAACCTTGTTTTTCTGTATGAGATGGAAGTCTTTTCCATACATCAGAAGTGCATTTTCAAAGCTCCTGCATTCTTCTTCTGTCCATGCTGTCATCTCTTCTAGACAATTGCAAAAGTAGCATGATAAACTTATTTTTACTCACTAATCTTTGTGTTGCTAATGCCTGAACATCCAAACACACTCTAAAAAAACCGCAACAGTTCAGTTATTTTGATCCATGTTCTTTCCTCTAATGTAAAGATATCCTACCTGAAAACTAGTATTCCTGCTTATAAAGACTCATAAGAGTCTGATTACTGAAGTATTTTACCCTGGAGGGCAAAGGACATTCAAAAGACTTCATTTATTATTTCTTAAGAAGTTTGTCATTAAAAAAACCCCAAGATTTGTTAACATCATTATTTTTCTGAATATTCCTTCTTGCATCAGATACAAACAGTGACTGTTGGAACAAAAGAGTGAAGGAACAACTTTTTTAAGACAGAAGTGAATTTTAGTTTTACAAATTAAACAAAACAAAAAACACTAAAAAGGAATAAAAGCTTTAAAACAAAGTAGCTCAAACTATTTGAGTAGGTCAGTTTTGCCTCAAGTGTTGTTGCTTCCCTATCTTGATTATGGCTTTGTGTCTATATATAATAAAGGAGGGATATTTCAGGCATCTTACATTCATAGTAGTGATCTGTTCAGTTGTCATTTAAAGCCAATGAGGGTGGAGAACAAAAAACAACCAACAATCACATTTCAAAGCATTTCTGGAAGCAGACACTGGAACAAAGACCTTGCTGCTTTCAGATGAAGGTGATAATCATTCCACTACAAGTCCATTAATTTTGCACTCCTTACTACAGAATTCTCAAGCTTCAAAGAGAAGATCCACATATTATGTGTTCTCACTGTTATGACATTATCTTGGGTAATGTAGATTTTTAATGCATATTGAGAATAGCAGTGAACTTCAGTGGGTATAGATCATTGCACAATGATTATTCTAAGAGACACGCATCAACAGTATTATCATCCTCTACCATTTTTAATAAGGATATAAACCCCATCTGTCTTTGCGCCTGGGAGATGAGCACTAGTCCTTAGGACAGAATTTGGGTCTCTAACACACAGTCTCTCATAAAAGAGCTTTCTGAAACACTGCTCTGATATTCCTTATTGTTCCCTTCACTTGTATCTTAGATACTTAAGCTTTCAGAGCACCTAACAGAAACATTCAATTTCCCCTTGGATCCAGTTCTGAGTAAGGAATATCTGCCAGAATACAAACTTATACCAGGGCTCATAGGCCATTTCTGCTTTATGGAACATGTGTCAAACTACAGGACAAAGAACTCTTTGCTAAATGATACACTGACTTTTATTTAAGGGAATAATAAAGTTAGGGACAAACAAATTTTTTTTCCACTGTAAACTCAAGCAAAACTCATCACACTCTACCATAGACCTAGAGAATTATACAGTAGAACCAAGTTTAGGGCTGACATAGCACAATGTTAGCACAGTGACAAAGAGTGGGGCTCACTCATATTAACAGCTATGTTCTCCTGATTCTCGTATAAATGCAATCAATTTATAATTGACCATTATCTCAAAAAGGTACTGTAATGTGGGGAAGAACTGCCTTATGGAAGCAAAGTTACAACTCCCCCCCTTCTCCTCAGACTGTATCATTCTTAAAATAGAAAAAAAATGGAAAAAAGAAGGAAAGATGTAAAATTTGATCCTGCAACCTTTATACAAATTGCAAACTTCTCTACCAGAAATCTCCATCTGGCCAACAATCAGATTATAACTAATCTGAGTTATATACCTAATGAGAACTATTGAAAAACATCTGAACGACAACACAGTTATCAATCACAGCCATCATGGCCAGCACAGCTTCAGGAGAGGAAAGTCCTGCTTATCAAACCTGATTTCCTTTTATGACAAAGTTACCCACCTAGTTGATCAAAGGAAGCCAGTTGATGTCATCTTTTCGGATTCAGTAAAGTTTTTGACACTGTTTCTCCCAGGATCCTTCTAGACAAAATGTCCAGCCCACAGCTGGATAAACACATCATGCGATGGGTGAGCAACTGGCTCATGGGTTGGGTGCAAAGGGTTATAGTGAATGGGGTGACAGCAGACTGGCCATCTGTCACTAGTAGGGTTCCACAGGGCTCCATCTTAGGCCCTGTGCTCTTCAACAACTTCATTAATGACTTGGACACAGGACTGGAAGGGATGCTAAGTAAGTTTGCAGATGATACAAAACTGTGAGGAGCTGTTGACTCCCTTGAGGGCAGAGGCCCTGCAGAGAGACCTTGACCAATTAGAGGACTGGGCAATCACCAACTGTATCAAGTTCAACAAGGGCAAGTCCTGGAATGTGCACCTGGGATGGGGCAACCCTGGATGTACAGACAGACTGGGGAATGAGATGCTGGAAAGCAGTGCTGCAGAAAGGGACCTGCAGGTCCTGGTCAATGGCAAGTTGAATATAAGTCAGCAGTGCCCTGGCAGCCAGGAGGACCAACTGTGTCCTGGAGTGCATCAGACACAGCATTGCCAGCCAGTCAAAGGGAGGTGATTGTCCCAATCTGCTCTGCACTGGGGTGGCCTCACCTCAAGTCCTGGGGGCAGTTTTGGGCACCACAATATAAGAAAGATATAAAGCTAATAGAGAGTGTCCAAGGGAGGGCACCAAAGGCGGTGAAGGGCCTTGAGGGAAGCCATATGAGGAGCAGCTGAGGTCACTTGGCTTGTTCAGCCTGGAGGAGACTGAGGTCAGACCTCATTGCAGTCTAGAACTTTTGTGAGGGGGAGAGGAGTGGGAGGTACTGATCTCTTTTCTGGTGACCAGTGACAGGACCCAAGGGAATGGTCTGAAATTGTATCAGGGGAGGTTTGGGCTGGATATTAGGAAAAGGTTCTTCACCCAGAGGGTGGTCGGGCCCTGGAACAGGCTCCCCAGGGAATGCTCACGGCCCCAAGGCTGCCAGAACTCAAGGAGCATTTGGTTGGATTTTTGGGGTGTCCTGTGCAGGGCCTAGGAGTTGGACTTTGATGATCCTTGTGGGTCTCTTCCAATTCAGCATAATCTATGATTCTATGAGTAATCTGTGCTGAAGACATCATGGAAAGGGATGTGCTTATTGATCTGAATCTTACTCATGTGTTTTCTACCCCCTCCAAAGACATATTTCTTAAAAAGCAGATACTCTCTCTTACCCTGAGATGCCTTTCCATTTGAGCAGTATCTCTCAATTGCTTCTTTAACATTATGGCTACTTTTGAGAAGTTCATATAGTGCCTATAAAATAGAAGTAGTCTTTAGAAAGAGTTAAAGTTTCCAAATATCCTATATAAATTTCTGAAACAAGCCTTTCAGGGAACATATCTAATGTAAAAAGAGGATATATCTTCATACAGGATGAAAATGTAAAAATAATCAAAAGCAAAACCATCCAAATGTTAAGGCAAGGTTTAATTAAGCAAATGTAAAACATTATATGCAATAATTAGAAAAGCTGGATTTGTCAACATCATGCCAATTGGAAACATCATAGATCACACTGCCAACATTCAAATACTCAATTTTAAGCATGTTTTTAAAATTACAAATAAGATCCTGACCCCAGTAACATCCAATTAAAAAATATTGCTGCCTTTATAATACAAGGCAGAGAAAGAGAACACATTCATTACAAAGCAATGTGCCACAAATGGAACAGGATATAAAATATACTTGTTCACTGTCACGTGTATGTAGTCCTTCAGGAATTCTGCCAATCATATTTTCATTTCCTGCTCTTAAGGAGGTTTCAAAAAGGTATTCTTTAACTTTACTTTCTGAGATCACATCAGGTTTCCAAAGTAAATGGTCTTCATTTTCATAGGCTGTTAAAACAGAATTAATTTATGGCAAGTGTGACATTTTTAAGGCTAAAATATAAAAAGCTATTTCACAAAGAACAGGAATACAGAAGTAATAAAATCAAGCACTGTCATGCCACTTTCAAATTGCAGCTCATTTTTTCCCCAAAAAGCCTTAGTTTAGAGAGAGACTGCAGTGTGGTATGGTGAAGAGATTCAGGTTCCATGAGGATGAGATAAGGGACTGGCTCTTGAGACATAATCTCTACAGAGGAGCAGCTTGTTGACAGGTAGATGATTCAAGTCAAATTATGCATATGCATTAATCTTCATATAAAAAAAACCTAGCAAAACCACTCTGTTTTATTCAGATGTTTACAACAAATAAGCTATAGTTTACAATAAAAAGTGTACTTTAATATTTCAAATACTGCATATAAAATAAAAAAAGAGGTGGCAGCTAACTGGTCATTTTAAACTAAAATTTTCTAAAACTTACTTAGCAGAATGGAAATCTAGGTCTCAATGTGGTAATTTCTTTTTCCATTCACTAACAACTGAATGCTGTTAACAACTATTTTACACGCAATCAGGATATATAGTCCTCCTTCATAGTATACTGAAATCATGTATGCACCTCTTAAGTAACTTATTTGAAATACATTGGAAATATTCAAGAGTTGGCCTGAAGCCTTGTCTATGCACACATTTAAACTCTAGATTAAACTAAATCCTTTACTCTGATCAATATATGTGTTTACACATAATGCTTTATGTACACTCTTAGCAATACAAATTAGTTATTAAATTCAAACACACTCAAGTATAATGGCAGTTCCACTAGAAGAAATAAAGAAGATTCTCAAATCTCTCATATAACTGCAGGAAAGCATATTAAGCTAAGGTGAAGAATAAAATTGCATCTCCTCTTAAAGTTCTGTTATGACTTAAGAACACTGAAAGCTTTCAAACAGACATGTTACAAGTGTAAGGTTTATAGAAGAGGAGAACTGCTTTCTAGCACAATTTCAATAGCTGGGACTTCACAGCAGAAAGAGAAGCCTCTGTTTGCCATCAAAAGCTCTTCAGGGAGTACAAAAGAGGCTTTTACAGAATCTTCCACCCTCTCCAAGCATTGCTGAGCTCAGCTTCAATCTCCATTATCAACCAAGACAATCCAACACTTTTTGCTGGAATCCATACCTGATCTTCTCAAGAGGAACTATTCAGGCTCTCCCATTTGGTAGCTACCTCTTTGCTCCTGGCTATGCCAGTGAACAATACTTTCTCTGGTTCTCTCTTGCACCAGCTTGTTCCAGAGAAAGTTGTCAGATTAATGCTTTCTTGATCATCCTCTGGTTATTGGCCCTTCTCTAGTTCTTGACCAAGGCGAAGTCAAGATGTGTAAATAGTAAATGGACTATTCAGATAAAACTGGTTTTCACTCTTCTGTTTCTTACAACCAGTAAGCATCATGCTCAAATCATAGAAAATAGAAAACTTCCACAGATCTCTTAAGTAACACAAGAGATGTTCATTTGTTAATGCTTCCAGCCAGTGAAGGTTTCTAAAGGTACCAAATAAAACTCTATTTAATAAAGTTATTTCTTCTACTCTGGCACAATTTCAGTTTTTAACCTAAATTTACACAGCAATAACATCATACTTAAAACATCTTTTTTTTTTTTTTAAGACAAGTTATATTGAGACCTACATCTTCTACTCATGCTATGGAAAATTCAAATAGTTCATTGCTTTGTTTTTCATAACCATTTTGTAACCCACACTGTCGTGCTTGCTAAAAAAGAAGCAAAGAAAAATACTGAAGATCTTCAATACAAACTTACATGTTCATAGCCCACTTATGATATCCTGATGAAAATATTTACTTCTGGACCCAGTTTGTTGCCTCCTAATATTGCTAGATACTTCAGAATTAACACTGTAATCTACCCTCCTAATGTCTTCTCGAAAATATCCTCTCAAAGTTGTAGAATCACACTTTTAAGATATAATTATGTGGTTGCATTACTTCAGTTGACTAGGGTTTTGTTGGTTGGTTGGTTTGTTTTTTTTTAACTGTCATTGAATTTATATTATAAATTTAAATAACATTTTTCCATCAGCTGCTATGTATAAATATAAGATAAGAACTAAAACAGAATAACTTACCCTTTTCATTATCACTGTATCTGCCAAGGTAAGGTGGAATTTCAGCCTGATACTGTGAACCAACCTTTATTTCCTGAAGATGTAACAAAAATCATAAGGGTATTAATATTCTGTGCATGGAAGCATTACAAAGTCCATTAACATGGGATTTTGCAGATAATTTCAGAATTAAGGTACTATTTTAGATATGTACTATAAATTTTGATGCATTTTAATAGTAAAATTTTTCTTAACTGTTTCTTAAGATATAGTTGTTACCTTTCTCAAATCTTCAGATGAATTACCATTGTCTGCCTCTATGTCTTCACCATCTGATTCCTTATCTCCATCACACGTAGTGTTTGCTTCAGACACAAATAAGTTGGTTTTAGTTAGGAAGAATTTTCAGTTCAAACACAGAACTACAAGATATTCTTACTTTTGAAAGGAGCCCTGCTTTTATTCTGGAAGACATTCATCACCAGTCTGTTGATCTATATTTCTATCAAACTAGAATGAAGTCAGAAAGCATTGATGCTTGCATATTGTAGAACTGAAACATTTACCATTATTGCAACTAAGACAATATTTCTAACAGTCAAAAGGAAATTAGATATTTTTTCTTCGTTGATTTTCTTTAATAAATACTTACACCTTATAGAAAATGTATGACAAAACCAGAAAACTTCCAGGGCTATGACTTAGCCATGGGTTAATCACAAAGAAAGTTGAATGCAAGTCTTTATTACCTACTGAAGCCTTTCATCAGAAGTTTTAATTGACATTCAGAACATTCCTTTAAACAAGGCTACCTCAGCAAGGGCTAAAGATTTAGTAGATATATAGAAAACAGAAAAAGCAAAAGATAACAAAAGACTGCTTACTCCTCCTTAATATTTTTTTTCCTTAGGAAGAAATACAGCAGAGCACTCCAAGTAATTCAAATGCAGTACTCCACAGAATAACTCATATTTTAGAATTTGGAACTCTGTGGTTCTGGGTTCTGAATTATTTCTATTTTTTTATTTTATCCCCAGCAGAATGGACTCTATAGTTCTGAAAAGATAAAAGCTATTTCATATTCTCAATTTTCAGTAATAACGTTCATAAATAGGGTTTCAATTTTAGCTTCATCACAACTAAATAGAATTGTCAACATCAAAGACAATATCCAAGATGATAGACTGAGGCTCCTCTTCTGTAGTCATTACTAGAATCACCAGTCTATCTCTTTTTGCTATTAGAAATAGGCAAAAAGCTAACATGAATGCATGAAACAGCAATATGCTTGGATAATAACATGCAATTACTTTTTCCAATTAATCCAAATTTAACAAAATGGCCTGTGTTAAACATGTTTATCTTAAAATGGAATGTTATCTTAAGAGAAATGGACAGGGATGAGAAAAAAAAAAAGATGGAACTGTCAACAGCACAGAAAACTGACATTTCCCTCCCTGACATGGTGGATATTTGATTTTAAAATGCCCAATCAAAAGTTCTAATAGAGAAAGAGCAACATTCTGATAGAAAAACAATAGCTGAAAGCAAAGATGACTATTTCTTAATCCTGAGTAAGATGAAGTGGCTAATAATTCTTTCCATAAAGTTGCCACACTTTCAGTGTCATAATTATTAACAGTTCACAAGCAATGTTTAAGTGCCAACAAAACTGGGGTTTGCTTGAAAAAATTATGATGCCCTTTTTTAGTTGTTTTTTGTATCTCTCTCAAAAATGCCTTACATTACACAATCAGCAGCATGCAAAGGGCTACAATTGCTGATGACTGAGACAGCACATGCCCTTTATCATCCCCTTTCTCTAGAGGGATGAAATCCCCCAGACAAAGCTCAAAATACTTGCCAAATTAAAATTGTGATAAAAATCCTCCACATTGTCTATTGCAGCTCATTTGTTCACTGGTGTACTAGAGTTGGAGCAATGAGGAATATCTTGTCAAGGTTGGATAATTGAACCAATGGTTCTTGGATCTTTCCCATAATAGTTCCATGGGTAGTGAAATTTTGGTGGTCATGGGTTCATAGGCCCCATTCCATATAAAAACATTCTGGCTCATTAACTCCTATGGAAAACCATTGAATATGTGAAGGGAGATAATCACAAAGAAACCAAATTCCAGTTCACATCCATAGGCTGAATAGAGGAGTCACTGGCTTAAAAGTAGCAGCAAAAATTTTAGTAGAGAAACACTAATTTAAAAGAACAGGTTACATATTCATACCATTCACCAACGCACAGAAAATTACCAAGAGTGTTCCTTGACACACATTCACTATTAATTATGAAAAGCTACTGTATTTTTAGAAAAATTGTGCTTGTGCTTAGAGCACCACATTAAATATAGGTCTTTTAGGTAATCAATAATACCAACCAAAGAAAATATTCATGTACAACATCTTGCAAAGCACTGTTTCTCAATCCCACTCTGCAATTCTGATATTTTAAACTGGAAAGCTATATAGTTTATAGTATATGGTAAGACTTTATGAGTACTGTCATAAAATTAGGTTTCCTACATCTTAATGGCCGAGGAAAGAAGTCAGTAGCC
>WBNO01009685.1:0-50693 GCA_013400575.1 Peucedramus taeniatus
CCCCCCCTGCTGATGGATATTTTCTCCTTTCCCGGTTTCTCCCACCTTGTACTCCTCGTGCCTGATGTAGGTGCAGCCCGTGCTCAGACACTCCTCCAGGGCCACGCAGCGCTTGGTGACGGACACGCTCTCCCCGCTGGCCCTCATCATGTGCTGGCTGAAGCAGTACCTGGTCCCTGAAAAACATGGAAAATCTGTATCTGCCCAATTCCCATTCCCTGAGAGCCCACCCGCAGCAGAAATGGGAAAAAAGTCTTGGATTTTTATCAAATGATGGGATCTTCAAAAAATACCAATTTTTGATATATTTATTGTTGATCATGTGCTGGCTGAAGCAGTACCTTGTCCCTAAAACACATGGAAAATCTTTATCTGCCCAATTCCCTTTCCCTGAGTTTCCACCCACAGGAGGAATAGGAAAGAAGTCCTGGATTTTTATCAAATGATGGGATCTTCAAAAAATACTAATTTTTGATATATTTATTGTAGATCATGTGCTAGCTGAAGCAGTGCCTTGTCCCTAAAACACATGGGGAATCTTTATCTGCCCAATTCCCATTCCCTGAGAGCTCACCAGCAGCAGAAATAGGAAAGAAATCTTCGATTTTTATCAACTCAAAGGATTTTTTAAAAATAAGAAATTTTTGATATATTTATTGTAGATCATGTGCTGGCTGAAGCAGTACCTTGTCCCTAAAAACCATGGCAAAGTCCTTATTTGCCCAATTCCCCAATTGCCCCTTTCTCCTGCCAAAACAAGGAATATCTGGGAATGTTGGGCTCATCCCATGCCAGCCAGCCTGGGGGGTTTTATTGTTGTTGATTTGAGCTCAAAGGAAGCAAATTTTGGGGCTGATAACGGGCCTGACACAGGCTGCAAACCCAGCGGGGTCATCTCCTTCCAAAGTCAATATTTCCCAAAGAAAAATCCCAAAATAACCCAGCTAAATGGGTTCACTGGGGCTGTGGACAATCTCAGTGTTCTGTGAGGTTTCTGTTTCTCTGTCTCAGAAGAGAACTGGTGAAGGAGGGGGAGATCTGGGGAGCTCAGATCTGATATTTGGGTGTTTGCATTAAAGGGTTTTTCTGAGCTGTTGCCAGTTTCAGACTCCAAAGGGATTTATGGGATCAAACCCCTGAAAATATCAGAATTCCAGCCGTGGCTGCCCTGAATGTGGATTTGTGCCATAGGGGAGGGAGGTGAACACAGCCAGAACTGCTCCTCGATTCACCAGCAAGAGAAATAAAACTCTTAAAAATCCTTCCCTGTGAGGGTGGGGAGGGGTTGGGATGGAATTCCCAGAGCAGCTGTGGCTGCCCTTGGATCCCTGGAAGTGTCCAAGGCCAGGCTGGATGCTTGAAGCACCCTGGGATCGTGGAAGGTGTCCTTGCTCATGGAATGGGATGAGCTTTAAGGTCCCTTCCCACCCAAACCAGTCTGGAATTTTAGGAAAGCAACACCAGCCTGACTGAATCCCCAGCTGAGCCAGAGGAGAACAAGGAATAGCTCCAAGTCCTCAACCTCATCCACTTCAAAGAGACACAAAAGCTTGAAGGATTCACTCCAGAATCCCATATTCCACGTTTCTGGGAATAATGGGGCTCCCTGGCAGGGACAGGTGGGTTGGGATGGAGTTTGGGATGGGGCTGGTTACCTCGGGGGCAGTAAACATCTGGAGCCCAGCGGTTGCACTCGTAATTATCTGAGGCCTTTTCACAGGTGAAACACTTAAATCCATGAGGATACGGCGTGGCTGAAAGGAATGGAAAATATGGAGTTAATAGGAATGGATAATGGAGTTAAAATGGCCCCTATGCTGCTTTTCAGGAGAAAACAGCAATGTTTTTTCTCTTTGGATCCAAATTTCTCCACATTTTCCTGTCAGAGTCAGTGGGTTGGCTCTGATTTGTAAAACCCTGTCCCCCACAGCACATTTAGGTCGCTGTGGACTCGCTCCAGCTGTGTTTACCCAGCCAAAGTGCCCAGTGCTGACTTCAAAGGGAGCTAATGGGAGCTGGGAGTGCTCATTCCCTTGGAATCAGAGCTCACCTCCAACACCGCGGCTTTGTCGGTGCTGATAACAAAATATCAGGTGGATTGAAACACTCTGGGAATTGTCCCACCCAGGGAAAGAGCTGCTCCTGTTCAAGGCAGGCTCACGGCCCCAGAGGGAACAAAACCACTTTGCTGAACCTCTAGCTCTGAACAGCAGCTTCTGTCCTAATTTATCTCACCAAAGGAGGGCTAATTCATTAATTGCTCTCCTGGCAGCACTTCTGGGGCACATCCAATCCCTCCTCAAGGTGCTTCCACCTTCTCAGAAGCCAAATGGTGAATAAGTCACATTTATCAGTACTTTGAACCTCGACAGCCCCAAGGGCCACATCTTCACCCCCTCCTCATCACCTCCTCCCCTTGCTCTGGATCCTGGATCTGGATGTTTGGGAATGAGAGCTGAAGCAAGAGGACTTCATTGCTCGTTTCCTTTCAGCTTTTAAGGAAGAAGAAATCACCCAGGAGCAACTCTGGTGGGACAACACAATAATTAAATTAATCCCTCTCACCCTGCACCTCTGACAGGTCACAGTTATGATATAAAACAGGAATTTCATCCTGCTTGCACAGAATAGAAATTTTTCAGCCTATGGAGCAGTGAGTTTTCTGTGGGAAGAGAAGGCAGGGAGAGCTCCATGGGCACCCTGTTCTCATGGAATTTGATGTCTGTGTCTGATAAAGCGAACAGACTGGTGAGGGTAAAGGGAAGAGGCAAAGATGCACAGCTCCATTGCTCCAGGAGTTACTGGAGTCAAGGCAGGTGCCTCAGCAGTTTCCAGGTGTCCTTTAAACCCTTTTGGTCCAGTTTTACACAGAATCATGGAATGGTTAGGGTTGGATTGGGAGGGACCTTAAAGCCCGAGTTGTCCCACCCTCTGCCACGGGCAGGGACACCTCCCACAAAAATTTGGGTTTTCTTCCACATCAACTTGGCCCTATGAGAGTGGGGACTGTACAAACCAGATCCCTCCCAACCCACACCATTCCATGATTCCATGTAAAACCAGGTTAAAGGCAGAGCCAAAAGCAAACAAACACAGCCATGGTTCAAGAAGTGGGAAAAATGGAGGAAACATGTGATGAGATTAAATGTGGTACAGAGAAACACAGCAGCCCAGTGCCTTGCTGGAAAATATTCCAGTGGCCTCTGAGGACCATGGAAACAACAACTGGAAGTGGCTTTTGGGCTGGGCTCCTGTGAGAATTTGAGTGCAAATCCAGCAGCTCAAGGCTCAGGAGATAACTGATGTTTCCCTCGTCCTTGTCCCTGTCCCAGGGTGTGATGCCTTGAGAGGCTGCCCTAGAGCAGAGGCTGGGCAGAGTTCCAGAAGAAAGCAGGGATTTCTTCAAAGGATCTCCTCCATGGATCCACCTTGGGCAGCACAAGAGCCCAGCCAGGGCTGCAGCCAAGATCAACCAAAATGGTCCCAAAATGCCCCAGCGGGCACGGGGTCTCTGCCTTGGATCAGTTCTGCTCCATTGGCACCTTGCAGTTCATTGTCCCATCCCAGCTTTAGCCCATGCACTCCCATCCTGCTTGTTTTTCTCTCTCCAGCCCACGCTGTTTGTGCTCTTGGCCTGAGATTTGGATCATTTGTCCTTGGTCCCCAGCTGGAGCAGGAATTGTTTTGTCTCCCTGCTCTGTGCAGAGAGCTCAGCAACACTTAATGTGAAGCTCAGAACTGCACACTAAAGCAGCACAGAGGCTGGAAATAGAAAAGCCGAAACCTGAGGCATCAGGTGGAGGTGACTTACTGGAGGGGTGGAGGTAGACGATGTCCTTGGCGGTGAAGTCGCGGCTCCGCGCAGCCGGAGCGCGGCCAGGCAGCAGCAGCAGGAGCAACAGGAGTAGCCCTGGTGGCCAGGCCATGGCCCGGCCAGGACCTGCTCATGCGGCGGCCGAGAATCCCCACCTGGGCAGAGTCACAGAATGCCAGAATTATCCAGGCTGGAAAACACCTCTGAGATCATGGAGTCCAACCCGTGACCGACGCCCCCTTGTCACCCAAACCACGGCACTGAGGGCCACATCCAGGCTTTCCTTAAAACCTCCAGGGATGGTGACTCCACCACCTCCCTGGGCAGCCATTCCCATGGCCAATCCCTCTTTCTTGGCAGAGAGCGGGGATGAGCAGAGCAAACCCACAAGGACCTGGCCACCACCTCATCCCCACGACCCAACCCTGGAGCCTCCCACTCCTGTGGTTATTTTGGCATCAACAAACACCAAAATCGTAATTATCTGAGGCCTTTTTGCAGGTGAAACACTTAAATCCACGAGGTTATGGCGTGGCTGAAAGGAATGGAAAATATGGAGCTAAAAGGAATGGATAATGGAGTTAAAAATACCCCGCTAATCTGGTTCTATGCTGCTTTTCAGGAGAAAACAGCAATGTTTTTTCTCTTTGGATCCAAATTTCTCCAAATTTTCCTGTCAGTGTCAGCGGGTTGGTTCTGTCTTGTGAGACCCTGTCTCCCACAGCACATTTAGGTCGCTGGAAAAGACCTGGACAAAGGATCTCCCTGGATTTCCAGTGCAGTGGGAAGTGTGCTGGTCCCACAGGAGGTTGGTGTTTCTGCTGACACCTCATCTCCACCTTCCTCCTGACTCCTCCTCACTGGCTGGATCTCCAGATCCTTTGAGGTTCCTACTGATTTTATCTTGGCATTTCCCTTTGGAAAAGCCTCCATCTCAGAGCTGCAGACAAAGCCACCATTGGATTTTCCTCATCCATGCTCCAAAGGGGTTTATTCCCTTTATTACGCCATTAATAAATAATTTGGTGTATTTTTCCCAGTTCCCTGACTGATGGCAACTAATTAAAGCAAAACCAAATAACCACTGTGGTACCATTCCTGAGACCTTCCCAAATCCAGCAGCTTCCAGGAGCATCCCAATCCCTGCACCCAGGCTGTGGGGAGCCATCCAGAGACAGACAAGTCTGAAAAAATCATGTGTAAATACACAGCTCAGATTATTAGAAACCCTTAAAAATTATGAAAGTGCCTCAAAAATCAAACGGGACAGGAAAATCCTGAAAGGATGAGGCTGCTGAGCCCAGCTGGAGCAGATGGTTTCCTTTGGAATCCATCCAGAACACACAGAGTTGGGATGAGTTTTTCCACCCTGATCAACCAAAAGATCTGCAACACCCAGATTGTTCCTAAGCAGCTCTGAATATCTGGTGGTTATTATCTAATAAATTTTTTGTTGTTGTTGATTTTTTTTTATTTCAGGAAAGATATGATGGGGTTGGGGATGTCACCTCCAAATGTTTGTCCCACAGAAATCCACCCAAGACCAGCAGCACAAAGGTTGTCATTGTCCCTGCTGTTATCTGCAAACAGCTTTTTTATTAAAACACAGTGAAATCCATAAAAAAATATGAGGAAAAAAGATAACGCACAGCCCGGTGCTTTAAACCTTGTTGCTTTAACCTTATGAAGAGGGAATTTTGGATTTACTCCATAGATCCCTCTCAGCCAGGGGACAATTAAATCCTGATTAGAAGCAGACAGGAAATAAAACAAACCTCTCCCAGCCACATGGAAGATGAAAGAAATGGGTCCATGTGGGATCTGGAGGTAGAATTTGAAATTTGGGACATTTTTATATCCCAAACAACACCAGGAATGTTTTACAAGCCCCACTCTTCATTTTGAGACATCAGCAGTTTGCAGTGAGACCATCAAGAGCAAAAAATGAGGATTTGATCCTGAGCTACAGCACCAAAAAATGAGGATCCACATCCCAAAAAGAGGAGCTCGTCACAGCTCAGCTCCAACTCTCATCAACAATTAACAAATTACCAACATAAAGGACAAACAGTCATGGAATCAAGGTTGGAAAAGACCTCCAATATCATCAAGTCCAACCGTTATAGTGATATTCTAAGTAAAAACACAGCGAGGTTGAAATAACGGCAGGAATTCTTCCCAAAGAGACAAGAATTTGTTGGGTTTGCTCATCCGAAGCACAAAACTCTTTTGTTTTTGCAGAACTGATCAAAGCCTTCCAGTTGAGGACGTTGGTTTTCCCAGTGTCCCTTTTGTGGGACCAACTCCTCACCCAGCCCCTCTCCAATCCTGTGTGGCAGCAGTTTGGAGAAGTGGCTGGTGCCAGAAACCTTCCAGCTGCTCCCGAAAAACATCCACATCCTTCCTCTGGTAATTGCAAAGACCTTAATTGCCAGCTCCTAATGAGTGGCAAGAAACCGTGAAGGAACAGAGAGAATTCACTGCCCCACCTCCGTTTTCTGTTTGAAACAGGTTTAATTACAGGCAAAGAATTACAATTTTAAAATCCTCTGGGTTAGAAAATTGTCCAGAGCAAGGTAGGCAAAGCCAAAGTTTTAAACTGTGGGATTTAGGGAAGTCCCTACATAGCAAGCACCTGCCACCATTATTGTCACCATTTGTCACCCATGAGCACATTCCACCTGCTCATTCCATACATACAGGTAGGGTAAAAACCAAAAATTTCTACAAACATGGAAATACCCAGTGCCAGAAACCTAAATATTTAATATTCCATGAATATTTTGAGTAGGAACACAGGGGTTCTGTCTTTCATGGGGGGCAAATACTTATTGATGTTTAAGGTAATGATGATATTCCACAGAGAGTGGCGTGGCAAAAAAAATTTTGCATTAAAGTAATATGAAATACTTAAGAACTCAATACCCAATAATTATATATTAAATATTAAATGATTTGTATATTAATTCAGTGTTCAGCACACTCATTTTCTCTGGTGTTGCACTCACACATAAAAATAAAATGTAAGGAAGGAGATATAAACATAGATATATAGATATGGATGCACTATCTTAAAACCTGCAAAAAATTTGATAAAAAGTTTGGTTCATTTCCCAAAATCCTACAATATTCAAATTTTCTGCAACAGTGGATTCTCTTCAGGAATCCTATAAGCCCTATGAAGCTTCACCAAGGGTGCAAAGCCCCTTTTAGTCCAGGACTTTCAGCCTGGACTTCTAGTCCTCCCAAGCCCTTTTTAGTCCAGGACTTTCAGCCAAAACAGCCAAACTTGGTACAAAACTTTAATTTTCAAGAATTATTGGTGGTGTACCAGCTACTCCAGGGCTAAACCTCTGCTGGCAGAGTAGATAGGAGGCACGGGCAGATATTTTTTCCCCTCAGAATTCCCTCGGCTCCTCACGTGAAGCCGAGCGCTCATCCCAACCTAACGGAAGCTGGCGTGGCCCGCTCGGAATGCGGTGGCGGGACACGGTCACACGAGTCCCACATTTGGATCATTTGGACTGCATTTGGATCACGCAGTCAGCTTGTGACACTGGGACAGAAATCCCCGTTAACTCAATATTCCCGGCTCCAGCGGCACCTCGGAGGCGGGATGGCCGTTCCCGTCCCCGCTCCGCAGCGGGATTACTCCGGCCTGCCCTTTGCCCCGCCACGGTGCAAATGAGCCATCAGAGGCCCCGAGCAGCAGCCCAGTTGCCCATTTGTCAGGTCTCATTAGGGAGGGGACATCTCGGCCTCGTTGGCACCGGCACTGGGGACAATGGAAGGTCCCAATCCTCCCCGGAGAGGAGGCCAGATATCAGAGCTCTGGATTTAGGGAGAACTGTTGATGGAGGGGACAGTTATTTTTAAGGATGCCTTTGTCCCTTCTGTCCTCCTCAGGCTCAACTGGCTGACCATGATCAAACCCACCAGCTGGGCCAGCTGCAAGTCTGCAGTAAAAAAAACATTCCAGGAGGTAAAAAAAGGGGGAATAAGGGGAGTCAGACACCAAATCTTCCCATACAAACACTGAGCCACTGCCAGGCAGGAAGGAATTCCTGATTCACGGGTACTTCTGTGGTTCTTCTCCTGCAAGTATGGCACAGGTTTTGGAGTTCCGGGCCCTCCACCGTGTTCCCATGGGACACAGAGCATTTCCCTGTTCTCCCTGGATTTCCAGTGCAGTGGGAAGTTGTCTGGTTGGTGGGAAGCTGATGATTGTCCCTCACAGGAGGAGATTGATGATTCTGCTGACACCTCACCTCAACCTTCCTCCTCCATCTCCTCCTCGCTGTCTGGGCCACACCTCCAAGTTCCTACCAGGTTCCAACTAATTTCATCCTGACATTTCCTCCTATCCTTGCCCTTGGAAAGGCCTCCATCTCAGAGCTCCCTAAACCAACTCTTGCTTGAGTGAAACAAGCCAGCAAAAGCCAGGAAAAGTTCCCTCTCAGCAGGCAGGAGACTTTCTGAGGCCTAAAGCAGCGATCACAGCACGGCCAGGCAGCGCCATCTGTGAGAAACCGCTGAGGCCTCAGCACGAGGCTGTTTCTGTTCTGCTGTGCAGGGTCAGCTGGGACATCCTTCCTCTGCCTTAGGATGATTATTCCCCAGTGGGAAACAAAGCCATGGGAATGCCGAGCAGCCTGATGAGGCTGGAAGAGCTGTTCCTGGAGGCCGAGTCTTCCCTCCAGGAATTCCCTCATGCACATCCCCTTTCCCAAATAACTCCGCAGATTTTCCTCCTGCCTTTCTTCCAGGTCACGCAAAGATACAGGTTGGACTTTCCATGACTGAATTTACAACATTTAGGTCGGTTTTCATCTCCCTCCACCTTCCAAATCCAAGCCCAACTCTCTGCCTGTGTCATCACTGTCCAAAGACAAATCGGAATGGTGGTGGAACGTTTTCCATCTGGCAGCTGTGCCGGATCCCAGACAACAATCCCAACGACTATTTGCAACTTCTCCAGCTCTAATTGCCTTTTTCCCTTTTCTCCTTTATCCTGCTCAACCCTTTTGTGTCTATTCTATTTATTTCTTTCGGTTCTCCACACACGTCAAGAGATTATGAAAAAAACCTGGAATTTTTACGAATTGCCTCCAAATCCAGCTTTTTTCCACGCGCTGTTTAGGGGATTTTCTTGGCAGTTGCACTCCAGGAATGGTTAAATGTGCGTCCCCCTCCCCATAAAATGGGATGTAGTAAAGCCCTTGTATCCAAGGAACCTCTCGGAGCTCTTGCAGAGGGGTTCACTGCCTCTCCTCAATTACAGCGAGCAAGAGTAATTAAACAATCAAACACAATTAGTGCACTAATTACTCCCAGGAACGTGGCCCATCTAATCGCCTTGCTGCTAATTACAAAGCCTGGAGTTCATTGAGCTAAAAGCCTGGACCTGGGGAAGTGAAGGGGGGGACAATATGTTCCCTCTCACGCCGCCTTCCCTTGGATGGAATTTAATCTTTCACAGGATGTGATTCCAAGGTTATTTTACAGCCAGCACTTGGCTTCTATTTTCAACCTATCACTCATATTTTCAGTCCCACCAGCAAAACTTTTCTTAGGTCCTTCCATCTTTTAACGATTAGGGGTAAAATGTCACTTCTGTTCATCATCAGGATAGTTAGGCTTCAGAAAAACACAGGGATGGAATAAATATATTTTACTGGAATATCTAAGACACTTGATATTTGGCATTAAGGACAGGGAAAATAAGCGAACTTGAAATTCAGCCACACCACAATATGAGAAAATACAATTTCTGCAAATTAATTGTCAAGCTGAACAGGGGAAATATTCCAAGTTAGACATAATTCATCCCCATTTTACTCCATGAATGTGGCGCAGGGACATCACTTTTCCTTCCTTTAAATTACACAGAATATTCAAACCTGTGACCACAAACACCTCTGAATCAGCAAGAAAATGGACATGGATGATCCAACAAATCATTTAAAGACCTATTCCCGGGTTTTTGCACGGCCTGCAACAGAGGCAGCAAGGGCAGAAAGTCCGGGGGGATGTGGGACATGAGGATTTTGCTCAGTTTGGGAATTTTGGAAGCCCCTCAGCACCCGGACTGACCTCAGTGCATGGAGAGCCCCCAGACAGCTTGGCTCCACACAGGCAGGATAAGGAAACCATGCGTGAGGACAGAAATCCTGGGATTTTCCTGCTAATAAGAAGCAAAAACCCCCAGGTGCTGAGTTCCAGTGGCCAAGGGGAGGAAAGTGGTTAAATTATTCCCTAAATAAATACTTGAGTTCACTGGGGCAGCTGAAAGGGCTCCTCTTCTCAGGGCAGGGATGAGATTTCTGTGGATCACACGTCGCCTTCCTCCTCCTCGGGAACTCCCGTGGCAAAAGGAGGAAGAGGAACACCCAGGGAAGGAATTTCAGGACAGGGAGGCTGTGACTGCTGGTCCAGGCTTGGTGACAGCACTGGAAGGGGGCAGGGTGGTGATGTTCTCCTGAGGAGAAACAAAATGAAGTCCCAAAGAACAGAGTCTATGCAAGAAATTAAATTTTGCTCCGCATGGAAACAGTAATTGGGATCATCCTGGACCATCTTTCCTACTTAAACCAAGCAAGAGCATCCCAGTTACTGGGAAAAAGGGAAAGAATATTACAGTGTGAGCAAATAAAATGCTACCAAAACAATGCCAAAGAAATAAAGGAAATAAAAAAACAGGAGAACAAATATTCCAAATTTATGACAAGAGCTGGAAAATTATCTAAGCTGCAACCAAGATATGAAATCCATCAAGAAAACACTTTTCTAGTCCATGCTCCAGCTTGGCAGGTACATAGGAACAGCATTTTTAACAGAATGGGATGAGGTTTTAAGGTTAAATTTTTATTATGTCAAGAAAATCAGGACAACCTTGGGAGCAGGAGGATCCTCAGTATTTTTAAAGGATCAAAGGAACAGCCGCTGAGTCCAAGGTTATCCTGGGTAAACTCCTGGAGCATTTTATTTGTGCTACAGCAATAAATATTTCAAGTAGTAAAAAATGACAAGGGAGGGTTGTTGGGAAGATGGGGAAAATAGGTCTCCAAACAATCCCATCGTTTTCCAACGGGCAGGATTCTGGCTCTGGCTGTGAGACTGTTACAGGGAATAATTGGGGGAGACCAAAGCAGAGCACCAAAGCTCCAAACCCTCCTGATTACAAAAATGAGTTCTACCCAATTAACCAAGCATGCTCGGGCCAAATTAAACCCCAGCCTAGTGACATCTCCAGATCTAATTGGTGAAAAGGGCACCTCCAAAAGATATTTTTTTCCCCCCACATTTCCCTGCAATTCTGCATTCAGTATCTTTGCGCCAAAAGTATTGATAAGAAACTCTCTGATTAGAGGCTGACGGGGACATGAAAGAGGGAGTTTGTCCCTCCTGCGCCAAACTGTGCTTTAATAAAGCCAGACATCAATCTGCACCATTGTGTCCCTGCTCTCCTGATGCCTCTCCAGCAGGATTTGTGACAGTTCCTCTGGGACATCACCTCACACATTTGCCATGCTAGATTAGGCACCGAGCCACGACCGCGCAGCGTCCGCCCGAAACGAGCTTTGTGCAGCGCCGCGGCTCGGCCCCGCCAACGTCACCTCACTCAAATGAGGCTTTATTGTTATGAACCCAGCCAAAATTTCAGCTTTTTCCCCCTCTGAGGAGTGTTTTGACCCATCACTGATTGCACTGTTATTATTCCATGCCTGTCCTCAATTACGGGATATTAATAAATCCCGGTTTTCCCAATTCCCGCTGTAATGCCGTGCTTTTCTCCCAGATAATTTAACATATGCACAGAGCAGTTAACAAACACCATGTGTCATTTTTCCAGCCCTGGACACGCAGGGATGAGGCCATGGAAGGCTCCCTTCCCCTGACAGTTCACCCAGAGTTCATCCCATTTTTTATTTCCTGACCCGCACGTGAATTCCCTTTGGCACAAGGCACCAAAAATCCAGGGGAGTCACAAAAGGAGAGGACACTTAAGAGGACAACATCTCTGCTTTCCACATTTCCAAAGAGCACCTCTCAAACCAGGCTGGAGAAGATGCCACGGCAACCCTCAGGGAAATAACTGGGAATTGGGAATGGCTTGGCCATTCCCAGTGGTACAATTCCGACATCTCCATAAAATCCAATGACCAAGGACCCGAGCCTCGTACAAGGATCCTTTAGATAAGTACTTTGTTCTCATTTTTATCTTGATAAAGTAGCTCATGTTTGTGTGAATCCAAATAAATGAGAGTTTCTTGTTCTATTTTATTATTTCTGCTGCCACCCTTTGCTCCATAAGGACTGTACCAGATTTTTTTGTAAATCTCTTTGCAGAAATTGCAATAATTAGTTATCTTTAAAGACTAAAATTCATCTGATTTGTATTTTCTATCCTGTGACACCAAATTTCAAATATTTTCCTCCAAAAGCTTTACTCAAAGTAATCCCACTCCAGTTCTAAATTTGGTATAAATTAGAAAAGCTACGTATCATTAAATAATATGCAATAAACCAAATGAAAACTGACCAATTAATGTACTTTCAGCTGTCTGGTTAATCCATGGAGTAAACAAATCCTTAATTCATGAAGATTTTCATTCGTTTTTCCAGAAAAACAAAACCTAGCAGAACCCAAAACAAATCCTCTGCTCCATAAGAATTTCCAGTGTTATTTGAATTCCAAGGCAAATTAATTGCTACTTTTCCTCCCAGAAAAAGCCATTTAATTCCTTTATTTTTCCAACTTGATGACAAAAAAAAGGCTAATTAAGAGAAAACTCATCCCCAGCACGATGGGAAGCTGTAAAACACCATCCCCATTTTAGCCACCGCTCCCAGGATGGTTTCAAACTTCCAACACCACAATGAGGGGTCTCAGTGGATATTCCTGAGATGGAAATTTTGGATTTCTCACTGGTTTTTATCACATAATGTCCTGGAAAGCTGAGTCCTGGTGCCTTCCCACAGAAAATTCCTTACCCTTGTGCAGAAAGTCACTCGTTTATTTCATTACAATTTACAGATGGACAAATACGCTGAATAACTGAATTAATTTTAATTCATTTTTCTGAAGCTAAAATGAACAATTTTGCTGTTCCAAGTTCAATTTGGAGGAAACTATTTATAAAGTGCATTAACTGCAGAAAACTCCACTCTCCCAGCACCCATTTCCTTGTATATTTAATTTTTCATTCAATTTTTACACAAGTTCTTTACCCTCCCTGCATTTCTTGTAGATAAACACTGTCAATAAATTTTAATGAGTATTTATCACATAATGAAAAGTATGGGCACATCACAATATTATAATGAAAAATCCTGTTGTGTTCCACAGCTAAACAGGAAAATAGTCCTATGATCCATAATTGTCTGCCAGCAGGTCAGAAAGCTGAGGCATAAATTTATTTTTGGTAAGACTAAATAGAAAATTTAATATTTATTTAATAAATAAAATAAACTAAGCTACTCACCAGTTCTGCTAGCAGAAAACCAGGCTCTTATCCTCATGGATTTCACCCCAAAACAAACCTTGTGATTTTCAAGCAATGTCAGAAAATGATTATTTTGTTGTTGTTTTATTTTTAGTTATTTTGGTGGGTTTTAGGGGGTTTTGAGGATTGGGGTTTTTTTTCATCCAATTGTTGCTTCAACCCACCAGAAATAATTCCCTGGAATCATGGATTATTTGCTGTGTTTATTCAGGGTTAGCTGCAAATAACAACAGTGCCCAAGGATAGAAAAAGTGAATTTCCCTGAAACTTCAGTGCCTGGATAGTGGAAATTTTTCCAAAATAACAACATCTTATTCACAATAAGCAGAATATTTCTGTTTTGTGGCAGAAATAATGCTGGCATGAATAAAGCTTCCTAAAAACAGGCTGGGATGAAAAGGGATGGGAAAACAATTGAGGATCTTCCTGGAATGCTCATGAGGTAAATCCTGAGGGCCACGGGGCCATCACCCAGTACCCAAACCAGGGTTTTCCATTCTCATGGGCAATATAAAAATAAAAAATGAAAACAAACATAAAAATCAGGGGAGTGAAAGACAATAAACACACCCAGGAGCCAGGAAAAGGGCTGGACACTGCCTGAGATCAGCAGGGAAAGGGAGCTGAGCTGGGAAGGGAATGGGATGTCCAGGATGGAGACAAACCCAAGTGCTTGGAACAATTTTGATGGAATCCCAGCCTGGTTTGGGTTGGAAAAACCTTAAAGGCCATCCCATTCTGATGCCTCAGGTTTCAGCTTTTATGTTTTCAGATTTTCTGCTGCTTTAGTGTGCAGTTCTGAGCTTCACATGAAGTGTTGCTGAGCTCTCTGCACAGAGCAGGGAGACAAAACAATTCCTGCTCCAGCTGGGGACCAAGGACAAATGATCCAAATCTCAGGCCAAGAGCACAAACAAGGTGGGCTGGAGAGAGAAAAACAAGCAGGATGGGAGTGCATGGGCTAAAGCTGGGATGGGACAATGAACTGCAAGGTGCCAATGGAGCAGAACTGATCCAAGGCAGAGACCCCGTGCCCGCTGGGGCATTTTGGGACCATTTTGGTTGATCTTGGCTGCAGCCCTGGCTGGGCTCTTGTGCTGCCCAAGGTGGATCCATGGAGGAGATCCTTTGAAGAAATCCCTGCTTTATTCTGGAGCTCTGCCCAGCCTCTGCTCTAGGGCAGCCTCTCAAGGCATCAATTCCAGCCCCTGCCATGGGCAGAGACACCTCCCATTGTCCCAGGCTGCTCCAGCCTGGCCTTGGGCACTGCCAGGGATCCAGGGACAGCCACAGCTGCTCTGGCAATTCCATCCCAGCCAGGAATTCCCAGTTCCCAATCTCCCATCCATCCCTGCCCCCTGGCAGTGGGAGCCATTCCCTGTGTCCTGTCCCCTCCATGTCTTGTCCAAATTCCTTCTCCTGTTCTCCTGGAGCCCCTTTAGGCCCTGGAAGCACCACATCTCTTTCCACCTCACCCCATAACCAAATGAGGAAAACAGAAGCTTTTTGTGGCACATCAATTAAAACCAAGCCCCTCCTTGGTGTTAATTAAACTTTAAACCTCTCCTCATCTGCCCTGCCCCGTGCTAGATCTGAATGCCTCATCCCCTTGGCATTACAGAGTCCACTTTCCCAAGGTTTTTTTGGAATACCACCAGGAATTCAGGAGTCTGCCAGCTCAGAGATGTTATCTTATACGAAGAATCCCTCAAAATCGTGCTCCGACTCATCTGCCTCAAACCCTCACCTCCAGAACACGCTAAAAGCACAACAGCCTCTCAAAATGTGCCCCCCTGATCTCACCATGGCTTCATTTCCCCTCATGAATCACCTGGAATTCCACAGGCCACGATCCATAACTTTCCGTGTGTCACCGCTGACGCGTTCCCTGTGATTTATGGGTTTTCATTAGAGCTGAGCTCCACTCTCACCCTACCCCAAATTCGTGGAGGAATCCATGTCTGGCCAGGGAAACGTTGAAAGCACACAGATTTTTCAGCTGCTAATTTCTCACAAATTGAGGCCTTTTCTGCCAGTTATTTCCATGCTGACAGCAACAAACACCACTGTAAATAATGACCCTTCCTGCTTTTCCTTGGGAGCAAAGAGGCTTCCAAGGAAGTCACTCCACAACACTTCCATGTTTTACCACAACAAACACAAAGGAATATTTAAGATGAAATAAACCCATTTAAATTAAAAATATTAGAACCAAAGCTTTGCACAGTTTCTTTTTCCTGACTCGAGCAATATGCTTACATAATTATATTTTACTATATTTATTTTTTAGCTCCCTAATCATTGAGAAACCACCTCCAGAAGGGTGAAGGAATTTTGGAAATTCCAAAGGATTGCCCCTGGATCAGCACAGCCTGTGCAAGACAGAGCAGAGAGCACAACCTGGCCAGTCCACAACATTACAGAAAAGAAAAAAAAAATTAAATTAAAATAGCCTAGATTAAAGTATGATGAAATTTGCTCCCTAAAACCAACAGACTAACTAGAAAATAGGCTGAAAATTCAAAAATCTCACTGGTCCAAAGGATACATGGAAACAGGCATGATAAAAGTAATTCCAAATTATTTTCCATGCCAATATTTTTTTTAATATGTTACTGAGGCCTCATGAAAAAGTCAATCAGGTCAGGATTCCTCTAGGGAATGATGGCCTTTCCAAGGATACTACAGATAAAAATATAGATGGCTTGCTAATATCAATGACCAGGCTCACCAACAGACAGGCACTGAAACACTGATTTAATTTCCATAATGTCTAATTATCAAAATGTCTCAAAACTAATAAGGGAGGAAAGATACTTTAAAGAATAAATTGTCTTTTTCTTCTTTCTGTGAGCTCCAAGCACTGAGCCCTTCCAGCCAGCTCAGGAGGGAGGCCAGCTCTGGTCACAGCTGGAAATGAAGGCCTGCAGTTGGCAGTGCCAGTGTGTCAGAGCTGGTTGCAATGATTATACATGAAAATACTATAATTTATTGTTATATCTAAGTGTACATTATTATAATTATTCTATATTTTAATATCATAATTAATATTACAATATAAAATCAAGGAATCACGGAATGTTTGGGTTGGAAGGGACTTAAAATTCATCCTATTCCACCCCTGCCATGGGCAGGGACACCTTTCACTATCCCAGGCTGCTCCAAGTCCTGTCCAGCCTGGCCTTGGACACTTCCAGGGATCCAGGGGCAGCCACAACTTTTGGCTTTAAACTGAGAGAGAGCAGGATTGGATGGGATATTGGGAAAAAATCCTCCCTTGTGAGAGTGGTGAGGCCCTGGCCCAGGCCGCCCAGTGGAAGTCAGGTAAATTTGCTAATATATTTCAAAATAAATGACTCCAAAAAGCAGGTGGAAACCAGAAATTCCCAGGAGCAGACATCTGGAAGCAGAAGAAAAGAAATAAAAAATGTGCTGTCCAACCTTCTCCTGTTATGACAGACTTGCAGATATTTCACATTTTTCATTTATTATCAGGGGCTGGTTTGTGGAGCTCCGAGCCACGCTCTGTGCCAGAGATATGAGGTCATGGAGCTGAAGTTCTGACTCCCTGCCAGATCGAGCTGTGATATTAAAAGAAGCCAAAATGAGCTTCCTGTGCAAAACTGGGAACAAAAGAGCATTTTTCCAGTGCTACCCTGAGGGTTCACAGGAACCTCAGTGTCCAGCTCCAGGCACAGCTCCCATCTCAGCCCCCATCAGCTCTGGCACGCACAGAGCAGAAACCCAGTGTGGGCTTTTTTGGGATGTGGCTGTGTTTAAATCAGGGCAGAGACACAGAGAGGCTCTGGCAGAAGCTCCCAGCCCAGCCATTCCCAAGGAGTTGCTCATTTCCCAAACCTGGAGCACACGGAGTGGGGTGGGAGATGCAGCCTCCAGCCACAGCTGGAGACACAAAGGACTCGGTGACCATGGGATGGTTTGGGTGGGAAGGGACCTCTGGATCATCCAATTCCAACCTTCCACTACCTCAGGGTGCTCCAGCCTGGCCTTGGACATTCCAGGGATCCAGGGGCAGCCACAGCTGCTCTGGCAATTCCAGCCCAGCCAGGAATTGCCAATTCCCAATCTCCCATCCATCCCTGCCCTCTGGCACTGGGAGCCATTCCCTGTGTCCTGTCCCTCCAGGCCTTGTCCCCAGTCCCTCTCCAGCTCTCCTGGAGCCCCTTCAGGCCCTGCCAGGGGCTCTGAGCTCTCCCTGGAGCCTTCCCTTCTCCAGGGGAACATTCCCAGCTCTCCCAGCCTGGCCCCAGAGGGGTCCAGCCCTGGAGCATGTCCAGGGCCTTCTCTGGATCTGCTCCAGCACCTTCTGATGCTGGACCCAGAGCTGGAGGCAGCTCTGCAGGTGGGGTCTCACCTGAGGGATAATCCAAATTCTCATCCCAGGATTTGCCACAGAAGGTTCCAGCCATGAAGGGCCGGCCTCAGGAGATTTCTCTCTCCCCACCAGCAGCCAAGGACCTGGTGATGGTGATGTTTTCTTTAAGCAACCTCAGTGTTCAGTTTTACACATCAGAGACCCAAAACCAACTCAGGAAGTGCTGTATTAGCCAGCCGGGTGAGCTGCAGGAATTTTGGATTTGAAAAGAACAAGCAGATATTAAATTCTTACCCAAAACACTCCAAAATAACGTGAAAAATCCAACAAATGAACAGAGCTCAGACAGACCTAAGAGCGTGGCCCAGCCCTGCCAGATCCTGCTGACAGCTGCTGGAAGCACAGGGAATCTTTTCAGGACAGATCACCTTGAAAATAATCCTCCCTCCAGAAAGCTTCTGTTACCCAACAGCATAAACTGTGCTCAGAGAAACACGGGAAGGTCTGTGAGGAAAAATTTCCTTGGAAAAACAATGATAATATAAGTTATGGAATGGTTTGGATTGGACAGAATTCTCTAATTCCAACTCTCCTCCATGGATGTTGATCAGAAAGAAAAACTGAAGATAAACACTGGCATCAATGAACACAATTATCAGGAATTTCAAACCAAACAGGACAAAACTAAGCTCAGTGGTTTGGAAGTGCCCTCATTTCCTGAAGATGCAGGATGCAAAGCAGCAGGCAGGTGTGGGATCAGCATCAGGAATGAGGCCTTCACCCTCAAACCCATCAAACTGTCCTTGGGAGCACAAATACCAGTGGGAGTTCTGATCTGCAGTGCACACTTCTCATTTTTCCATCACCTGAGAGTTTAGGAAACACCAGAATCTTCCCTGCCTCCAAGAAAAGCCACATTTTACTGCAAGTCACCACATTTTTAGAAAGAATTTACAGATGAAGTGTGTGCTAAAGCCATCCCCACAACTTTCCCTGTTGAGTAATAAAAGCTCAGTTCCTCTCCATGATTCCGAGCCAAGAATCCATGAGGAAGATTCTCCGGTGTCCACAAAACTCTGTGAAAATCCCACACTTTATATAAAAATGTACCAACACTTTTGTCCCAAGACATTTTTCCATTCACACAAAAAACGTGCCTGCAAGACTTAGAAACCCCTTCCCACAGAGGTTTCAGGTGTTTCATCTTCCCATAAAACATCCCGTGGACTGATCCTGGATGCAAGGATAAATATCCTTGGATGGAGACTGGAACTGGAATTATCCCAGCAACAAGTTTGGTTATAACATTGCTTCTACTTTTGGGACCTCAACATAATTTCCATGTGGCATCACACGGTTCCCTTCATGTTTCTGGCAGCCAAGCCAGGAAAATCCCCTTCCCAAAACCCCCTCCCAGCCAAGGAATCCAAATGAAAACGGGAAAAAGAAGTGACAGACGCCCAGAGCTCCACACCTTGCACGGGGACAATTTGGTGCAGGGTCCAAAGCACCCAACCTGTCCTAATCACCTTGAGCTCATTAATTTACAAAGCTTTGGCCCAACTCTCGGGGCTGGCAGATGATCAAGCTCTTAGTGGATGTGATTCAAACTAATCCACTAAAAGGCATTTAATTCCAGCGAGGAAATCAGGACTTTTCAATTATTAGAAGTGCTAAAAAGTTTTACTGCCAGCAGAGTTTCAAGGTGAGGGGAGAAACAAGGCCCAACTCCATCCACAGGGGGTTCCCACCTCAAATCCCACCACCAAATCCCACCCCATGGTTCCCCCAGTCCCCTTTCACTGGAGACAGGGAAAAAAGCAACTGGACCCAGCCTGTGGTGTTGCTTATTTCCCCCTTTTTCATCCTTCAGATCCCATTTTCAGTGTGGTTCCCTAGGGAAAAGAGGATTTTGTCAAGTTACACAACTTCTCACTTGGATCCATCAGGACATTTGGCCAGGCTGGAAAGGAAGGGAAGGTTGGAAAGTGAATGAACATTCCATGATGGGAACATCCTCCAGCTGCCTCAGCCAAGGAAACCCTGCACTCCCATCAGTACCTCACTAGACACCAAAAAACCCAAAAATCCCAAAATACAACAGAGAAAGATAGAGAGAAAACGTTTACATGTCCCAAACGTGGAAAAAAATGGAATTACAAACCAGGGTAAGACCCAAAGTTGTAAAAATCAGCTTCCTCAGACATGGGGCTCGTGGTGTCCTTGGAGCCAGGAATGTTGCTGGGAATTTGCTGTTAAACTGGTCATGCTCAAGGTTTTTATTTTGCCAGTTCCAAAAAGCCAAGGCCTCATTGTCTGAACACCAAACCCAACAACACCAAATGTCATTTCCAGATAAAATCTTTTTAGTGGATATAAAATTCAAAGCGGGTAAATATTCATTCATTTACCAACACTCTTGGTTGCCTCAATTAAAATTTGCTCCATAAAGCAATTCCACAAAAAAACACTCCCAAGGAGAAAAAACACTGAAAAAAACCACCTCTTTCCCTTTTCCCACTTGAATATTAGATCTAAACCCAAAGTAGAAACTGTTTAAAATCTCTATTATCTGGAAAAAAATATGAAAATGGTGATATTAATTTTTAAAACATTGTAAAATGTCCCAAAGATGCTTTGTACCCTATTAAATGTTTAAGTAGCGCACGGCTTGGTAGATACAAGATGAAAACAACTTAATAGCAGTGAAACTTCCATCCTTAAACTGCAGCTGAAAAAACAACTTTAAAACCTTCTCAATCCTTGAAGGCCAACTGACCAACATAGAGATGTCTATATTGACAAATATATTATATTTGTCTGTATATTTATATAGACAACATAGATTTGTCTGTATTTGTACAGGTTTTATAGAGTTATAGAAAAGAGATATTTTAGGTGGATGAAATAGATATTTTAGATGGATAAAACAGATATTTTAGATTGATAAAATAGATATTTTAGATGGATAAGGTAGATATTTCAGATGGATAAAGTAGATGTTTTAGATGTATTTTTTGTGTATTTATCTATGGATGAACACACACTCATCACCCAGCAGAGACAGGAGGTAAAATGAGGACAACAAGGCCACTTAACCTCTCCTTGGGATGTGAGGAACCCACAACGTTCTCACTCCCCACAAACCTCTCCTCATTCCTCCCTCCATGGATACACCAAAAACCTCTTATCTACCAAATAACCTGCTCGGAAAAACACCTCCACAAAATCCCAGCGGGCATCCCAAGGGTCCAAATTTGGTTTTTCTGGATGGCTCCCAACGCTGGATCCCAACCCCGCGCTCACCCTCTCCTCCAGCGCCGGCACCGCCCTCGCCGGCCCCTTGGATCTTCCTGGAGGGGGCTGGAAGCTCCTTAAGAGCATGAAGGCATCTCAAGAGATTTTAACTCTTAATATCTGCAGACTGGCATCTGCTTCCCCGGCAGTTTAGCCCCAAATGTACGTCTGGGAAGAAGGAGAGCCCTAAAAGCAGGCGGGATTTCTATGAAATCCAGCCCTGCACTGGTTTGGCTTCAGAATCTTGTTATATGAGCACGAGAATCCCAGGAAAACAAAATATTGATGGTTGGGAAAGGCTGGTCGTGCACAAAAACAGAGAGCTTGGTAGGTGTAGCGAAAATAAAACGTTCAAAAATAAATTCAACCCGGTTAAATATTTAAATATAGATAATAACACAACAGAACAGGCCAGATTTATATAAAAAACACAGTAATATGTTAAAACAAAAATCTAAAAAAATCTTAAAGTTCAAATGGTCTATTTAATTTCATATATTTACATTTACCACAAGCCTTACGTGGGGACGCTCAAACAAATACCATTTCTACAAACACAAAAATCAGCTCTAAATAAACTGCACGTGCAGAGCCCCTATTAAATCAATATTTGGGATGTGGAATTAAAGTGCTGCCGTTTGGGATTGTGGCCAGGAAAGCCCACGAGACCCCATGACTTGAGCAGCAGATGCACAGAGCGAGGTCTGGAGATGCTGACATTTCATCAAGGGCTCCCATTCTTCTGGGGACAAGAGCCATTGTTCCCTGTCCCACCAGGGTTCTTTGGGAACACTGCTGAAGCACATCTGCCCAAATTTATTTTATTAATACATTTTAATAAGTGGTTTTTCAAGTTTTTTTAAAGTGTTTTATCCAATTCCTCAAAAATAACTTCTGAAGAGTAACCTGACGGAATTTGCTTCGTTTGTTCAAAACTTGTGTTTGTTGATGTGAAGCAACAAATAAATTAAATTCTGCAGGAGCTGGCAAAGAGAAATACAGAGGTTTAATGGAGAATACTTTGATTTGATCGTCATTCTCCTTCCTACCAACCTCATTTTCAGGTGACTTTGTGGCATGTATTTATGGCATTACTCCACCTTCTCTTCCAGACACAATAATACATTAAAAATCCATCCTACAGCTGCTGAATCTCCAAAAATGAGCTTGTCAAGCCCTTCCCTCCACCAGCCAGACCCAAAAATTCCTGATTTCCGTAACAGGAGCGTGAATTTTGTGGCACAAAAGGGCAATGAGGTGAAATCCCCCTGACTGCACTCCAGAAACAGAGCTGGCAAACACTGGACTCACCCTGTGAGGTGATTCCTGGTGGGAATCTCTGCCTGGATCAAGGAATGGTAACAGTGAAAGGGAGCTGAGTTAAAAATTTCCAATTATTTCAGAGGAGAACATAATCAGTAAGTAAATAAATTAATTAATAAGGACTAACAGCAGCAGTTCACAGAATTTCCTGAGAAAAGATATTTTTGAGGATTTTTTAAAAATTGCCCCAGGGCACTTAAAACCCATATTTAATAAGCTCAAAATTAGGCAAGATTAGGAGTGTGCAATTTCTGGGTATAAACCACCAGGAAAACACTCTCCTTCCACGACTTCCCCTTTTCCAGAGTCCCTTTATTCCCTGCACTGCAAACCAATCCTGAATCCCAGTAATTTCCTCTGTTCATCTGGGGGGTTTTTGTTTGTTTGTTTTTGTTTGGTTTTTTGGTTTTGGGGGTTTGTTTGTTTGTTTGTTTGGGTTTTTTGTTTGTTTGGTTGGTTGGTTTTGCTTTGTTTTTTTAACACAGCAACTCTCTCCTCGGGACAACCCCAGAAATTCTGCAACCTGCCTGATGCTGAAATATTTCCATTTTTCCAGCCAAATCCCTGCAGTATCCACAGGGATCATCCCACAGAGAGTCAGGCACCTGCCTGAGAGCCGTGATTTGTCTGCACAGCAGCTCAGGAGATGAAAGCAGAGCCACACAAAAGCTCAGGGCTGACTGACAGGAAATACTTGCAGGCAGAATTCCACCAGAGGAATTGATGTCATTCTGTTCAAGGCACTTGTAGAGGAAGGGAATTTAAAAAATAAAAACACCTCAAATTTAAATAGAGCGCACCCAGAATTTGATAAAACACAGGAATAATTGGCATTAAACAAATAAAAGGTATAAAAGGAAAACATGGGAAAATTTTAATTATAATTGAGGTAATTCCTCTCATCTTTTCCTGTCATATTTAGCAGTTCATGTAGAATATTTAGCAATTTATATAGAGTATTTAGCAGCTTGTATATAGTATTTAGCAGCTTATATAGAGCATATTTAGCTGTATATATAGAATATTCAGTGGTTTATATAGAATATTTGGCAATTTATATAGAGTATTTAGCATTTATAAAGAGTATTTAGCTATTTATATGGCATATTTAGCTGTTTATATAGAATATTTTGCAATTTATACAGAATATTTAGCAATTTATAAAGAGTATTTAGCTATTTATATGGCATATTTAGCTGTTTATATAGAATATTTTGCAATTTATACAGAATATTTAGCAATTTATAAAGAGTATTTAGCTATTTATATGGCATATTTAGCTGTTTATATAGAATATTTTGCAATTTATACAGAATATTTAGCAATTTATAAAGAGTATTTAGCTATTTATATGGCATATTTAGCTGTTTATATAGAATATTTTGCAATTTATATAGAATATTTGGCAATTCATACAGAGTATTTAGCAGTTTCTACAGCCTATTCAGCAGATTATATAGAATATTTAGCAACTCACATAGAATATTTAGCAATTTACATGGAATTAAGAAGCCCCTGGAAGCGCTTACCCAGGAATACACACCGATGGAGCAGCAGGAGGGATATTTTATGTCATCATCCCAAATCCATCCCAACTTTGGGGGTTTCCTGAGTTTCCCAGCGAAGCCAAGGCCGGGGAGGAGGCGCAGCTCCTGCTGAGAGCATCTGCAGCACCCCTTGGGAGAGAGCCCCACTCTTAACTCCCTGCCCTGGCACCGCTGGCAGCCCCATAAATGGGAATATTGTGGATTCACAGGGAATCACTGCAGAAGGGGCTGAGCTGGGATCACGTAGGCACAACTGGGCAATGAACAAACGGCCGTTTATTCTGGATTTTTCCCCGTTTTAACACGTGCCAAGGGATAAACCGTGGGTTTATTTGGTGTACAGATGTCCAAAATAGACTTTTATGGGGTTGACAATTCTTTATTGTTGGTGGGGAAGGAGTCCTGCCTCCAGACACACATTTCTCCTGTGAAGCCCATAAAATTTCCACAGCAGTTTTATAAAAACTCAAGCAGGGACAACAAAGTGGACAGGGAAGAGCCTAAATAGCAGCCCTGACAGAAAATGATGATTATTTCTAGGAACATATGGCCACGGAGGGATAAGGGCTCTGCTCCTCTCTGAGTAGGTCACACCACGCCACAAAAACCACAGAAAAATCACCAGGGGCAAAATGGGTCTAGGACAGGAAAAAAAAATGAGGAGTTATTCAATTTGTAGGAAAGAAGATGGATTTCCAGCAAGTCTTGTTGTTCAAACTACAAAAAAAAAGTCATGGAATTCAAAATAGTTTTTAAGAAGTGGTGGTATAATCATGGGTTTTATTTGTGCTTTTGCTCTTGCTCCCCCATTACACCACAAGGAGGGATTGTCTGAGGTAAAAATCTCTCCAGAGTGGCAAAGAGCCACCAGAAATTCTACCTTGCCACCTCCTTTTAGTGTTCCCACGGAGCCAAGATCTCTTTCCACAGGCAGATCCCAATCAGCAAGGCAGACACGGCACCTTTCACCCAGGGCCCGCGTCAGCCGCCCCAGGGCTGAAATAACAGTTTGTTTTCGAGCTAAATGAGTTCATTTTCACTAAATAGGTCTCCCTGAGTGAGTTTTCTGGAGCCAGACCATCAGCAGCACCAGCAGACACTCCCAGCTCTCCTCAGAGTTCTCCACAGCCGAGCTCGGCCCTTGGATCGCTTGACCCCAAGGACTCGCTCTGCCCGTTCCATCACATCAATCTGACAGACATGAGGAGAAAACGGGGCAGGGAAAGGAGGGGGGTCAGAACTTCCTGCCCTCAGGTCCTAAAAATCACCTTGAGGGACGTCCACCCTTTATCTTTAGCGCTCCTTAAACCACTTTATTCATCCAGGCCGTGAGAAACTGGATCGGTCGACAAATCTTGGGATGCAACTTGGGTTTCCATTGGAAAACCCCAACCCTGCTGAGGAGCAGAGCTGAAAGCAAATAATTTATTCTGTTTCCAAGCTCCGTTGTAACTTATCCTTTACTTTTACACCAGAGAGTGGCAGGAAATCAGCCTGGAGATCAGACACGCGAGCGCCAAATAATGGAACCGGCGGATCGCTGACGCATAAATAAAGTTTTAGATGTACAGGGAACAAACCTCCCACTGTAACATGGCCAGGAGGACTTTTCAGATGTTTTTATGTCAAAAAATAAATTCCAGTAGGAATGGGAAGGGTTGGGTTCCCTCCCTGCTGGCACCTCCTGGGGCTGTAGGGAGGCAGCAGGGTTAGACCTGAGGGCAAGCCCGGTTAAACCCCGTCCTTGGTGTTTGCATAACTAATGAGTGGATGTTGAGAATAATTTTATCCCAGCAGTCCTAATGAGCTAAATCATTTTGGGATCGTTTGTCTCACTGAGAATTTGTTTTCGGCTCGTTCCGCCGCCGAGAAAACACAGATCTGGTGGAGAAACCTCATCCCCACCCCTCTCAGAGCTGGACCTGCAAGCTCAGCACTGACCACAACCAGGCAAAAATATCAAAATTTGTATTTTCCTGTGCTGCTTCCAGACTGGAACGGCAGCACCGAGTTTCCACAGCAGGAAAATAACGCACAGCTCTGAAACCCGCGGGACTGCGCGAGGCTGGAGCGAGATGTGGAGCCAGCCTGACCTCCTGACACCACCAGCCCCAGCTCTGAGCCAGACAGGTCCTCCCATCACGGTGCGAAACAGCTTTTCCACAGGATAAAAGCAGGGAAAAATCCCACAGAGGTTGTTCTAAAGGTGTGTTAATGTTCACACCAGGGATTTCCACCCACTTCCCACTGGGATCTCTGTGGTTTGCAACAATTCCCACAGAACAAGCTCTCTGTAGCAAAAGAATAATTATTTTTTATATAGAAAAGGCATTTATTGTGCCAGTTCTGCCCACTGGAAGTTCCCAATCCGTGAGCCCAGCAGCTGGTGTGGCCTGAAAATGAATCTTGAAGTGATTTTAAAAAATGAACCACAGCCTGGGCTCCTGTCACTGGAAAAATCAACCAGTGTGGATTACAAATGATGGAACTCCCACAATTTGGGCAGGTTTTCATACCTTGCCCATTGCCAAGTAAAAAGTCCCAAAATACAGGAGAAATTATGTGGATATAGAAAAGATTTATGAAGCTCATTGCATTGGCAAGTGATGTTTAGGAACAGAGTTGAATAATTATTAAGGAATTGGCAACATTCCCTCTACTTTGGCAGGAAAGAGAACACAATTGGAAACACAATTATTTATCTATGAAATTAATTTAATTTTTAATTTAATTTAATCCAAAACTAGGCTGGATGGGACTTGGAGCAACCAGTGGAAGGCGCCCCTGCCCACGGCAGGGATTGGAATGGGATGAGCTTTAAGATCCCTTCCAACCCAAAATATTCCATGATTTTTTAGAGAACAGCTTTTTTTAATTAACAGGGAAGAAGAGCAGGAAGCTCTTTAGCAGCAGCAGCACCGTGACTCTCTTTCACTCCCAACAAATGTAATTATTCCCTTTGCTTTCATTCGGAAAACAAATTGTGAAGAGCCCCATTTCCATAAAGAGGCTCTCAGAAAAAAAAAAAAAAAAATTAAAAATAATGACAACCACACTCCCAGCCTCCTGCCAAACCCCAGAGCCCCGCTGGGGAGCGGGGCAGGACCAGCCCGGGAGCGCCTCCATCACCTCGCGGGAGCCACAAACACCCGGAGAACCCTCTCCTGTGGCTGTGACCCCAAAACACCGGGAATTTGGGGGAGAATGGGGTGTTTGGAAGGGAAGGGCGGGTTCCAAACACGGGGGGATCCTGGAAAACCCCTCCGGCTCCACCCGGGGCTCATCCCGGGGCTCATCCCGATAGATGAGGGTTCTGCTCCTGGAGGGGAGCGAGGGGTCCCCAAATCCGGCTGGAATCGCCGAGCCCCGGCTGAGCGAAGGGAAAATGGAAAAATGGACATTTTCCCTTTAACGCCACACAGGCACGGGTTTGTTTTGCTAAGCACGTGTCAACCCGAGTGACTTCTCGACTAAAAAATAATCGCTTTTTCCGCTGTAACAATGGAGAAAACAATGGGGAAAACAGGAGGGAAAACAATAGGGAGAACGAGAGGGAAAACAAGAGGGGAAAGGGGTAGAAAGAAGGGATTTGGGGGGTTAAACAGAGACGGGGACGTACCTTTGCCGCACGGATTTTCCAGCCACTGGCTCAGGGATTTTCCATCGCTCCCTCGGCGGCCGGGGCAGCCCGGGAGCCGGAGATGCGGGAACCGGGAATGCGGGAACCGGGAATGATGGAACCGGGAATGCTGGATCCAGGAATGCTGGAGCCGGAGATGTTGGAGCCGGGAATGCTGGCTCCAGGAATGCTGGAGCCGGAGATGCTGGAGCCGGGAATGCTGGAGCCGGAGATGCTGGAGCCGGGAATGCTGGATCCAGGAATGCTGGAGCCGGGAATGCTGGCTCCAGGGATGCGGGATCAGGCTGGGCTCGCCTCCCTGCCGGGGCCGGCTCATGGAGCGGCAGTGCCCGCTCTGCTCCGCCGGCAAGGCGAGATTAGGATCTCCGGCGGGCAGGGAATTGTGCTGAGCTCCGGCTTTCCTTGGTGCTTCATTAAAAACGAGATTTTATTCCGGGCTGGCGTGGACAGATCAAACAATCAGCGGGTTATCCTGCTCGGCTTTGTTCCAGGAGGGGGAAAAAAAATTATCTATGGATAGCAAAGGATGAGTTCAAATTAGCAGCCGAGAAGGAGAGGAATCCTGCGAGCCAGGAGCGAGCACCAGAGTGAAGCACAAACATTCCAGCCTGTGGGATTACCTTATTCCCGTTTTTCCGGGCTGCTGCTGCTCCTGCCGGGGGTCAGCGAGGAGCTCCAGCTCCCTGCTCCAGCCGGGAGCGTGTCCCGGCGCTGAATCACCGGCTGATCCCGGCACAGCGCTCCGGAAAGCTTCACCCCAGCAAAACCCGGGCTGCCAGGCTGCGGGGATTCATCTCCTGCCAGCTCCCAGCGCGGTTTGTTATCTCTGCTGCTCGCAGGTTTTAATGAGGTTTATCACAGCGAAGTCACGTCTGTGTCTCGGCAGGCTGAGCTCGAAAACCCCCACGTATTTCCAGAGCGTGACATCACACCTCGGCTCGGCTAAGTGGCTTTTAGATAACAGGCGATGCCCCCTCCCTGAGAATTCCGAGATAAAAACGTTGAAGAAGGGCGGTTTGTACACACAGGCTGAGGTTTAACAGCACAGCTTCATTCATTTCGGGACATTAATTAGTCATGCAGAAAGTATTCAAACCAGAGAGTATTCAAAACAGCAAGTATTCAAAACAGAGAGTATTCAAACCAGAGAGTATTCAAAACAGAAAGTATTCAAAACAGAAAGTATTCAAAACAGCCTAAGCACCAATTCATAAAATAAGAGTTACTATGAAATCAGCACTGGCTGCCAGCTGAGAGCTGCTGGGAAAAGCAGGAATGCTCTTGGGAGAAGCTGCAGCACCTCTCTCCCACTGCCTTCCTCACCCCCAGCACTCAAACCAGGGGCTCCACAGCACCACCGGTCCTTCCTGCTCCCTGCTGCTCCTGCTTCCTCTTCCAGTGTTTGTGGGAAGAGCATCTCCAAAATGGAACCTCCCTCAGACAGCTCTGAGACCATCCTGACCTCTGGGTTTTGAGCGCTGCCACGTGATCTCTCTCTCCTCTGCATAATTTCATTTATCATCACGGAATCCTAAAATATCCTGAACTGGAAGGGATCCACAAGGATCACCCAGTCCAGCCCCTGGCCCTGCACAGGATACCCCAAAAACCCTTCCTGAGAGCATTGTCCAAATGTTCCTGGAGCTCTGGCAGCCTTGGGGCTTTGCCCATTCCCTGGGCAGTTCCAGTGCCCCACAACCCTCTGGAGGAAGAGCCTTTTCCTAAAATTTGCTCTGTTGACATAACCATTGATCACTCCATGAAAAAGCTGCAAAGTCTGACTCGAATCTGTGAGTTGGAAAATTAATTAATTAATCACAATTAATCACTTAATTAATCACAAAATTAATGAACTAATTACTTATTATTTACCTACACGGCATCTCGGAGATACCCGTTTTCCTCTTATGTTACTAAAGCATAAATATTCATTTTAAAAATTCCTTAGGCTTTTGCATGAAAAATGCTGTGGAATTGAGCACTGAGTCAGGCTCAAGGACAGAGCACCTCAGACCACTGTGTCCCAAAATTCCCCAGATAGAGGCTGGAGGAAGGAGGACTTGAAAAAATTACTGGAAGGAGGCCGAGAAGAACAGGCAATGAATCAAAGGGTTTGGGAAAAGCTTTGAGGGAGTGAGGAACAAATCTCTGTGAGGGCAGGGAATGATCCCTGTCCTTGCCCTGCTGCAGGAGCAGGGTTGGGGTGGTTTTGGACCAGGAACTGCTCGGGCAGGAGATTTAAAAGCCAGATCTTGGTGTCAGGACTGAGTCAGGGCTGGGCGTGGAGGCCCAGAGCTCAGTGCTGAGCAGGCATTGGGATGGAGAGGGCAGGAACTGGGAATTCCGTGGGGGAAAGAAGGAACAGCAGCCCCAGAAAGGGACAAGGCATTGCTTGGGCCAAGAATTCCAGAATCCAGACTGGGTTGGGTTGGAAGAGACTCTAAAGCTCATCCCATTCCACCCCTGCCAGGGCAGGGACACCTCCCACTGTCCCAGTGTGCTCCAGCCTGGCCTTGGGCACTGCCAGGGATCCAGGGGCAGCCACAGCTGCTCTGGGCACCCTGTGCCAGGGCCTCACCACCCTCACAGGGAAGAATTCCTTCCTAAAATCCAGTTTAATCTCCCCTCTTCTAGTTAAAGGAAGCATCTCCCTGGATTTTATCAGGTGGCAGCTGTGGAAGTGGCTGAGGCACAGCAAATATTTAGTGGCTCCCTACAGAGGGAGGTGGCAGCCACCTCATCCCAAAAATAGATGAGCAGGGAAAGAAATCTCCTTTAGAGATTAGAAGAGTGGAACAGACCCTGAGCATTGCTAACAGAGGGTGGACACCTCCTGACTCATTCAGGCCCATCCATCAGACCCAAAACCCTCACCTGACACACAGGATTTAATAACACACCCTAATTATTTCCATGTTTATCCCCACAGATCCCATGAATAGATCAGAACAATCTGTCTGCTGCTCTCAGTGCCTGTGAATCATCCCCAAAAATCAATCAGAACAAAACAAGGAGCTTTAGTGAAAAGGAGCAGTGAGACAGCATCAGGAAGAGGAAAAGTTTGACAGAAAACACAAAATCCCAGCCCAGAATCAGGATTAGAAGGGATGCAAGTCTTGGGGAAGGCTACAAAACCCTCGTGGTCCTGCAGGGAGATGAGGAGGTCAAAATGTCTCATTGAGAAGGTTCAGGCCCATCCATCAGACCCAAAACCCTCACCTGACACACAGGATTTAATAACACACCCTAATTATTCCCATATTTATCCTGTGAATAGAACAGAACAATCTGTCTGCTGCTCTCAGTGCCTGTGAATCATCCCCAAAAATCAATCAGAACAAAACAAGGAGCTTTAGTGAAAAGGAGCAGCAAGACAGCATCAGGAAGAGGAAAAGTTTGACAGAAAACACAAAATCCCAGCCCAGAATCAGGATTAGAAGGGATGCAAGTCTTGGGGAAGGCTACAAAACCCTCGTGGTCCTGCAGGGAGATGAGGAGGTCAAAATGTCTCATTGAGAAGGGGTTTAGATGAATCAATTTATCCCATCAGGATCCACAGGAGTGAGCCCCTCCCTGCCTGTGTGTGCATGCACAGAGATTTCAAACCTTTGTGGGAAACCCCATTGTGAAAAGAACTTGTAAAATCACATCAGTCATGGAATAAATTGTGAATCCTTCTAAGACTCCCATACAGAGGTGAGGATTAAAGGAGTAATTGATGTCAAGCGTTAAAAAAATAAAACAAGAAAAAAAAGCTGGGTGATTCTTTGAGAAAGACATTTCTCTCTTGTCCTGAGGAGCAGCCAGGCCCCATGTGCTGAGTCTGAGCCCTGATTTGGGGTATTTGGGGCAGCATTTACCAGAACAGCCCAGGAAGTGTTGGAACCCTGGCTGCTGAGAATTTTAGGTTTCTGTGCTGCCAGGCACTGACCCCCAGAGAACACTGCACTGATCTGAGGCCGTGGGGAAGCTTCCAGAATGGAATGACAGAGCTGGGATTGTGGGTGTGGAGTTTGGGTAGAAGTGTGTGATATCACAGGGTGGGAAACTCAGAGTTTAAGGGTTTAGAATACAGGAATAGATAGAGAGCAAGGTGGAGGTTTTAGGGCAGAGGCTGCTCCTTCTTTACCTTCTTCACCTTCTCCTTCTTCACCTTCTCCTTCTTCTTCCCCATGGGTTTGGGTGGTTTTGTGTCGTTGGATAAAAAAGTCCCCACTCCGGGCACAGGTGGTTGTTATTGGGGTAAAAGTGAAAATAATTCAGGTGTCATTTCTTAATTGGACAGTTTATCCTTAAAAGGCCTTGTAGAGAGAGACAGGGCTCCATTTTTAGTGTGTTAGAGTGAAGTGCTGCAGAACTCAGGGTTTGTGAGACTGACAGAGATAAGAACTAATAAACACCTGAGTCCCAACAAGAAATACCCTCTCACACATTTAATCCTGACCCTGGCAGAAAAGAAGCAAAAATTCCATAAGTGCTGGGGTGTCTCAAGCCAAGCCAAGCTGGGAAATCCTGGAGCATCAAAAGCCAGTTATTAACAGCAATTATGAACTCATTAATTTAAAATATCACATGAAAGAATTAGTGCTCAGAGAGGGCAACTCCAGCTCTGCTGGTAACAGATCCTGGCGTTGGTTGTCAATTATTTGTCCCTGCTGAGGGACATCTGCTCCTTCAGGAATGGCTTTGAGGGCTGTGGCTCTGCCTTTGGGCACTCAGTAAAAATAGATTTTCATTTTCACCCCTCTCCAGACACTCCCTAACTGGCCAGGAATGAACCCCACCAGGGTGTCCCAGGATCTGCAGCTCAGCCCTTGGCTTCTGGGCCAGCTTTCAATGGCTCCTCTTCATTTCTGGCTCGGGGTGGGTCATGAATGCTCAGCTCATGGCTCAGGGAGATGAAAGCTGATTTTTTTAGTACAATCAGCTCTGCAAAGGATTCCTCAAATTCCCCATAAACACTGGGGAAAGAGCTAAATTGGGACTGTAATAGTTCCACTCTCTGTGTTCGCCAGACTAAGTCTAGTCTAGCACAAAGCTGGGCTTTATCTGCGTCTCAGATCAGTAATTCTGGTGTTAAATATAACTTATTATTACTATTTATAGCTCTCCACTATCAGCATCAAACAAAACATGTCTGACTACATGAAATTTTGCTGTATGCTTGTTTTTAAAAGCCTTCTGCCACTTTTAATCCCATTTAAACTTTTGCTGAAGCAAAGAGCACCCAGCATTTGGTGCTTCTGGAAAAAACAGTTTGGTTATTGCAGGTAATCCCTGAAGGGGGATTAATTTTCTATAAACTTCTGGATTTACACCAAGATTTTGGAGCACAAAGCACCTTTGGGCTGGTAGAACTGGGGCTGGGTGTTGGAGCAGCCCTGAGGAGAAGGATTTGGTGGATAAGAGGATGGATATGACCCAGCCCTACGTGCTAATGGAATCCCAGAAATCCCAGAGCTGCATCCCGAGATTTTCCAAATTATGACCCTCCAGGCGTCCCCTAATTCCTGCAAACCTCAAGAACTGAGGTGTTTTTGTGCTGATCCCAGGGAGCATCACCAAGACCCAGCAATGCCAGCAAGAAAGAGCCCAAAACCAACACCGAAATATTAAAATTTACATCCAAGAAACGCCATCAAAATATTGAGTTCGGACACTTCGAGCTCAAAATTCCCCACCAAAATTCCACCAAATGGAGTCATTTGGGAGAAGATTCCATGACAACATGGAATGGAGATGAATCCCAAGCTTCTGGTGTTTTACAGGGAGATTGCAAATGTGGGGTTGAGGTTCCTGCATGCCCGAACAGTCCTGGGTTTCACCTGGAATTAGTGACATAATTAACAACGTTTAATAACCTTCAACAGATACTCACAGCCAGAAGGAGCAGTTTAAAGACTGAAATTTCCAGTCCTGCAGAAGGAATAAAAGGAAAAATCCGTGGTGTTGCTGGTCTCCAGCATTTCCCAGCAGTAAAACTGGAAACGTGTTATTAAATCCCAGCATTTTAGGAAGAACGGGATAAACTGGGAATTCCTGTCTCCCTCATTTCACTTCCTGGTTTAAGAATCACTTGAACAGAGGAAAAAATGTGATAATTATGAATTCTAAATCCATCCAGTTTAACACCCCAACCCTCAAAAATAAAAGGAATTCAGCACATCCCTTAATTTTCCATGATAATTCCCAAATACAATTCCTCTTGGACACCCCTGTGAGAGAAAATGGGTGATAGAACAAAAACTTAACACATTCAATTAAAAAAAAAATTACCTCAAACAAACAAGGAAATATGCCAGGGAAGAGTGAGGTAAGAAAGATGGGCAGCTAAAGGAGAGTTGGAGGGGAAAAATGGGAATATTTCAAGGGCACAAGGACAACACAACATGGAGAAACAATTCCAGGTTGCCCAAAGAAGGTGTGGGAACGTGGAAATGTTCAAGGATGGGGTTGGAGATGTTGAGGTGTGTGGTCTGTTTGAACAACACCCCACAATTTCTAAACTCCACTTTTAACGTGCCCAAGGAGAACAAGATTTCAGCCAACAACTCACAGGGTGTTTTTCCTGCTCTGCCAGGCTTTCCCGGGCCAGGAAGAAAATTCCAGAGGCAGGGACTGAGTGCAGAAACTCCAGCTGTGAGACTTTCTGCTGGATGGAAAATGCTCCACAGAAGGATCAGAAGCAGCTGGAAAAAGCATGGAATGAAGAATAAAAAAAAATATAATTAATGATGTAAAAAGGGGGTAATTTTTCCCCCACAATCTTATTTTTTTTACCAAAGAAGGGAGACAAATGACAAGAATGAGAGACCCTGTTTGCTGCCAGGACTTTAATTCCTAGAGTGGCAACTAAGAAGGAGCCTGAGGAGAGGTGGGGTTGGAGACTTTGTGGAATCTCTGATGGAAAATTTGGAATACAATGGCTCTGTATTCCAGCCACTCTTCCTCTTGGATTGGCAAGAAAATGTAAAGACCAGAGAGCTCCTGAGGGGCTCTGGATAACTTTAGAGGATTTCTTGCTGTTTTTCCTCTTTCCATCTGGAATTGAGGTACTCCAGCAATAAAATTAATTTATCATCAGCCACAGCTGTGGATGTTCCAGCCCTGGAGTGTCCAAGGCCAGGCTGGATGGGGTTTGGAGCACCCTGGGATAGTGGGAGGTGTCCCTTCCATGGCAGGGGAAAATGGGATCAGCTTTAACTTCCCTTCCACCCCAAACCATTCTGGGATTCTGCAAAAATAAAATAAATATCTCCATTTCCCCACCCCCCTATAATTAAATTCCATCAATGATATCTTTTTTGAGCTTAATTAAAAAATAAAAAGAAAACAAACAAAAGAAAGAGGAAGATCCATTGGGAAATCTTTTGCACCTCTTTAGAGTTAAGATGTGAATGGTCCAAACTGACATCTGTGCTCTTCCTACATTCTCAAAACACATAAAAAGCCTCCCTTGCTGATGATGTCAGCTGGCTTTGAAAGCCCAAAGCAGATTTATTATTTCCTTTGGAAAAAAAATGCACTTTGTTCTTCCTACAAGATCTTTCCCATCAGCTCCAGCGTGCCAAAAGAAGCTGCTTTGGGAAGAAGCCAAGAAGATGGAGACAGTGTGGGGGACCCTAAGCACAGACTGTTTATGGGCTAGGGGAGAGAATCTTGGTGTAATTTTGGAAGTCTGCATTTGCTGTGAGTTAATGAGAAAGTTTGAGAGGTTTCATTAAGAGATGTCACTCTGAGATCCCGTCTTTGTTTCCTTCATTTTCCTTCAAGCTGCTCCCAAGCTGGCTGAAAAGGAAGCTTTGTGAGAGAGGGTGAGATAAACTTTGGGAATTTGAAGGCAAAGATGGCCTGGACAGATTTGATGCAATTATTTCGCTCTTGGGGTGAGAATTGACTGTGACAGAGTTCTGAAAGCCCAGCTGTGCTTCCTTCCTGCTGTTCTGGCGTATTTTTGGGATGAGCAGAGAGTTCCTGGGATACAAATTCAATGATCCAGGAGTGGTGGAGTCCCCATCCCTGTGGGGATTTCAAAGCCACGTGGATGTGGCACTTGGGGACACAAGTGGTGGCCTTGGCAGTGGGGCTCCATGACCTCAGAGGGCTTTTCCAGCCTGGAATAATCTGTGATTGAAGTGATGCAATCCAGGCTGAGCTCTAGCTAGGGATGGATCCCAGATTCCGTGGCCATTCCCTTTTCCCCACTCACTCCTGGGATCCAGGAGGACGTGCCCAACGTGCACCTTGTCCCCAACCCCAAGCTGTCCCCTCTGTGTCCCTTTGGCTCCTGGCACTGCCACCAAACCAGGCTGGAGGGCAAAGTTCATTCATTTCAGAGTTCAGCTTAGTCCTTGTTGCAAGCCCAGCTCTGGAAGCAGTTCTGAACACAATTCCAGACTGGTTTGGCTTCAAAGGGATCTCAAAGCTCATCCCATTCCATTCCCCTGCCATGGGACACCTCCCACTGTCCAGCCTGGCCTTGGGCACTTCCAGGGATCCAGGGGCAGCCACAGCTGCTCTGGGAAATCTATCCCAGCCAGGAATTCCCAATCTCCCATGCATCCCTGCCCTCTGGCAGTGGAAGCCATTCCCTGTGTCCTGTCCCTCCATCCCTTGTATATATCTAATATCATTTAACATATTAACTAAATTTATAACAATAACTTCACTTTTTTCCCTTAAATTAACAGCAATTTCCAGGGAATTTCAAACGAGAGTTGTGGCATTACAGCTGTTCCAAGGAATCCTCTCATCTACCAGGTGAGCAGGCAATATTTGGAAGGATTTCTAACGAAGGACAAACACAATTTCTCCTCTCCGTTCCCTCCCCAGGACCCTCTCATATCCAGGCACGGAGCCAAGCTGTCTGCTCCTCACAGAAACCAGAGGAGCTGGAAAATTGCATCAGGGCAGAGATAAATCCCTCACCTGGGAGCAGCAGGGATCCACAGGAGCAGGGAGGAATGTGAGATGAGATCTCCCACAAACGCTCCCCGATAGTAACTGGGCAACACAGAACCTGCACAATCCACTGAAATCCAGCCCTTGCCCTGCAGAGGATTTGCAAAACTGCTGCTTTCCCAATTTTTTTTCCCCTCTTGGAATGCACGGCTATCTTAAAAAAATTCTAAATGCGCCCTTGCGGTTCGTCCCGCAAAATTAAAAATTCAGATTTAATTATTTTTTTTCGACTCTTCACTATGAATCTCAAATGGTGAATATGATTTATTGCTTCCTTGGAAGTGGAAAGCTGTGGGAGTCAAACCCCTCTTCGCACTTTTTCTTGCTGATAATTTTTTTTGGCACATTTTCAAGCTCATTAGCTGCCACTTGAATGATTCTGCTCCTAAAATAGCCCAGTGGAAACTCATTTTCTCCAGACTGTTTTCATCCCAGAAAAATTTTCATCACCAAGATGACTTTGTTGCACAAAAAACAGGAAGGCTGAAAGAATAATTCCCTGTTGAAGGATCATGAAGGCTCTGGCCAACAGCAGCAGCTGTGGCTCAGGAATGGGAGAGCCAAGGATTTTAATCAGGAAGGGGAATGAGATGAAGCTCCCCAGGTCCCCTGGAATGTCCAAGGCCAGGCGGGACAGGGCTTGGAGCAGCCTGGGACAGTGGAAGGTGTCCTTGTCCATGGAATGGGGTGGGATGGGATGAGCTTTAAGGTCCCTTCCAACCCAACCCATTCCATGTTCCCAGCATGGGTTTGGATTGGGATTCAATCCAGTTCAATGGGAACAGATTCACTGGAAAAGGAGAAAAGCTCTGGTGATCCTGATCTTCTCCAATTCCTTCAGCCTCACATTCCTCCTCCTGTTTTTCCCTGTGTCTCTCCTCTCTGTCCTGCTCCCCAGAGCCTTCTGCCCTGCAGACATCCCCATCCTCCCATGGCATGGATTTAGGGCCAGAAAGAGAGAGAGACAAAGGGGCTTAACCAGCAGAGAAGGAAAAACATCAGAGGGAGGAAGGAGAAAGAGCTCAAACCTCACACCACCAGAGAAAGGTCCAAGGGTGGGAGCTGCTGAACTCACAGACATTTCCTGACAGAATCACAGGGAAAGTTCCTTAAAGGTTGGAAGGTTCCTTAAAGGTTGACAAGGGACAATCAATTCAGCCCATGCACAAGAGATTCATGGAATGGGTTGGGTTGGAAAGGACTTTGAAGCTCATCCCATTCCTCCCCTGCCATGGGACACCTTCCACCATTCCAGCTTCCTCCAAACCCTGTCCAACCTGGCTTGGACACTCCAAAAACTCCTCAAACCAGACTTGGAGAGCAACTCGACAGGGATCAGCAGTCCCAGCCCTTCTCCAGGGATGCAGGACACTCCAAGCAGTGTTTGGGAGTTCTGACTTGTTTTTCCAACACATTAGTGAATAATTTATCTTGTTAATCTGAAAGGCTGGAAAGAGATCACTGTCTTAAAGATTGATGGCAGAAACTGGAGGGGGGAAGGGGAACATGAAACAAAATGCCTTCAAGAGCAATTTGCTCATGCAAAAATGATTTATGGGTGATATTATATTAGTGGGGGAATTTATGGAAGTGTTCTTGCAAGATTTAGGAGTCAGTCCTATTTTCCTAGACCACAAGTGGAGGGGCATTTAAAGAGAGGGAGTTTGTGCAATAATCAAACACTGCTCAGGTCTGCAGCACCTGCAAATCAAAAATCCTGCCCTCAGCCTGAGCTGATTTATAGCTGAAGGTTTTGCTGAGTGTTGAAAAGCCTTTACTCCAAAAATCTCCTGGAAATTGCCAGTGAACTGTCAGAGAGGGGGTTTTATTCTTCCCTTTGGATTGTAAATTAGGCTCTGACCAAACCACAGTTCTGCAAAGCCAGAGCCCAGTCTTAAAAGCAAAGCTGGTCTTAACTGAACACAAACTTCCTGTGGCAAGGAATTCCATGGGGAAAATGTTCAGGCCCTCCCCTTCATGCTGGTGTTTGAGCCCCAAACTTGCAAACAGAAAGGAAATCCTCATTCCCATGGGATTTTGGAACTCATACCTTCAGGATCCAGCCCGGATTTCGCAGTGGGAGGGAAGGCAGAGGTGGTGCCATCATCCAGAGTGAAATCAGGAATTTGGGCTCTGACATCCCCAAGAATCAGATCCCAAACAGGAAGGGGTGGAGGGAAAAGCTGCTTGGAAGAACAAAGGGTTAACACAAATATCTATTGGTCCAGCTTATTATTAAACACTTTTAATATATTTAATGTAATATATTTACATGATATATATTTATGCATCTGATTTTATAAAATATATTGAATGTCTCTGATTTTCACGTAGGAAATTGCTTAAACAGCCATCAGTGGATCTTGTCTCCCTGGAATGAAAAATGCTATTTCCTCCCTACAAAAATCCCTTTTCCTCTATAATTGTGGAGCAGAGCCCAGCCCTGATTTCCCCTTTCATCATTTTCAGCCTCTTCCAACTCATTTTCAGTCCCTGAGCCCAGGATGAATAACACCATTGTTGCCCCCTATCAGTGCCCAACGCTAGGGTTACACCACTTTGGGAAATCAGCAGCTTTGGGATCACCCCTGCTCACCAGGAGCAGGTTTGGGGGGCTTTAAAGGCATTCCAGGGCATAAATATCTAAATTAAAAATTTATAAATAGATTTATAAATTTATAAAATTTATAAATTAATATATATTAATGAATATTAATTAATTAAAATGAATTAATAATAAATTAAAATTAAATTAAATTAAATTTATAAAAATTANTGACTTAAGGCAGGCCAGGTTGTCTTTCCTTTCTGATCCTCTCTTCCTCATCAATTATTTGTGAAAAAATCAAAGGCATGTGGACAAGACAGACTTCGGTACATATTCCTGAGTAAATATAATATAATATAATATAATATAGTATAATATAAAAATAAAAATTATTGAATCACTAATTAGAACGAAAAATACAGATTTGGAGTGGCTGGGCAGGAGAAAAACCCCAATTCCCTGCACACAAACATCCTTCCATGGGCTCCACCTCCCTGGAATTACAGAGTTCAGGCCAACAATGGGAATATTGAGGGGATCCAGGCAGCAAACACAGAGCCATTGAGGTATCGAGGGTCCCATCACCCCAAAGTCCATTCCTGCTCTCTTAGATTTCAGCAGATATGGGGGAAAGTTGAGCAAATTTGACAGAATTGCTGTGGAATTACTTTGGAGCTTCAGTCCCCAAGGGCAGGGGGACATCCAGCTCTGCCATCCCTTGGGATCATCCCAGCATGCCTTGACCTTGGATTGCAACTAAAAAAATTAAATAAAAATTTAAAAAATTCAAAGTCATCCCCTTCTTGGTAGTTGTTATGGGATTTTTGGGTGAATCTCGTGCTGTTGCATCGAGGCTGGGGACAATCAGAGGCAGGAGGACAGAGCCAGCCAAGCTTTTCACATGAGACAAATTGCTCCGGGTTTGTTTGGCAGGGATTTCGTGTTCCTGCTGGCTGCACCCTTTGAACCCAGGCAGGATCAGTCATCAGCTTAAACCCCTCCAAAATCTGCTCTTCGTGCACCTCTGGCAGCCTCAGCAATAAAACATTTGGGTTAATAGAAATTATGATGGTTTTTATTCTCTCTGGACAACATTTCTGATTTTCCTCCTGATTTACAGACCATGGACCAGCCTGGAAATGTGGATTTGGTATTTTGGGGGGGTGGGTTTAAGGTTAATATAAAATATAAACTGCAATAACTTCAAAATTCAACCCTGTTTGTTATTGAAAGTGAGGAGAATTTCAGTCAGCCCCTCCCTTCTCTAATTCACAAAGGACATTTTGGGATATTTAATGTCCCAGAATTTAAATTTTTAATGCCAGGGGTTACAAAACTGGCTGGGATGACAAACATGTCCAGCTTAGCCCATGGTTTAATTATCTTAACTGTTTTAACATTATTATTTATTTTACATTTATTTATAGATTATTTGTATAGTGTATTTATATATTATTATCTATTTTATACCTATTATAATTATTTTATGTTCTTAGATCTAAAAGATGTCATATATTTATAGACTTATTTAAATATTATCTATATTATTAACATTATTCTTTATGAACATTTTTAACACTGTTAATATTTATTACATAAAACTACATTTATTAATTGTGAATTAAACCAGGCTCATTGCCTTCTGACACACAAATATTACTTTAGAGAGAGCAAATACAGAGATAACTACACAGTGCAACTGCAGGAAAAGAATTAGAATTACCCAAACATTCAAACCATTCGTTTTAGGGTTTTTTCCACAAAATCTTTATGATGAGAAGCTTTTCCAGAGTCTAATTACTGCTTAATCCAGGGATTTAAAAAGGTGGATCTGGACATCAGGTTTGATGCCATTGGCTCTGGTGAAATCTGGTGAAATGGACCAAAAATCCCAAATAAAATCCCATAAAAGAGGTACAAAATAACACCAGGACTTGCAGTTTGGAGAAACAAATGAGATTTTTTTTAAAGTATTATATTCTTATTTATTATTTTACCTGCAGAGGCACTTCCTGCTGAAAAACCAAAGCAAGCCATGAGAATAAAACAAAACCAGAATTTTTTTCCCCCTCCAAAGTGGTTTTCATTACAACCCTCCCAGTTTATGTTCTGAAGTTTGGGGTTTTTTTGGCAGATGGATCCTTTTGCTTCACTTTGTGAGGGAGAAGGAAACCTGAGAGGTTTTAGCCTGAGGCCCCACATGAATTCTTCCCTTTTTGAGAGATGTTGGCCTCCAGCTTTTGGCCAGGGAAAAAAGCAGGATAAAGGCCACGTGTCCTTGTTGCATACACGGCTTGGGGTTTGGAAAACAGAGCACACAGAACCTGAAACGAGCCTAAAAAGGGCCTTAAAAGAGCCTAAAAAAGAGCCTGAAAAGGGCCTGAAGAGAGACTGAAAAGGCCTGAAAAGAGCCTAAAGGGAGTCTGAAAAGGGCATAAAAAGAGCCTAAAAAAGAGCCTGAAAAGAGCCCAGAAAGACTCTGGAAAGGGCCTGAAAAGAGCCTGGAAATGGCCTGAAAATAACCTAAAAAAGAGCCTAAAGAGCCTGAAAAAGGCCTGAAAGGAGCCTGAAAAGAACCCAAAAAGAGTCTAAAGAGCCTGAAAGGGCCTGAAAAGAGCCCCAAAAAGCCTAAAAAGAGCTTGAAAAGGGCCTGAAAAGAGCCTGGAAATGGCCTGAAAATAACCTAAAAAAGAGCCTAAAGAGCCTGAAAAAGGCCTGAAAAGGGCCTAGAAAGAAGCCGAAAAAAGCCTCAAAAGGGCCTAAAAACAGCCAAAAAAGAGCTTTAAAAGGGCCTGGAAAGAGCCTGAAAAAGGCCTGAAAGGAGCCTGAAAAGAACCCAAAAAGAGTCTAAAGAGCCTGAAAGGGCCTGAAAAGAGCCCCAAAAAGCCTAAAAAGAGCTTGAAAAGGGCCTGAAAAGAGCCTGAAAAGAGTCTGGAAAGAGCTTAAAAAGAGCCTAAAAATGAGCTTGAAGAGAGCCTGAAAAAAGCCTGAAAAAGGCCTGAAAAAGGCCTGGAAAGGGCCTGGAAAGTTCCTGAAGAGGGCCTGGAAAGGGCCTGAAATGGGCCTTAAAAAGGCCTGAAAAGGGCATAAAAAGATCCTGAAAAGGTCCTGAAAAGGGTTTGAAAAGAACTTAGAGCTTAGAAAGAACCTGAAAAAGGTCTAAAAAGGGAGTGAAAAGGGCCCGAAAAGAGCCCAAAAAGGGCCCAAAAATGGCCTGAAAAGAGCTCAAAAACAGCTCGAAAAGAGCCTGGAAAGAGCCCAAAAAGAACCTGCAAGGATTTCTGTTGGGTTTCAAAGGTGCCTTCACAACAAAAAAAAGAAGATAAAAAATTAGAATTATCAATCATCACGTGGGACTGAGGTGCAGAAACGAAGGGAATGAAGACAAGGGGAGCTCTGGAGCCTCCATCAGTCCCACATGAGGGGGACGGAGCTGCTCTGGGCTGAGGCACCCAGATGGACCCAAAGATACCTGGAGTGGTGTTTAGGCTCCATTTCAGCAGCTCTGGATATTTATGGAAGCTTTTTCTCTTTTTTTTTAATCCATCAGATTATTCTTTTATCCAAACCACTGATAGCCTTCTCCAAACATTTACTCCTCACCTTATTTTTTTTTAACAGTAAAATAACAACAAAAAAAACCCAACCAAAACCAAACAAACAAACGAAAAATTCCACCAAAAAAAAAAAAAAAACCAAAAAAAAAAAAAAAAAACAAAAAAAAAAATAAAACCACTGAAATCCAGCCACTTTTACTATCTCCAAAATGATCTGGATTGAGGGCAGAGAGATTTACAGGACTGATGGCAGCCAGGGCCGGGGGTCACACGGGGGAGCTCTGAAATTCCTCGCCCCAGGACAGCAAATTCCAGAGCAGTTGCAGGGGAGCTGGGGGATAATGACAGCTCTGGAAGGGCTGCTGACAGATGGGAATTGTCCTGCTGCCTGTGCCAGCATCCTGCTGCCAGCAGGAATTGCCCTGAGTAAAGGTTTTCGGGAATTCAGGTGTCTCTGGGAGCAGCAGCAGCTGCACTCTCTGCTCCTCTGAGTGTCAGCGGAACGGGGATGTGCAAACTCAGATCCCAAACTGGGGTGTGCAAACTCAGATCCCAAAGTGGGGTGTGCAAACCCAGATCCCAGAGTGGGGTGTGCAAATTCAGATCCCAAACTGGGATATGCAAACCCAGATCCCTGTCATAACTGGGATGTGCAAACCCAGATCCCAAACTGGGATATGCAATCTCAGATCCCAAAGTGGGGTGTGCAAACTTAGATCCCAAACTGGGTTGTGCAAACCCAGATCCCAAAGTGGGGTGTGCAAACTCAGATCCCAAACTGGAATATGCAAACTCAGATCCCTGTCATAACTGGGATGTGCAAACCCAGATCCCAAAGTGGGGTGTCCAAACTCAGATCCCAAAGTGGGATGTGCAAACCCGGATCCCAAAGTGGGATGTGCAAACTCAGATCCCAAACTGGGATGTGCAAAGCCAGATCCCAAACTGGGATATGCCAACCCAGATCCCAAAGTGGGGTGTCCAAACTCAGATCCCAAACTGGAATGTGCAAAGCCAGATCCCAAACTGGGATATGCCAACCCAGATCCCAAAGTGGGGTGTCCAAACTCAGATCCCAAAGTGGGATGTGCAAACTCAGATCCCAAACCGGGGTGTGAAAATTCAGATCCCAAACTGGGTTGTGCAAACTCAAATCCCAAACTGGGATATGCAAACCCAGATCCCTGTCATAACTGGGATGTGCACACCCAGATCCCAAACTGGGATGTGCACACCCAGATCCCAAACTGGGATGTGCACACCCTTAATCCCAGTCATAGCTGGGCCCTACAACCTCTTCCCTTCCCAAAGCTCTTCTCTCCCTGTCCCAGCCACAGTTTCAGGTCTCATGAGCAGCTCCCACTCTGAAATTCCAGGATGAATCCCAGGCATTTTCAGTCCCCGTGCTGGCTTTAAGGAACATTTCCCCAAATCAAATTTCCTCACCTGTTTTGCCTTTCCCCCCCTGCAGAATTCCCAAATTTCCCTGTCATTGGCCCTTCCAGAGCCTCTTCTCCCCAGGCTGTGCAGGGACAGCTCATTCCTTGCTCCTCCTCTCCTGATTCCTGCACTTTCCCAATCCTCCTTTTTCAGCAGGATTTCCCTTTTTTCCACACTTATTTTAGAACCTTTTTTTAGGCCTAACTTGAGCCGAACAAAACTAATCTTCCCATTAAAAAAAATTTATTTCAACTCTCCTTTAAAGCCCACAGACTTTTCAAGTTTAATTTACAGCCGCGGGCTGAGGCCAATTTTTGATGCAAAAATGTGCATCTGATATTTTCCTGGAGATTTTTTAAATTCCCTGTCTGAAAGAAGTTTAATACAAAGAGGTATTAAGAAAAGGGATTAAGAATAATGGATAAGAAAAATGGATAAGAAAATAGAACATTTGAATGAAAAATATAAAGCCCATGAAATGAAATGACAAAGGTCATTGATGGTGACATTTTAGCTGAACCCAAAACTTTTCAGGTTTGTTCACAGGGCAGATCCCAGGAGCTTTTGGAAATTAAAATAAAATTGAAACAGAGCTGCTGGAGGCAGAGAAACCTGATGGCCTCCCCACGAGTTAGAATAGGAATTATATTTGAAAATCCCTGAATATTTTGCTTAAAATTAGGGGAATATAAATGAATCAATATTAATAAATAAATAAATAATGTAGCATGTAATGTGATTAATGTAATTGTAATGCATTATAATATTTTATAATTATAAATTTGTTATATTAATAGTAATATTGATAAAGTTATTGATACATATTATTAAATTAATGAATGAATATTAATAAATTAAGGATAATTCCACATCTTGGAGCAACCTGGGATTGAGGAAGGTGTCCCTGCCCTGGAAAGGGTGGAATAAGATGGCTTTTAAGGTCCCTTCAACCCAAACCCCTCTGGGATTTTATGGCACATGATATTTTTGGATATTCAGATTGTGACACATTTCAGTTTTAGAATTGCATATTTCAGCTGCTGTGATTTAGAGCCTTCAGCCATTGGGAGCCATGAACAGTCCCCGTGAAGAAAAGTGGAATTGCTGCGTGCCAGGAGCCAGGCTGGGCTCTCCTGACAGGTTTTATGGGGCTGCAGGGTTTATTTATGGCTGCAGGGTTTATTTATGGCTGCAGCAGCAGCAAAGCTATCGGGGGAAATCCTGCACCCCAGAAAGGAAAAAATCCCAGAAAGGAAAAAAATCCCAGAAAGAAATGAATCCCAGAAAGGAAAAAATCCCAGAAAGGAAAAAAATCCCAGAAAGGAATCAATCCCAGAAAGGAATCAATCCCCAAAACGAAAAAAAATCCCAGAAAGGTATCAATACCCAAAAGGAATAAATACCCAAAAGAAATGAATCCCGGAATGGAATGAATCCCAGAAAAAAATAAATCCCAGCAAGGAATAAATCCTGAGCCAGTGTCACTCAGCTGAGCCCTCGGGCAGTGCTGGGTTTGACAGCTACAGCTGGAGTCATGGGAGAACCTTTAAACCTGGATTAGTCACACTTTTAGACCTGGATTTGTCAAACTCTTAAACTTGGATTAGCCAAACATCTAAACCTGGATCTGTTAAACTTTTAAATCTCAGTAAGTCAAACTTTTAAACTTGGATTTGTCAAACCTTTAGATCTGGATGTGCCAAACTTTTAAACTTGGATTAGCCAAACTTTTAAACCTGGACTAGCCAAACTTCTAAACCTGTATTAGCCAAATTTTTAGATCTGGATTAGCCAAACTTTTAAACTTGGATTTGTCAGACTTTTAGACCTAGATTAGCCAGATTTTTAAACTTGGATTAGTCAAACATTTAAACTTGGATTTGTCAAACTTTAAAATCCGAGTTAGTCACTTTTAAACCTGAAATTGTCAAACTTTTAGACCTGGCTTAGCCAAACTTTTAAACCTGGATTTGTCAAACTTTCAAACCCGGATCAGCCAAATTTTTACACTTGGATTTGTCAAACTTTTAAAACGGGACTAACCAAACTTTTAAATCTGAGTTAGTCAAATTATGCTGAATCAGGGCAGAATTTAATTTAAATTAAGATTTTTCCAAGCAATGTTTGTCACCAGAAACATCCTCCACCAGAAAACATTTGAATATTTTTTATTAAAAGTGCCATTTCTGGAGAAGATTTCAAGCAGTTACACAGCAAAAAGAAAACATCCAAACACTGAATAATGAAGAATTGATCAGGATTTAAGTTTTAAAAATAAACCTTCTATAGGCTGTCCAGTGCAATGTAAATAAAAATCATATCACACACATATATATATATATCATAAAAAATACATTTAACTGCACAAATGGATGGATTTGCCATTATTTCTGAATTATTTTCAGGTTCAAAAAATTATGGATTTACAGAAACATCGTTCCCAAAGTTTTGGGGTGAATTTAGGCAATGAAAAATGGAATATATTTAAATTACAACATCTGTGAACCCAAACTGAGATAAAGACATCACTAAAAATTTGTTTTATCAAATGAAAAGTTGAATATATTTAAATTACAACACCTGAACCCAAACTGAGATAAAGACAGTGCTGGAAATTGGTTTTATCAAATCCAATAATAATTTTTAAGTTCCTCAGACAGACATCTCAAAATTCTGACACCTGAAAATATTTCATATAAAAATTCTGCCATAAATTAAGGTCAGATTTCTGTACAATCAGTAATCCTGCCAAAAATATGGTGAATTTTAATACTCTTTTCTCAGCACGTTTTTCCTACAAAATCAGCATTTAACATCAAATCCAAGCAAGGTTTTCCATAAAAAAAAGATGGAGCAAAGGGAAAAATTGAAATTTCCTCCTAAATTCCGTATTTCTTCTACCAAGTGCCTCTTTGTGCATTGCATTAAGAGCATTTGCATATTCAATTCCTCATTAAAAACAATCCCAAACTTTGCCATAACAAAGGGATTGGTGCATCCAAATGATTAAAACTCACCTTAATACTCTCCACTCTTGGAATTCTGAAATTCTGATTTTAAAACATAAAATCCAAGATCAAATCCTTTCACATTCCCACGTGGCATCCTTGAACCTTCAGCTGATTTATTGGGATTTATCCCAAACAATTCTTTCCCAAAAGTAGAGACATTTTATGAAGCTTAAAATCTTCATTTCAGAATTTCTTCACTTTCCAGTGTGGGGAAAAAAATATCATTCATCCAAGGGAAAAACCCACAGATCTTCCCTCCCAAAATGACATTTTTTGTTGTTGCAGCAGTTTTTTAGGGTCTCCCTGCCATTCCCAAAAGGGGTGGAATGGCATTTCCACTATTAAAAAAAACCTCAGTATTGAGATTATTGTAAATTACTGACAGTGACTCCTACAAGACCACAGAGCTCTTGGAAGCCTCGCTGAGATTGTAAGAATTATTCCCAGAAATTGATTTAGGAGCAATTTGTGCAGGAAAAACCCTATGGCCCAAAATGTGGGAGCCAAGTTCCACTTGGAGGAATTCCCCGTGGAGCAGCGAGAAACCTGGAATGGTTTGTCCACCAGAAAAAAATCCTTTCATCTGGAAAAATCCTTCATGGAGCAGAAGGATGAAGGTAATTATGGGATCATCAGAGAATCCTGGAAGGACTTGGTTTGGGAAGGACCTTAAAGCCCACCCAGATCATCCAGGGACACCTCCCACTGTCCCAATGATGCCTCAGGTTTGAGCTTTTCTATTTTTCAGCCTCTGTGCTGCTTTAGTGTGCAGTTCTGAGCTTCACATTAAGTGTTGCTGAGCTCTCTGCACAGAGCAGGGAGACAAAACAATTCCTGCTCCAGCTGGGGACCAAGGACAAATGATCCAAATCTCAGCCCAAGAGCACAAACAACGTGGGCTGGAGAGAGAAAAACAAGCAGGATGGGAGTGCATGGGCTAAAGCTGGGATGGGACAATGAACTGCAAGGTGCCAATGGAGCAGAACTGATCCAAGGCAGAGACCCCGTGCCCGCTGGGGCATTTTGGGACCATTTTGGTTGATCTTGGCTGCAGCCCTGGCTGGGCTCTTGTGCTGCCCAAGGTGGATCCATGGAGGAGATCCTTTGAAGAAATCCCTGCTTTCTTCTGGAACTCTGCCCAGCCTCTGCTCTAGGGCAGCCTCTCGAGGCTCGTTCCAAGCTCCATCCAACCTGGCCTTGAACACTTCCAGGGATCCAGGGGCAGCCACACCTGCTCTGGGATTTCCATCCCAATCCCTCCCCCACCTTCCAGCCAGGAATTCCTTCCCAATATCCCACCCATATCTCCCCTTTCCCAGTGGGAGCCATTCCCTGTGTCCTGTCCCTCCAGGCCTTGTCCCCAATCCCTCTCCAAGTCTCCTGGAGCCCCTTTAGGTCCTGGAATGTGCTGGAAGCTCTCCCTGGGTCCTTCTCTTCTCTAGGTGACCATTCCCAGCTTTCCCAGCCTGTCTCCAGAGCAGAATTCCAGCCCTGTTGGATGGAACAGAATCCAGATATAGAAAGAGAGAATCCAGATCCTGAGAAATGAGAGATCCATGAGAATCCAGATCTTGGAAAACCTTGACTCAGACATCAAGAACCAATTTCCTTCAGCAAGGAAAAAGCTTTCCCATCCAAATTTTGTAGCTACACAATCGCCCATCCAGAAGCCACAGACTGAACTAAGACATCCTTTTGCATTCTAAGAATATTGTGGAGGAAATTTTGGAATGTCAATAAGCCTAGAAATACTGCAAAATATTTTTTACAACTAAATATAATTAGGGATATAAAACAGCAAATAATTAAGGTAATATTGATGTAAAGAAGCCAAATTTGTAGTTACTCAAATTTTTCAGGGAACAGCCCCAAATCTCTTTTTTGAGTCAGTTTAAGTGATCCATCCTTCCTGAAAACATCCATCAGGACAAAAATATTCCAGGGAAAAACCTGTGCAAATCAAGAGAGAACACAGCAGAGTTCCTTTCTTATCTATTCCAAGTGCCCACTTCGAATTTTTAGGACAATGAAGCTGCTTGACCGTAGCTGTGATTTCAAAGTTGTAATATCCCAAAATCACAAAAATAATATTTTTGTGGTGTTTTGAGATGAGACTCAATTGCAAGGAAATAATCCCTCAGGTTTGGAAGATCAGGAATTCTGCTCTGGATGCTCCAACAGGATTTTTAGAAATTCTACATTTCACACAGCTTTAAAATGGGAGGAGGGTGAGACATTTTACTGAAAGAAAAGAATTAATTTTGTATTATTTCCAGGGGAAATGAGAGCTCTGATCAAGCAGAAAAAAAACCAACCCCATATTTGTTCCCTGTGAAAACCAGAGGTGTTTTCTATGAAATCAAGATATGTCAAAAACCACCTTGATAAGAAAAGAAGGTAAGAAACTCTTGAGTTTTTTATGCACATAAAAGGTTTAAATCCAGTTCCCACCTTTCCACATCATCCATCCAAAGCTCCTTTTGATTGTGATTGTCACAGTTCTGTCCCATAAACAAAAAAAATGTGCCCTTTCCTCAGAAAGCAGGGAATTAAAACTTAAGTCCACCCCACTGCCCCACCCACGGGGGGTTTTTGTGGGGTTTATTTTCAATACTGACGGGGAAGGATTCCCACGAAAACACCCACGGAGTTCAGGACGCGCCTTTCCTTAAATCTGCTGGGATGAGGGAACATCGGCGACTTCTCCTTGGAGATCCTGGAGGTTCCTGGCCCGGGGAGTGTCCCAGCAGCTCTGTGTGGGGGTGCTGTGTCAGGACAGTGCCACTGTCACCAGTGTCACCAGTGCCAGCAGCGCCAGCAGGCTGGGCAGTGCGCGGCTGCCCGCGGCCGCCCTGCGCGCCTGCAGCACGGCGAACACCGCGTTGGTGGCGTTGGTGGGGATCTCCACGTTGCAGATCATGCCTTCACAGCAGGAAACACACTCCTGCTGGGACAAAAGGGTCATTAACTCAGGGTAATTAACTCAGGGTGATTAATTCAAGGTAATTAATCCTGGGGGATTCATTCAGGGCGGTTTTAAGAGAGAAACACGCGCTTAATGTCGAAAAGCTGAGGTGAACAGACCCATCCTGGCCCAGGGCAGGAGGTGGAGCAGATTCGCTAAAAATCATCCTAAAATCCAATTTATCCATGGATCAATCCTCCAAATGAGGAGTGCAGTTTTTTCCTGGAGTCACTCATCCCCGGGTGTGTCCCCAAGCTGAGGTGGGATGTCACACAGCCACAGTGACAGTGCAGGAAGCAGAGCTTCCCTTTCTAACACAGCAACTCAAAATCTGCTCTGCAACCTTCCAGGTTTCAGCTTTTCTTAAGCTGAAAAATTCTGACTCTAAAATCTTTGTTCCCACCCAGTTTTCTCCTCCAGGTTTTGTGGTCAGTGTAGCCTCACGTGCTGAATCCACTTTATTTTGCAGTTTCTAGGGCCAGGAGAAAATCCAAACCCAGTTCTCTTCAGTAGAAAAACCAAGAGAATAAATGAATAAAATGTCAATTTTTATCCAATCCAAAGGCACAACAACTTTTTAAAGATAAAATCCCTGCCCACGGCTGAGGGTTGGAAAAACCCCTTAAGGTCCCTTGCAACCCAAACCAGGCTGGGATTTTATAATTATATTTATGTATATATATATACATATAGTGTATGTATATATATATATAATATATAAAATCAGTATTAAAATATATATTTTATG
>WBNO01009686.1:1357-120098 GCA_013400575.1 Peucedramus taeniatus
CCTTTCCCCTTTCCCCTTCCCTTTTTTCCCTTTTTTCCCTTTTTTCCCTTTTTTCCCTTTTTTCCCTATGGTAAACTGAGTGGAAATCTGTGGGTGAACATTGTATGGACACCACTGAAACAGATTAAATAAATGAACCACATGATGTTATTTTTAACAATTGGGGTTTTGGAGCATAATATCAGCTCTTTCTAAAGACCTTTGTTTGTCTCTGTTATGTAACCCTGCTGCCCTCTCCATATGGTGGGGTTTGTGTGTGGTTAAGAGCCAATAAATCTTCCTTTGGGGATGAGTTCACAGGAAAAAGGACAGTAGGTACTGAGTTGATAAATATTCACTAGGTGATTATTGTCATTGCTGTTATTTTAATTTTTATTAATTGCTGTTATTCCTGGCATGGTCTCCCAATTGAAACTCCAAAGGCCTCATTGAAAAAATATTTTTAAACCCCAACTCTGAAGTGCTGACCAGGCAGACAAGTATTGGCATCTCCATAACCTCAGGTGAAATAGGTACAGGGCATTCAAATACATTTCTTTCACTTAAATTTATGGTCAGAACACAATCTCCATTGGATCATGAATCAAAGTTTACACCAGGTTTTCTATTGGACTGGATCATTATATATGTTATATTTAAATATTCATCCTTGAGGAATGCTGATTTTATTTCTGCAGCCAGGAGAGCCAAAGAATTCACTCCAAATTCTCTCTGCTCAATTTGCTGTTGGAATCAAACTCAGTTCCCTGCTCCATAAACAAAAGAAGGAAAACAAATGGATGAGAATGACAAATGCTTAGATAAACACATCTTGATCAAAGGCAGATCCACACCAGGAGAGAAAGGAGATGGAGAAAATGGTTCAAGAAATTCTACAGAACCTTTAAGCCCACCACACCTTGTAGAAGAAAAATTCTCCCACTTTATGTTATGTACCAAGATTCTCATTTTGGCAAGGGATGATAAGAATTGCCAGGTGTGTATATAGATATTCAGCAGGTATATATATAAATAAATTCAGAACACAGCATAGAAATTATCTGAGAACCTCTCCTAGCTTTAAATTTGAAGCTGTCACTTTATTTCTCTAGCAGACAACATAATTATTCCAGAAGAACTAAGAAGCACAGAAATCCTTTACACAATGGGTGCTGATGTTAAAAAAAAAAAAAATCAGAATTTGCAGAATGTATAAAACATGAGGAAGGTTTACACACAGAAATTGCAATTGAATACATTAAAATCAAAGACAGGCAAAGGATGAATTAATTTGTTTCAAATGATGGGATGTAGTTTAGTCAGGTTCTATAATTTAATTTTAGTGAGCACAGTACTTCCTAATTATCTGTATACTCACAGATGCATAAATAAATCATGAATTTTCTTTCTTGTATTCCAAATGTTCATACACAAAAAAAAAAACAACTCCAAACCCAACATTTTGGTAACTATAGAGTAAATAAACCAAATATAAAGCAAGGGCAGCAGGCAGTAATGACTGCATGTGAGCAAAACCATTCTCATGAAGTTTTAAAGCATCTGAGGAGCAATAAATTCTTACAGTTCCTCTGGAAAGATCATTCAGTTTACGCAGGAAATTTCGAGGTGTATTTAGAGGTGCCTTTTTGCATGGTAGGGATTGTATTTAAATTTGTTGGCAATTTTTTACGAGCAAGAGAAGATAAATTCAGGATACCCACCTGAGAAAATCAAGAGAAGCCAGTTCAACATAAAAACGTCTGTGCCTCTCCTCTCCTGATTGGAATATATTTTTATTTCTATTTTTTTTCCTGTAGCAGCACCATGGTGGGAGAGCCATGGAGTCAGTCTAGGGAAGAGCAAGATGTTGCTCTTGGCTTTATGGAGCTCAACAAGAAGTTTTTTGGAGGGGTCTGAAGACACAAAAATTGTCTGAAAACATGACCAGGGAAGTCCAAGTGCCTGATTCACTGGAAGCAGGGATGGGTAGCATGCCAAAAAGTTATCAGGAAATTGTGTGGTTTTTTTTTTAATTCCTAAAATCAGTCAGTAAATAAACAACATAATAGGGAGCAGTCAGGGAAATGATGAAAAACAAGGCCAGAAATAGACAGGAATATTGACTTTAAAGAGTTGCTATAAATCACATAAAATTGACTGCAAATATGTATTAAATAAACTCCCTTTGGAGGGGTCACAGGCTTCAGGGTTTCCTCTGTAATGGGAAGTGAAGGCTTTATCCTGTACCACCACATTATTTTAATAAGTTCTCCTTGCTCCTCAACCCTTCCTTCGTGACAGTTCCCATCTAGATCAGGGAAGAGCCATGAGCATTATTCCTTTCTGCTGCTCTCCTGGACAGCTGGGACAGGGATTTCCTTCTGTTCCCTGTCTGACCTGGCACTGGGAGGTTCCTGTCTCTGCTCAGAGCATCTCTACCTCATGAAAATTGAGTTTTATTGGTAGGAATAGATCTTATATTTTGTCACTTCAACCCAGCAGCTTCACAGGAGTAAGAAACCCCCAAGGATCATACAAATCATAGAATCACCGACTGGTTTGGGTTGGGAGGGACCTTAAAGATCATCTTGTTCCATCCCCTTGCCATGGGGACACCTTCCACTGTTCCAGATTGCTCCAAGCCATGTCCAACCTGGACTTGGACTTCCAGGGATCCAGGGACACCCACAGCTTCTCTGGGCACCTGTGCCAGAGGAGAAATCCAACCTGCATTTCCCCTCTTCCAGTCTGGAGCAATTCCCTCTGTTCCTGTCATTGCAGCCCCTGATGAAGTGTCCCTCAAATCCCTCAGGAAATGCCCTGGTCTTTCCCAATATCAGAGATTTTTCCTCCCACACCATGTAAACATCTACAGGAGGCTCATGGAGTAGAGAGGACACATCCTCAGTAGTGCCTGCTCGTTGTAACCACGTAGTAAACTCAGGAACTCGAGGGGCTCTGGGCTGGCTCCCTCCTCTGCAGCAACAAAACCACACAAAGGGAATGAAGGCGATTTTTGCTCTGCTGTTGCAGCCTGGTTTGAAGTGTTCCACTCCAGTTAGAGTGCAGATCACTGTGATTCAATCAGTCAGCAGTAGCTCAAAGCCACCACTGGTTGTATTTCTGCCCTGATAAGCAAAGATCTCCAAGTACACAGGCTCTGGAAAGAATTTGCCTTGGGTCACTTGCCTTGCTAGCAAGGATGCTGCAGTATTTTTGACAATATGCTTTGCTTTGAGAGGTCAGTGACTTTTGCCTGGGTGGTTTTTGTTCTAAATATAACATTTATCTAAATGTTTGGAAAAATTGGAAACATCAGAATTGTCTTTGCACAGCACTATATGTAACAATTTTCTTGGCGTGTCCTAAATCTCCTGTAACTTGCACAGAAGAAATGGAACGCAAGACAAGCCACCTTTTACTGTTCAGAGAAAAAAGAAAACACTTAAAAAAGATTATTTGAAAGTACCCTTAGAGATATCTGGTTTTAGGTGGACTCCTGTAAGAGGCTGCCCATCTGGATCACTGGTTGGTGGCTCTCAGGAGACAAAGCACACAAGGCTGAGCTGTCTGTGGTGTGACACGTGAACTCTGTGACCCCCACCAAGTGTCCAGAGCTATTATGCACAATTCAGTTCCCCTCTGCCAAAAAAAAAAAAAAAGGTTGGGAGGAATTCTGTTGCTGCAATTAAAGCAGGTCTCGATCACAATCATACCCAGGCATTCCAAATCACCCCAAGAAGTATCCCTTGATCATCTTTAAGATGTTGCTTGATTCGGGTGCAGGATCTTTCCCTCTTTGATTTGAGCAAGTGTAAGTGTTCTCTAACATGATGAACAGTGTGTGATTAACACATCCCTGCAACAGCCCAGCTCACAGGATTATTAGCAGATGATATTCTTCAGTTACTTTTATTTGCTTTGCTTTATAGAAGAAAATAAGTTTCTTTCCCAAATGTATTTACTACTTGAAATGAATGGATAATTTTAGCTCTGCATTTTCACTTTGTGAGTGAGCAGTGCATGTTTAAAAGACAAAGTTGAAGCAGTTTTGCCAGCAGATGTGGAGTTTGGTGGCAGACAGGGCACTTCACATCTCCACAGCTTTGTTTCCTGACTCTGCAGTGCCAGGCAGCCCCTCTGCCTTTGCTCCCTGCTCCCAGGGTCAGGCAGACACGGGGCTCACACTGACATCCCAGGAGGAATCCCCAAAAACCACTGCTCTGTTTTTGCACACAGAGACCAGACTATTCCCACACAATGTGTCATCATCTCCAGATCACTGTTTAGATGGATAAACAGCATTACAAACGTGGCTGTCATGCTTTCACCCAACAGCTTTCACTCAGCAGCAGGGGATGAAGTGCAGCAATCTGTGCACTCCAGCAGCCTCAGAGATGTGGGTTTTCCTACAGCAGGGAACAAACACCATGGGGCCTTGCTGAAATGTGCTTCTGCACATGTTGTTATTCACATTTATCCTCGATCATGAACACCTCCCACACGGGTTTTTGTAACACATCAGGTGTGGGATCCCACTGCAGACCCAGGGGGTTGCAAATCCAGCCAGGGAATTGCTGCTGGTTTGGGGTTTGGATCATGCTGAGGAGACACCCTGGAAAGGATTCCTGGAAACTCCAGCCTCCACACTCAGAGAAAAGCAGGGACGTTATTTTTAAGAATAACACATTATCTTTAAGAAAAGCAGCCACTGATGATGGGTTTAGGTCTTTTGAGGGGCTGTGCCAGCAGGGGTCTGTGTGTGAAGGTGGTGCCATATGGAGGAGTCACTGCATGAACCTGGTTTTGATGATTATTTCACATATGAAAAATGATATTTGCATGAACCTGGTTGTGATGATTATTTGACAATTATCAGCTCCTTGCATCAGGAGGATCAATGTTACCATTCCCATCTGATTTACTGGTCTCACTTTATAAGCTCTTAGTGATGCTCCTTGAGTTTATGAAACATATGGACCCCAATATTTGGGTTTTTCCTGTAGAGATCTGCCTCATTTTTGCAGTTTCATATTTATGGATAAATAGGCTGCTTTTCTAGGTCACATTAGAGGTCATTTGCAGAGAATTAGAAATGGTTAACAAGAAATAATTCTACAACATTATAAAGTCCTCTATGGCAAGGTCTTTTGTACTGTATCAATGCACAACATGCAGCATGTTTTAGTATCTGGCTTTTTTTTAGCCTGTCAAGTTTCAATAATGACATAAAGGCAGCGCAGTCCATGTAATTTAGTTCCTCCAAATTTCATAACTTCTTGACAAAATAATAGCCAGCCACAACATTTTGATCTGGTTAAAAGCTCTCCTGTCTGGGGATATTTGCAGTAAAGCTTTGTAACAAGAAGTCAATTAGCTGTCAGTCATTTAGCTCTGCTTGCTGGTTTCTGGAAGGTTTTTTGATAGCCTTCACTTTTTGTTTTAGTTTTTTTTTCTGTCAAGGATTTCTTTAGTTGAAAGGCTCTAATCTCATGGTAATTCTTATAATGTTTTAACACTTCCAAGTGGCAGCTTTGTTAGTTTTCCTTCAGGATAACCAGTTCTTAGACAAACTTTCCCCATTTAATTTCTCTCGAGCTTGGCTGCATGAAGCAGAAACTTGAAGAAATAAAAATGAACAGAGTGAATCTGACTGGGATAAATAATATGAACATTATGGATTCATCATTCATCATCCATTATTAACAACACCAGACTATTTTCTGGAGTAATATGTGCTTTAAGTACCAAGATTGTTCAAAAATTCAAGCTAAAGGTCAAAAAACAGATCCCCACAAACTGACTATAAGCTGTTAAAATGTGGTCTTCAAATTTAAATGCTTTTAGCCTCAGATATTTGTCTTTATGAATATATTTGTCTTTATGAAGATATTTGTCTTTATGAAGTTACCAGCTGTGGTTGGTCTCTGCAATGCAGAGTTGATTATGGCAGTATTTGTATCTTTTATTGCAGTTTTATTATAGTTAAATTACCTCTTTAAATGGCCTGAAACAGCTCAATTAAATTAAGAGCTGTATTTAAAAGAAAACCTTTAAATGACAGCTTTTCTAGAAGTGGCTTTTTCTCATTATTTGGGCACTATTATCCAGCTGAAATCCTGGAAAATGCTTCTGGTAAAATTTAACAGCCATCTTTGGGGTGGGACCGAGGGGCAAAGTGACTCTCTGGATTTAGAGGTGGCCAGAAGGGAATATCAGAAATATCTGCCTGTACTTAGTGACTGTTGGTTTGGAATGCATTTGGTTTTCTACTTGGATATTTCACCTTTTGGAAGTTTCAGGTAGGATAAAATTTGTGCTGGATCCTAAACATAATTAGCAGGAAATGCCAGTGCTTGTATGAGCGAGTTGCATCAAGAATATAAATTGTATTTAAAAAATAGTTTAAAATGTATTCCTTGCCATGCACAAGGCAATTTTCTTGAACAAATAAAAGAGCAGAAGTACAGTGGTTTAATTAAATATAGTTAAAAATTGGAAACCAATTAATTTCTGGAGAAATGGAACTGTAAGGTATTTTTCATTAATTGTGCTGTCATTAACTTACCCTGCTACTGCACCAATTGAATGGAATATTTAAGTAAATTCAAATGCATCGTGTCAGATTCAAGGTTCTTTCAAATGGATTGGGATAGAATGAAGTGTTATACTGAGATGACAAGTATGAGGCTTAAAATCTTTTCTTTCTTTTTTTAAAGTGCACAATTTGCATGTCAAATAGATGGATGCTCACAGAATCAATTTAATTCCAAGACCTTTGATCAGAGATTTGGGGGGAGCCGTGAAGAGAAATTCTCCTGGAAATGTTTTCTGCTTTCTGATGAGGACTGGCACCATTTGGGTAGGGAGATGAAAGCACACCTCATCTTTTCTACTCCTCCTCCTTAATAATACCCTTGGAGTCAGAAATTAGGCAGGAAGAAGGATCCTGTGCAGCACATCTCTGCACTAAGAAAACAAGCAAGCTGTCCAAGGCCTGAAAAAAGCAGATGTTTCTCACACAGGAAGTCATTTATCTTTGGGGCAGCTGGACAAGAAGGCACTTTTCTTCATTTTCACATAAAATCGAGGAATAATGGTTGGGAGCTGTGCCCACCAAAGCTGGAATAGCCTGGGATGAAAGCAGCTCCAAGCAATTTGCCTCTGTTACATAAGGAAAGATCAGAATAAGGGATCCTTGGTTAGGATTAACTGGAAAGGCCAGAAAACAGAGCCAAGGTTTCATTTGCCCCTTCCCAGGGGATGGAGAAGAGTAAAATCTTAAGGAGAAAAGCAGAGGAAATGATGGAGCAGGAGCAAACACTCCCTTGTGCTCCATCCCATAAGATCTGCCCGCAGCAGAAATCAGAATTTCCACTTTGAATGAAATAAAATTGTGGCCCACACAGCAGAAAGTGGTCTTGGATGGACAGGAGTGGTGGTTTATTGCTTCAAAGTATTTCCTTCTCATTCCCACCCCAGCATACAATTCACCCTCCAGAAATTCCAAAATTGGAATTCAATTCACCCTCCAGAAATTCCAAAATTGGAATTTCTGGAGGGTGAATTGTGTGCTGGGGTGGGAACGAGAAGGAAATGAGGAGAGAGGGATTTCTTACATAATCAAATAGAGACATTGAAATAAAATAGGTCTTTTGTATTTGGTAGTATTTCATGTTAGTGTAACTGACATTTTGCTCCCTCTTTTCTAGGAATCCAATAGTTTTATTGCTCTTTTAACTGCTCAGATTAGGCAGTAATCCCCACCGCTGTGAACTACACGGCCTCAGAAATTTTACAAGTTGTACTAAAATAAGAAAGTGAACATAAATTAATGCAGGGCAAACCTTGAAATGAAACCACTTGACCCCTATTAAAATCTGCTGCTAACACTGTTTGCAGTTGTGCTTAATGTCTGAAATCACTTTATCATTCAATATGACACGGGGAAGCAGCAGAATTGCTTTAAGGCATCATTGTTAGAAATGAGAGTTGCCATGCCAGTGCTGCAGAGCCTGAATCCCAGGAGACCTGGGCTGTTCCCCCACGTTAAATTAAAAGGCATTAATCTTTCCACATGCAGTATCATAGATACAAATTCTTGCTCTGTACAACTCAAAAATCTCTCAGTCCTGGGCTTGTCAAGCCATAAAAAATCAGGAGAAAAATAAACAAAGCTTTACTGCATGGCAGGAGGAAAAGACATGGGACACATTTGTGATTCAACCAATAAATCCTCCTTTATAGGGGGTGATATGCTCTTAAAAACTGGGCAGTAGCTCATCCTTCCAGTGACAGCAGCAGGTTATTCCTTGTGGGACCAAAACTATTCCTTGGATATGGGGGTTGATGGGGATCACCCCATGAAATAGAGGAGATATCCATAAATAGGGTGCCCATGCTGCTGCTCTCAGGATTCAGACTTGAAAAACTTCCTTGTGTCTCCTCCAGCAGGGCCTGGCATGAAAATGGATTGTGTAGAACAGAGACTGAACTGGTCCAAGGCTGATGGGGCAGGGAGATATCCCTGGAAGTTCTCCCTGTTACTCTGACTCATTTTCCATCAGGTTTGTGGCACTTCATGGTTGTCCTTCTCTGCAAGTTATCATCTTGTTGGGAGCCTCAAGCAAAACACCCATGGATGTGGCTTTGTGGTCCATCAGGTCTGCCTCATCTTTCTCCTTTTTGGGACCAGTTCTGATTTTGTCTGCACTTTACACATTCATGACAACGCCGAGACAAAAGAAAGGAGCACACACTAAATTGCTGGTAAAATGGTAAAATGAGCACACACTAAATTTAGCTCTGTGTTTTCCTGCACAATACCCCTTATCCCTTGTACAATATCCAGTTTGAAATTTAGTGCAGCAGTAATGATTGCCCAGCAGCCTGGGGCAGGGGACTGAGGGAACAACAAAGTGCAGAGCTGAGCCCAGTCAGTTCCTTCACATCTGAGCGTGGCTCCGTGGGCTTTGCTATCATTAAATGAACTTCAGGAGCTGCTGGAGATGTGCACAGACAGGCTCTGTGCAGCTCCTTGGCTCCATGGGGACACAGGATCCACCTTGCCCTCGCTGTGTGCAGAGGGAGAGACGGGAGCGCGCGTCCAGTTTTGCCAAAATCCAGCAGAAAATGGAGACTACTAAATTTAGGCATCTCCATGGAGGCTTTTCCATGTGAGCAGGATGTGTAAATTCCTGTTTCAGTCTCTGAAGGGAAACGTGTCAGCTCATGGAATGGAGGTTTGGAGCTCTTCTCACCCCAAGGAACAGAGACACCCCCATCTCCAAGGGGGGATGTGAATCTTCCCTCTCCTTTTTGTCTGTGGGGAAAACTGACAGCAATTGTGTTCTGAAGTGGCTAAATACATTAAACTAAATACAAGAAGTGTTAAGTTAATGAGTGCTAATCAAGATTAATCCAGTGAAATCACTGAGAGTCATCTTTTCAAGAGGAGGATAAGTTGGAGGGAAATCAAGCTGCATATGTCTGCTAGCAGCACAAGATTGCTCTGGATGATTTAATGGGCAATTCTTATTATTTATGCTCTATGCATTCCCAGAACAAAATGAAATGAGGGATTATTGTGTTGAGTAATATCTGAAAGTGGATCTAAATACTGTTGAGTTCACCAAATGTATGAAATCATCAGAATCAGAGGATGTGGGGACACTGCTCCCCACACCAATGTAACCCCAACTCTGCAGAAGAACAAAGGATCTCTTGTTCTACTTTTCAGATGTAACCTAATTAAAAAAATATTCTACGTCTCGTATTAGTTACGTATCTGTAGTCAGTGAATTATTCTATCTAAGAATCTGCTGGGAGAGGCAAGAAACTTTTAAGATTCAGTTTTGCTAAAGAAAAAACACCCAGCAGTGATTTACAGACAGCAGGACAAGCACATGAGAGGTGGAAAGCAATAAAAAATGGCTCTGCTCAGATCTTCCAGCAGCAAAAGAAGCAGGAAAGTGGAAGATGATGTCAGGGTCAGAGAGAATTATGGAAAAAACAGTATTGTAGGGAAAGAAAAGGAGGTGAAAGCTGTGTAACTTATGAGGAATTAGGGTTTTTGTCATGGTATTTATCTGCCACTGCAGGAACTAGACACACTGTTCATTTTATATTTACTTCATATGCACAGAATATGAAAGGAGAAAAATCTTTTGTTATTTAAATGGCTTGTACATGGCCACTTCTATTGCTGAGACCTAATAGCTCAGTTGAGCTGTTTGTCAATGCAAATAATTCTAGATGTTAATTTTGGAGATACTGACAGGGAAATGCAACCTCCATGCAATCAAATATATTCAGTAAGACATAATTGCCAATCTTTTCCAGGCCTATCACACCTGGTTGGGTATTTTTCTGAAATGTATTTCAGCAGAAAATGTTCATTTATCCATATTGGTAATTACATTCAACAAAAGGAAAGGATCAGTTTTGACAATTTTCTTCAGTCTTTATTTCTATAAAACCCGGAATGGTTTAAATCTTTTAAGATTTTCTTAAATTAGGAAATTTGTTTTTCACTTTTTGAAGCAACTTTCATTTCAAAATGTAAGCTATTTATAAGAAAAAGTGTTTTAAAAATGAAAACGTGTTGAAATCAAAACCGAAGCTTGACCTGAATCTACTTATTTCTTCTGTTCAAATTTTCAATTCACAACAGCTTTTTTACCATTATATTTTTTCCCAACTTCATAAATTTCATGAAACTCGAGGGAAGCAAGGCAGGATGTGTGAAACCTTATGCTTTAAAGAGACATATCTGGACTCCTCAGATGTGAGAAGCCCAGAATAGATGAGTTTCTCACCAGGAAAGGTAATATTTTCAGGCATCTTTTTCTTTTCTTCTTGTTCCTAAGCTGTAGGACACTTCAGATTTTATTTTCATATTCAGGAAGCTGAAGAGGTTTTTTTTTTTGGTTGGTTGTGGTTTTTTTAGCAGTGGCTGAACTTTTCCAACAGGTCTTTTCTGGAGCTTTAACCCAGAAGGAAAGCCCTGAGTGTCGTGCAGTGCAGATGCAAACTCCCTCTCCCTGCCTGCCCTTTCACAAACGTTTCCACGGAGAAAATATTCTGCAATGCTGTGAATTTTCCATCTATTTCCATTTGCAGTGGGTCACCCAGGATGGAGGAACATCAGAGGTGCCCAGAAGGCTGCAGGGACAGGAATCAGCTGGGAGCAGCTGCTGGAGCTGGCAGCAGCCACTGAGCTGCTCCATTTCCCTTCCCAAACTCTTGCTGGGCTCATTTTCCATCATTCAGCTCAGATTCCCATCCCTGGCTCCCTCCAGACAGCTGAAGTTCCACGATAAAGGTAAAAAAATCCCTCATTTTAGGCTCTAAATGGGATTTTTCTGACAAGACACACCAGTGCTGGCACTCCAGCCCCTGCTTTTTTTGACTTTTTAGTGACTTCAACCCTCACCCCTTTGGCAGAGCTTTATTGTGGGCATCATTTCCATGGTTTCTGAGGGTTAAAAAGCAATCTGTGGAAAGAGATTGTCAGGGATCTTTCCTTGTGGGTTCCTCTGTGTAAAAGTACAGCTCACACTGAGCATGAGGCTCAAAGATTTCTGCATAAAGTTGAAATCAGCACTTTTAAAATCAAGAAGAAATCCATTTAATGGATAAATAATTATGTAGATGGCACAACATTTCCCCTTCACTTTACCATGACAAATCATTTTGTTAACAAGGGTAGAACCAGCAGCTTTCATGTTTAACATTGGCCACTGGAGAATTTTGATCACTCAGGTTGGATGTAGCTGAGAAATAAATTTCCAGGTAAAGCTTCTCATTAAAGAAAACTCATTAAAGCTCTCCCAAATTCCTCACTCCTCCAGTGCTTCTCTGCCTTTTGTTTCCTGGATAATTAATAACTGGACACCAAGAGGAAATCTTTGACTTTTGGATATGCACCAGTAAATACAGAGTTTACATTTATATCTATTAAAAAAATGAGCCATACTTCAGAAAAGAAATACAGAGCACAAATCCAGTCCAAATAAAACAGTCATTCCAGGTTTCTTATTATCTGCCTGGGGTATTACACTGAAAATCTAAATAAAATAAGGACAACTTTCTCATTATTTTTCCAGAGCTTTCAGTCAGGAGGGTTGATGATCATTATACTGATGGCTCTTGCCATAATAAATTCACTCCTATTAAAGCTCATTTTTTAAGGAATGAAAAGAGCAGAACAATAACATTGAAAATGATGAAAATCCACACATTCATGGAGTTTTTCCTTGGTAGATCTCCATGTACTCAAAAGGAAAAAAAAAATTTTTTTGGAGCAAGAGATTCTGAGCATCACCAGGAAAATCTGGTCCAAGGTTGGTTGACCACAGTGAGGTAGTGATTCTGTAACAGCTCCAAACAAGCAGAAAATAGCAGATTTGTTTCCTGAGAGCTTTCTGGTTCTGAAGGGTGCTTCCTTTCCAGGAGGAATCATTACTTTTTTTGTTGTTGGGTTGGTTTTATTTCTCCCCAGAAAAATGGAAGCTTTCCAAAACACACTCAGATGTTTTTAGGTCATCTGTTTTAGTGATTTCTTCCCCTGAAAATTGCCTCAGAACATTTGCTGTTGGAAACCCCATCAACACTAATAACACTGAAAGTACCTTGGGTGAAACAGCAAATGAAATTTCCTTCTCAAACCCTCATAAAAGTATACCCATTGTGATTTTTTTTTTTTTGTCTCAAGCTTGAATTAACAGTAGTCTGACCTTTCTTTAACCTCTGCTTTGGGCTATTCTACTGTTTAAATACTGATACTATATCCCAGCAATGCCTATTCAGTCACTTGTGCAAAATGTGGAACCTGAACTAACTTGAGAATTCACAGAGTAACTGAGTGCAGTAATGCCCCTGTGTAGGAATGCTCCTACAGGAATAGAATATAGGATGTAATAGATTGAATTTAGGGATAGAGTATAATAGGTATTGCATAAATTGTATAATTCCCAGGAAAGACTGATTTTTTTTTTTTTTTTTTGTGGGACATCATTATTATAGTCTTTTCTTTGGTAGCATTTGCCTCCTTGGCTTCCTTGGCTTGTTTTTTCTCCTCACAGAGCAGAGAGATGGTTCCAAGCTGACTCTTCTCCCCCAATTTCCCTCTGCATGGAGATGGACAGGGCTGAGCTGGGCTCTTTGAGAAATGTGCTGGAGCTACTTGAAACTAATTTTTTTTTGGAGATAGCCCATAATAGATGGCATTGGATTTATCCCCAGCCTCACTGGGGCACTCAGCCCCATATCCAAAGGCAGTCTGAGAGCTCCAGACTTGTTTTAAACCAGGGCAGAAGTGGCTGCTCTCACAGAGGCACAGCCCAGCACATCAACACAGATTTATGTTGCATCAGGGTAATGATCCCCAAGTGCCCCTTGGAACAGGGAATTTATTGAATTTATTGAAGGGAACAACAGCAAACCCAAGGAACACATCCATAATTTTAGACTTAACAGCTTCCAGCAGCAGCCTCAAGACCTCATTGCAGCAGGGTTTAAAGATTCATCTCAACAGCAACTCTGCTTCCTTTATTTTGTGATCTTTTGCTGTCTTTGGCTGTAACATCTCAGTTTCCTAGGGGATGTCATCCTGGTTTTGGAGTGCCAGGAGCTGTGGGGTTTCCCCTGCAGCCACATCTTCCACCACAGCCCAGGGGGAGGTGTTTGATTAACTTCCATGGATAATTGGTGGATTCAGGAACCAAGGGTTTCCAAGCCCTATTTAAAAAAAAAAAAAAAAAAAAAAAGGGGGATGTTTTTTTAGTCTTTTTCATGTAACTGTTGCCATGATCTAATGGGACTAAATTTGGTTTCCTTCTAAATAAATCTCACTGTCATTTAGCGAGACTGCAAAATTAACAAGATGCAGCAGTTCTGTGCTCCATAGCAGGAAGCCAAAAGCAAAAGATATTTTAGATTAACAAATGAGGTGGAAATGACTTTTCCCCCCAGGACTTATTTCCCATGAGAAAACTAGTTTCTCAGAATAAAAAAAAAGAAAAAAGGCTCTAAAAATAGGTTGTGTCACAGAGCTCTGAGGCTGCATCTCCTGCATCCCTCATGGAATGCTGAGCTCCCAGGAGAGGCTCAGGAGAGCAGAAACACTTGGATGGTTTGACACCAGCACCAGGGCAGCTGGGTGGGTGTGTGGGGATGTGCAGGTAATGCAGGTGTGGGAGTTACTGGAGTGTTAATTAGGCTGAGCAATTATGAAGGGTGGATAAACTCAGCTGGTTGGGAGAAGGGGTTTTTCTGTCCTTTTGCTGCTGGCAAAGGGACAAGGTAAACACTTTGCTGTTCTGTGGGGAATGTAATGGATGTTCTGGGTTTTCACTGCTGTGGAAGAGCAAGGAAAAGCTGGGGAAGGTCTAATTAATGGAGAACTTAATGGGTTTTGTCCGCAGCTGACAAACAAGGAAGCTACCTCAATATTTCAATTGTCTAAATGGACACTTACTGATGTCCACAACCTGCCTGCCCTACCTGGGCTCCACGGCTAAATATCCTCAGGTCTGGTAAAAGCAGCTCCATCCCTGCTGTTCCTGGAGACAAATCAAAGTGTTCAACCTCACAAAGGGCTGATGGTTTCTGCTCAGCCACCTGGACCCAAGGATACCCCAGGGAAGTGTTTTGCACCTTGGGAGCTTGCACTGAGAGACTGAAGGGCAGGGGAACCACCAGGGACTCCCAGCGAGCACTGAAACCAAAGAAAAGACAGGAGAAAGAGGGGCAAAGCCCTCAAGACTTGTTTTTCTGAGGACTTGCCTCAAATGGCAGAGAATGACTGAGATGAACTGAAGCTGTGGTATTTTTGCCACTGGAAAGGGACAAAACATCTCATGCTTTTATATAACTTCCGCTGTTCTGGGTTGTGTCAGAAATAGGCTTTTATTTGTCACTAATGATTATTTATCCAGAGCACTGAGCAGGTGAGTCAGTGTTTACTGCTAAAACACCAAAACCTCCCTCACTGCATTGTTGTCACAGCCTTTCATGGACTAAGGAGTTGAAAAAAGGAAATTCACATTTGGTGTTTCAGCTCCAGTCCCTCTGTATTTATAGTTCACTTAATGCTTACGAACATGCAGATATTGGCTGTCAGCTCCCAGCTTCCTTCAGTGGTTTTTACCCAGTCTGAAAATGATTATGGAATTAATTCAATTGCATTGTTACTTTTCTCCTTGTAAAACCTGGGAATTAGGGTAATAAAAATACTGCTTCTGATAGCATTACCATATTAACAGAGGTGGAAATTTTCTAAGATACAGACTTTTACAAAAAGTCTCACATCTTAAATTCTAATGAGATGAGGAAACACTAAATGGTTAATCTACATGAAAGTTTAAGAAGAGAGGCTGTTTGAACTTGTAGTAACATTATTTTGTAGGAGAAACAGGCAAAGACAATCCAGAGAAAAATATTCTGATGTTTTCCCACAAAGTTTGATCAGAGTCCCAGTGGAGTGATGAAGTCCCAGAGTATTTTTGTCATCAAGGGAGTCTGTGGCAAAAAAAACCAGTCATGAAGATAGAAGAATATCCAATAATGAGTTTATTAGTGAAACAAAAGTTCTCTGAACTTCTGCTGGGGTAACACTTTATCCTCTGGGAGCAGGGAGGTCTCTCCTCTGTAGTAAATCTCTTACCACATCAGCCTGGTGGCTCTGCAGGGCTCCACCATACTGAAGGGAGGAGTCTCTCTGTCCCTGGAAGGGGAATTGGTCCAGACTTTCCATTTTTAAGACCTTTTTCTCATCCGTGGCCTCAGCTCTAGTAACAGCCATGATTTAATGGTGCTGGAATACTGTAAATATCCCAGCAGCTGAGTGGAAACCCTGAGAAAGGCTCCTGTGGGCCCCTGAGAGCCAACCACTGAGAGGTGAATTGCAGCAAAAAATAACTGAGAAGTACATGATGTTGATAATTAAAAATCATAGAACCATTACTTTACATCATTAAATCAATCTTTTTAGTGACTCTCAGAATTCACAGCAGTAGACAGCAATTAATCTATTAATAAATGGCTCCGTTAAGTGTAAATGTAATTGAGGCATTTATTAACAGGTTAAGTGCCTTTCTGGAAGTCAAACTCCCTTCTCCAGGACAGAATCCAAGAACAGCCCATGGAGACAAGAATGGACCCCGGGTTCCTCTTCCCATCACAAGTAAGAACTGATGCATTTTTTGGCAAAATGACAGAATCCAAGAGAGAAAAGCTGGAGCTGAGAGTGTTGTGGGTGAGAACACTTTGATGGACGAAATGTCAGAAAATAGAACTTCTATCAAAATTTTATCAAAAGGCACTGAGAGATAAACCAAGCAACAAACCACGGCAATCAGAAATGAAGAAAACTGATTCACCCCCACACTCAAAGCCTTAGTCACTGCCCTGCAGGTTGAGCTTCTCTGCTGATGCACTGAACTGTTCTGTAATAAATATAGAAAACTCAAGACGTGCATCAGGCACAGCAATCTCAGCAAACACAGTCTTGGGGAGGACTCACAGGTCCAGCAGGCAGACTGTAGTTTGTGTTTAGGCTATGCTTAAAAAAACCCCCTTGGATCTGACTTAGCCTGATGGCCAAATAAGTTTGGCTTTGGCTCAAAATTTTTGTCTGGCCTTGAAAAGGGTTATGGAGCCAAGATGGACATATTCCCTGTCTTCCATGTCTTTGTGATATTCCCTGATCTTTGTGATATTTTGGAGATGGAGGATGATGTTCATGCTCACATCTGTTGTTTAGAAAGCAGAGAAGTGAAGAAATAGAGGAGAAAACATTTTTAAATAAATAGAAACATCTTCTGGTTTATGTGGCATGAAATCCAAAAGGGCTGAAACATAAAGATGTTTTAGGCAATGGGTTTAGTCTCAGCAAACTCGGCTCCTTTGTGCCACTTTAGGCATTATAAAGTAGGAACACGTGTCCCAACCTCAGTGCCGGGCTCTCTGAGGAATTTTGGGAAGTAAACAGTGATCCCAGGGAGGCACCTGAGCTGGTAAAACATCACTGAGCACTTCTCACCTTGCCTGGAGGTCCTGCTGGCCCCCAGGGGAGGAGAGAATTCGTTTCTGCCAAGGTCGGGATTAAATCTCGAGATGGGATTTCCTGTTGGGACTCAGATGTTTATTAGTTCTCATTTATGTTACAGTCTCACAGCTGTGAGTTCTACAGTAGTTCACTCTAACAAGGTAAAAAATGGCAATGTATTTCTCTCTACAAGGCCTTTTAAGGATAATCTGTCCCATTAAGAAATAACACCTAAATTATTTTTACTTTTAACCCAAGAACCAATCACCCATGGTCTGCAATGGGGACTTCTTTATCCAATTACACAAAACCACCCAAACCCAGGAAGAAGAAGATGAAGAAGAAGGACCAGCCTCTGCCCTAAAACCTCCATCTTGCTTTATATATATATGACTGTATTTTAAACCCTTAAACTCTGAGTTTTCCACCCTGTGACATTATACATTTCTATTCAAAATCCACACCCACAATCCCAGTTCCATCATTCAATTCTGGAAGCTTCTCCACGGCCTCAGGTCAAATGCAGTGCTGTCTTGAGGGTCTGTGCCTGTCAGCACAGAAAGTCTAAAATTCTCAGCATCCACAGTTCCAGCAATTGTCCCCTTTTGTCATCTGCAATGTTGCTGTGTCACCACAACCCCCCCTGGTCCCTGGAGCAGCATCTCAAAGTGAGCAGAGAGCAGGGGACAGAGTTTGATGCCAAATTTTTGGGACAGCATTTGATGCCAAATTTTTAAGTTAAACACTCCCAAGCACAACCTTTTTATTGTTTTTTCTTTCCAGGTACTATTCATGAAGGAGAGTTTTTGGGTTTCAGGATATTCAGGATGTCCTGTATGGCTCCCTCAGGTATTCCCCAAACTCATCTCCTTTGGGCTCTGATCACCCTGAGGAATGGCAGAACTGCTCTGATATTTTGTGCATTACGCTATAAAAATTTTTATTTGAAGCGTTCTGGAGGGAGAAAACTGATTTAGCCTAAATCAGCCTCTAAACTGATTTAGAGAACTGAAGAAAAGTTTCTTTTCCAGAGTGTTAAAAAATCGACAGTATTTCCTCATATACACAGGATTGCCACTGACACAAATAATTCCAGCTGTGATCAAGGCATGCAACAAGGCACCTCCTCAGCTTACACAAGTGTGCTGTCTTCCTGTGCAAATTAGGGAGCTGTCGATGCTAATTACCAGCTCCAATCCCTTGTTATCAAACTCCTGCTATTTGTGCACACAGATGAATCAAGTGCCTGTGGATCTGGGACAGATGCTTGCAAGTGCTCTGTGAATGTATAATCACATTTCTAGTTCCTTCAAGAGAAGTAGGACCTGCATCTGAAACACAAGCCACAGTAAAATTCACAAAAAAAAAAAAAAAAAAAAAAAAAAAAAAAAAAAAAAAAAAAAAAAAAAAAAAAAAAAAAATTCCCACGAATATTGGATGAACGTTTGCGCTTAAAATTTTATTTCCTTCCAGGCAAAATTATTTTATCATAACATTTTAATTTAGCTGGTAAAGGAGGTTCTAAAAAATCTTGCTTTATGCAGCCATAAACCCGGCTATTAAATTATCTCATAAACTCAAATTATTTAAAAATATAGTTGTTGGATTCCATAAACTCGTAATTGAAACTGTTGTTGGGCAATTCTGAAAAATGAGCTGCAAACCTTTAAAAAAAGTTTTAACTGGTATAAACAAGAGCACCTGACATTCAGACCTCCTACATATTCAAATAAAGACATTATTATTCAAGTACTATTTGTACTGAAGTAATTCCCAGGCTTGCAGTCACGGAGAAAGGCATCTAAAGGGTGTAACTTTGATTCCACACTAACAATTGATGGATGAAGGTTTTTTTGTCAATATAACATTCACTGTACATCTATAAGCACAAAGTTTGGGTATCTCTGGCTAGAAAAGCAGCCATAAAAATGCATTTTGGTAAATATTGCCGAAAATTAAAAAAACCCTGCAGAAACCTCACACATTCTCCTGTCTTCCTATCCACAAAGCACATTTATTTGGTTCACATTTATTTGGTTCACATTTATTTTGTTCACATTATTTTGTTCACGTTGCTCCTCCAGCCACGTGTCTTAATTGCCAGTTCAGTTTTGTTGCAGTTGGTGGCTGTTGTGAGAGCTGGGGCTGCAGCAAACACAGACCAGAACAAGGACCAGAATTGTGCCTTTCTGCTCTGCTTGTCTCCTTGCCCACAAGAAACTTGAAGATCTCCATCATCTACAACAGTAAAATCTTAAATCTTTTGGCTGAAGACTGCAGAATGAACTTAGGTGACTTTCTCAAACATTCCCTGTCAAAACTCATCACATATTTCTTTGAATCACGTTCACTACTTTGATGGCAATATGGATTTTTTTTTCCCCCCCTATGGTGAGGGTTCATTTAGTGACTCATTTTGCTCTCCTACGTAAAATAGTTTCTACATTTTTTTCTAAATGCATAGCTGATTAAATCACAAATAATTGCTCCTCAGAAAGAACAGTATTTTAAATCTTTTAGACTTTCTGCCTTTCAAGTCAGGGAGTTCAATGAATCATTAGGCATTTCAATGTATTAACAATTTCAGTGGTTTGAACAATAAAAACCCTGCTCTGTTTAATTTCCTGCCCTGTTAAAGTTACTTTTGTTCTTACCTATTATCTGCTCAACAAGATTAGTGTTTAGTGATGTATGCCCCACTCTCCCAGTGTGGAATATATCGATGGATGCTTGAGTTATATCCAAAATATAGCAGTGATTTCTACTTGCTAAAGCCACAACCAGCCTTTAGCTCTGTGTGTGACCCTGACCCCCAGATGCTGTCCTGGGGAAAGCTCCACCACAAAGAATTGCATCTTGTTTTATTGAAAACACCCACAGGTGTGGCAGGGACAGAATAAAACCTCCAACTTTCATTGCCATTGTTATGTGTGTGCCCTGAGCCCCCACACACCAGCACTGAATTGCCAATTAGAGAATAAAAACTGCTGCCAAGGGCCTGATGTATTGAAGGGTTGTATTGGAAATCAGAAAACCTCAACTCACTGTTGCTGTGTATTGTCAGAGTAAATGGGTTTTATTTGAAGCCAAGCTGTTCACTTTGCTGCAAATGTCCTCCAGGACTGTGCACAGGAATCATCAACTCCTTCCTGGTCCCACTGACTGCACCAGATGAGGATCCTCACCCTTGCATGGCCAATCTTTGATTTGGTCAAAGCTGCTGCTTCACTTCAAATCCAGTTACATTCCTGTCTCTACACTTTACACAGGGATAATCACATTTCTTCCACGAATAGTTGTCCATGCTGAGAGGTGCAGAGTGTGTGCTGCATGTGCTCAGCATCCCCAGGAAGCAGAGTGGTCCCCAAACCTCCTGGGGGCTGAAGAGAAGCTTCATCCTCAGCACAGAAAATCCCATTTTTCACACCTGACCCAAGAAAAGGAGCTGCTCTGGGTTTTGTTCCCAGCTGCCTGCTGTGATCAGTCAATTGCCTGATCCATCATTTCACTTGAAGAAGTTCCTGAAGGCATTGACAGTGGTTTGTCCAGCTGGAAATTTGTGCTTCCAGCTGGAAACTCTGTGGCAAGGGGCTGACATTTGTTTTCATTACCCACACATCATTTTGTTACCTGAGGTAATTGTGCAGAGCAAGTTTATGTGATACCTCCCCTGAAGGGAGGAGTACAGATGAGCTCCCCAGTAATCAATATTGACATTAAGAGAATTTATTTCCCAGTGATAGTTGCATTTTATCCACATTTCACATAAAGGAAAAGTAAAAAATTACCATAGAGTAAGTTTTTTACAGATCCCAAAAAAAGAGGGTAACTCCTTGCCATAAACAATACTTATTTTCCTTGTTGCACTTTTATAATATCACTTTTTAAGGAAAAAAAGTCTTTACTGGCTGATTTTTAATTTCTTCCTTCTCTCTTTCTATTCTTTCAAATCTTAAGATTGGCTTCTCCCTTCTGCACATTGCTCTGCCCACAGTTTCCCACCCACCATCCCTCCCTCAGAAGAAAAACTGATGCTAAACTAATTACCAGAGCAGTGCAGTGCCTGCAGGAGCACAGGGCTGTTGGGGTGCATTTTTCAGGTGTAATTCAGTCACAGAGATGCCCAAATGAGTTCCTCTGAGAGCTGGACCTGCCAGCTCTGCTGCAGAGCCCCTTTTTGTGTTGTTTCCCTTTGTTTCCTGCTGTAATTTTTGTGATGTGAAATGAAAAGATCTTAGAAATGCTCTGACACCAATAGTCTGTGAATCTCTACTAATTTATTTTATCCTGAAATGAGGTGAGACTCTAGGGCTGGCAAAAGGTGAGAGAAATATCATCAGTGGAAAATATTATTTCTTGGCCACTGATGAAAAGGAGCTGCTGCCCAGGGAGGTGAGAGATTCAGCAGCCAAGGGGAACAAAACTTTGGTAGATGCTGAAATAACAGGGTGTAAATCTGAGAGACTTTGGCACTCAACAAAGTGGAAGGATCCATTTCAAAGTGACCAAACTGATCTTCTAAACTTGTAATTTAATAGCAGAATGCTGCTAGAAAGGCATTGAAATGGAGAGCCTAATTCACCTCACATTGAAGCATCTGTGTCTCCCACTGCAGGGTGAAAACTGAATAAAACCAGGTGAAAACCAGGTGAAAATCATGGGAAAACCAGGTGAAAATCAGGTGAGAACCAGGTGAAAATTGAGTGACAATCAGGTGAAAACCAGGTGAAAATCAGGTGAAAAACAGGTAAAAAACAGGTGAAAATCAGGTGTAAAAGAAGCAAGTGGGACATTTGCTGTTGGTTCCAAGGAGGAGGGGATTTTTCAGCTTGGCTTTTCCTCCTGCTGATGGCTGAACCTCCATTCATCAAGCAAACAACATTCTGAGGATAAAAATAGTGGTATTCTCTCCTCCCAGAAGCCTCAGCCAGGCTTTCATAGCCAAGGTGTTTTGGGAATGACACCTTCTTGTCAACACTCAGCCCTGGCTGGTTTCACTGCTGGTGGCTCCATTGTGAAAAAAAAAGGAGGTTTTTTCACTTTGGCTCTGATTTCTAAATTTGCTTTAATCTTCTCAGTCTGAATCAATGCCTTTGAGTTACTCAGGGAGTGTTCACAAGATGCTCCAAAATGTTACTTTAGAGCCATCTCTGGGTGGCTTTTTAGCAGCAACACAGCTTTTATTGTATCTTAAATAGTAAATTCAGGACATCTCTACTTGGTTTACTCATTTTGCTCCCACTTTGAAAAAAAACGCCAAAATCCAAAAAAATCACCCCAAAAGACCCATTTGTGCCCCTCTCTTCAAGGAAATTACAGCAGTAGCAAGTGGCACAATAAAATAACAGTAATAATAATAATAATAGTGATAATAATAATAATGGCAGGCTTTGAGCCACTCACAGCCATGTTGAGCAGGTATAAATCCATGTATTTTCCTCCTTGTGTGATGTTTTTTTCTTCCCTAGCATTAAAGTTCCTGCTCACTCTGTTGGCAGCTTTTCCTGTCCCCTGTGCACTGTTATTTTGCTCATTATTCTGCACTCTGCCCGTTTAAACTGCAACCTGGGCAAGAATTAAGAAGTTTTCCCAATAAAGGGTCTGAATGTGGGGCTGGCAGCAGGGCAGTCAACTATCAAATGTCTGTGCCAGTTAAGGGAATTTTGCAGCATAAACTTCTCAGCTTGTGTTGATGCTCTAAAAGAAGCAGATGCACAAGGCAGCACTGTTTATTTTAATTCCATATATGCAGTCTGTTATTTAATTTTTTTTACTGAGCAGCTGGTTCTTCATGCAAGCAATTCCACTCCTATATAATATTTTTTTAATACAGAGAAATAGACCTTATTTATATGATGATACAATTTATTTTTGTATGGCTTCAGTGCTGATTGTGTCTTTGTTAGAGTGAGGTTAAAACTGATTGTAGATGTCACAATTTGTCTTTTTGCCAGAGCCCCAATGGATGTGACTACATCGTTCTTGTAAAATTAAGGATTTTTTCCTTTTGCTGCTGCCCCTCCCATTCACCCTTTCTGTTATCAGCCCAGCTTGTTCAAAATGCTGCTTCCCCCCTCCCAGTCATCTTGGGAATGTTTCATTCTCCTCTCTTTGACTGTTTCCACACCAGAGCTGAATTCCCTGCTCTGATGCTGCTGCACCAGCCTGACTCCTGCTTGTTTCCTTTGCATCCCTCTCCTTATTTTCCCTCTCCAAGCAGCCTCTGCTAAAATGCTCTTCCTCTCTTTGCTCAAGTGCCTCCACAGGACAAATTCAGCTGTGAAACTTTCTGAAGCTCTGATCCAGCTGAGCACTTGACCCCTGTGGGGTTGGCTACCTGCTTGAAGCAAGTGCTTTGCTCCAAAGTGGCAGCTCTTGATTTAACAAGTTTTTCTTCTTTTTAACTCCATTTTTGAGCAGATCTGTGGGTACCTCTGTGTGCTCTGCACTCTTCTGTTTCCAGAGCACTCCAGGAATTCTCAGTGCTCAATAAACAGCAACCATCACCCTGTCACAACACAACCTGCAGCTTCAGGAATCAGTGCAGTGTCATAAATGAGACTCAAATGGCAGATAAAGGGCAAGAATAGGTTTATTCTGGAGCAGAACAAACTGAAGCCTTGGCACGTGTTTTACTGAACTGATAGAAACATCCCAGCACTCAGAGGGAGTGGGAACAGCAAGGCTGCTCTCAAGCAGAGTTTGGCATTCTCCACTGAGCTTTGACCCCTATTTAATGATGAGGAACTACAAATCCCATAAAGCCCCTCAGAAGAAGCACAGAGCACTTTGCAGCCCTGGTGTCTCCTGCAGCTGCTGCTCTGTGCTCACATTCCTCTCTGAGCACACCCAGGACTGGGTTAAAGGCAGCATTTCACTTTAATCCAGGTAAAATTTGCCATACAGAGTCAAGGTGTGATATCTCTGATAAATGACTCTTCAAAGCCCAGCTCAGTTTGCAGTTGTGGAATTTCACAGGCACCCAAGGGCAGATCCCTCTTCTCCTCTGCCCTCACACATGTACACAAATCACACAACACCCTCAGTCTTCTAAGAAAATGAAAAAAATTCTTCACTGACACATCTCAGAGCTTCAAAATCCTCAATTTGAAAGGAATAAATGTTAAAAAATATGTTGAGCATTTTTCTCCCCACTTGGATGTGTTTTTGACTGCTGTCACCTCTTGGTGGGTGACATTGTCAGAGCACAGCCATCAGAGCTGGTCCCTGGCTGAGTGACAGAAACCAGCAGGATCCATCCTCCTGAGAGGCTCAGCACAGTGGAAACTGAAAAGGCTTCTGTGGACAAGTCTGACAAAAATGCTGTTTTCTACCTGAATTACCTGCCAGTCACTGAGGATGCTGAGTGTCCTGGCAGTGTGTCACTGCTCCACACAGAGGAATGTTCTGATTTTGGACCTCAGCTGCCATCAGAACAGAGCTGGAAAGTGAGGTAAAACAGATATTTCTCATCCACTCCACATCCACCCTCAGTAGGAGAGGACAGCAAGGCTCAGTGGAAAAGCAGCAAATGGATATTGAAATTAGATTTAGTGACTGTGAGACTACAGACTGCAGCTGACCGTGTAGCATCTTAAAAAATCATTAAGCTGGAAGATCATGTTATATTTTAGGTGTGTCAAGCACTGGAAGTGGAAAAAAGCCTGAAACCCTCTTTACACTGGAAAGTAAGAATTATCTTTGCAGTAGATGTCTAAATTGGCCCAATTTCAGAGCTTGGAAAACTTAATCAAGAGGCAAAGGAGCAATTTTTAAGGTTATTAGATCCACTTGTGAAGCATTATTATGACCCAAGTTTTAGTTATGAGTTTGCATCAACACAATTTGTGCACTGAACCCCATGTGGAGACCACTGCAGACTTTCCTCTCCATCAAAGCCCAGCACAAACAGGTGAAATTGGGAATGAGTGGCAGGAAAATGCCATGGGTGGTGGCAGACACAATTTGGAATTGCAGACTCCACATCAAGGCATTCCAAAGCCAGGAAACCTCTGGAGATCGAGGCTTCAAACACTCCTGGAAGGGGAGCTTCAGTCCCCTGCTCCCTCTGCTGAATTCCACAGAGATCACCCCGAGTTCCTTAGAGCTGACCCCGAGAGCTGCTTAATTTTAGCTCCTTTGAGCTGCTCCCTGTGGCAGCTTAAATCTCACTTGCTGCCAGATTTGCCTGACCTTGAATCAATCCATGTCAAAAAATTAATAAACAAACACATTTCATTGAGATTTGTGTTTGCAACATTAAATAATAATAATAATAAAAAAAGTACAATATTATAATCTCTAGATTAATGCTGTTTTCTGGAACCTGATAATTTTTATAATTACAATTCTATTAGAAGAGCTTCTCTTGAAGATGAGGGAAGTCTCTCCTCCTGAAATCCTCCCAGTGATTATAATAATAATAAATAATAATAAACTGTCAAGCCCATGCTGTGTGTTTCCAGGGACCAAAGGTTATTCTCCTGCACAGATCCCAATGTTTGAATGGTGGCCCAGGCCCAGCACAAAGAACAAGCAAAGACATTGTTGAAATCTTTTAATCTTTAACAGGACAGAACCAAAATCCCAAGTTCAAATGCCTCATGTTGTTCAGTTTGTTAGAAATTTGGGGCTAGGCAATGTACAGATGTAAGTATGCAAATATTTTAGGGAAGTCTGAATGAAAATCCTGAATGCAAATTAAAACCTGGACCTCTCCTGACTCTGACACTGTGATTCTCTCTGGTCTTTAACTTATTGGTGTTGTCATTAAAACCACACATTTGTAGCTTCTGTATAGAAAATATCATCCTGAGGAATAGCAGAAATCAGAAATATTGCTGGTATTAAAAATTCTAATGGTAATATTACTGCAGAAGCTTGAAAAAATCCCTTCTCAAAAACGTATGTGTGAAATAACCCAAACCCCCTTTCTTCAGAGGATTTTTTGTTGTTGTTGAAATCATAGGTTTTAACAGCAACTCACAATTGAAACTGGATGTTGAAATGTCTTTTTGATATCTCTGGTGTCAGGAAATTTTGAAAACTCATATCATATAATCACATTTTCTTTAGAAGTTTATTTAACAGGATTTTTAAAATCAAAAGCTATGCTAAATGTTAAATTGCTACATGTCACATCAATAGCACACAAAGAAGAGAAGCACAGTGTCAGGTTAGGTATTTATGTATTTCTATCATTGTATAGAACAGCTACAGAAATATTCAATCTATTTTGTTGTTGTTTAATTAATCAACATTAATTTTTACTTAGTGTGATGTAGGGAGCTTTTCTACATCAAGCTGCCTCCTGTTTGTAGCACAGTGCAGCACCCTGCAGGGATGTTCATGCTCTGTTTGCAAGGCACACATCAATAGTGAAAACTCAAAATTCCTTAACAAATGAATGCTGAGAGGGACAAAACTGCAGTGGACGTGCAGAGCAGCACTGGGGACACCTGGAGTGCCACAGCTGGATCAGAATCTTTGTCCTTCCACCACAGAGTGGCTCTTGATGGAGTTTAGGGACTAAATTTTTCAGAGAAACCAGCAGCAGTTTTGGTTTTTATCTCTCAGGGATTTTTCTCCATGTAAAGACATGCAGATGTAAAATGCTGCTTTTTGTCCATGTCACAGTGTCCTTTCTGCCACTGCTCCTGCCACCCCTTTCCTGCTGAAATAAAACCACTTTTCCTCTGGAATCTACAACCTGCCTTTCCTGGGAATAAATAATTTCATCTTTGTATTGCCTGTACTGAAAGAACAGGTGAAGGGAAATCCCTTCACATGTTGGCCAGGATTGCTGTTTATATTTCTCCAGCATTTCACTGCCCCAAATCACAGCCAGATCTTCTTGGAAATCAGATTTTTTTTTTAATTCCAAGCTCAATTGTACGTGTAATTTATAATAGATGCATAGACACATAAAATCACACACAAAGAGAGACAGAATTAATGCTTTTTCAAGGCACAGAAGTGATTCTTCTCTCTGTCTCCTTGTGAAACTTTCTATGACTTTAACTCTGACCTTCGAGAGACAAAAAAAAGGAAATATATAATTATTGCCACTTACTTCTGTGCTATTCCCCTATTATGCTGTTACCAAAGACAACCTACGATGTTCCCTGCACTGATACTCTGAAGTTTCACCTTCCAGAGAGGTCGTGGCTGGAACAAAGGGCTTGGGAAGGGGTTTGGGAGCTGCCTCGTGTCTCTGCAATCTGAGCATCGTGCATTAGTGAATCCCAGATTCAGCTTAAACCTTTTCCTTCTGAATCCCAGATGAAAAATTCTGGTTTTCAGACCCCCATGGGTCTGAGGCAGCTTTCTCAGAGGTCCCAAGGACTTTTTGGTCCTTCTTGTAAATTAAGCTGCTCTGTAACCCTGGCACAATTATGGCTTTAGCTGAGCACTATGAAACATGGGTAACATTATAGACATTAATCTTTGTGCTGTGCTGGAACTTCCCTCTGTTTCCTCACATAACACCTTCCTTTTCCCCCCTCCTGAACTGTGAATTAATTGTTGGATATTTCTTAAGTAATGTTATGAAACTTCCTGGCACTTCAAGTTTCCTCTTTTTCTCCAGTTTTCCTTCAGGTGTGGAAGCTGTGTTTGTAAAGGAACAGACACAAAAATGAATAAATGTTATTTTTTTCTGCTTTTAACACTTTTAAGGAATACTCACTTTTCAGTTTGAGATAACTGAAGGACAAAACAGTATATAAATGAGTGAATGAAGTCTCTTTAAGAGTGTGATTCTCATTACCTTCAGCAGCAGACACCTGTTCAAATATTCTCCCTTAAAAGGATGAAGCACAAAGGTTTCATCAGCAATTGAATCAGACTTTCATTGCAGTGGATGAAAGCTTAAATGAATTCTTTTGCAAATTTCCAATTACCTAAATAATTTTGGTCTTTCTACCTATATTGTAAAAATGTCTCTGCCTTTAAACACCAACCTGACCAATGTATTGAATTGACTACTGGGTGTGGAAAAAAAGATTTCAAGCTGAGATGTCAAGCCAAACTTAGGAAACACCAATTGTTTCTGTTCACATAAAGGATATTTCATCCTGGGCTCTCTTTTTGGACACCCCCACAGGCTGGGATTTGGGAAATGAGTTTTATGCCCTCTAAAAAGCTCTCAGAAGGCCAAAACTTCAGCTGCTGCCCAGCAGCTATTCCTTCAGGGAGAGAAGTGTGCTGACAATGTATCCCTGAAGGAAAACTCTCACCAAAATTAATGCAAATTCACAAGATTTGCACTTATGAATAGGAAAAAAATATGAATAAAAAGTAGTATTCTAAAGGCCAGCAAAAATCCCCACGATTCACAGGTTTCTGTGGGAGTTTGGGTGTGCACTCTGTGATTGCCCAAAAGACTGAACTCAGAGAAAACTGAGAGCAAAGAAAGGATGAAAACCCAACTAAACACAGAAAGAAATAATGAGACACCCCAGTTTGCCCAAATCTCATTGTGAGCCTCTCCCCCACAGCTTAAAGCAGCTGGATGTTCCTTTCAGAAAAACCTGCACAGATTGTGAACCAGGGAAAGGCAGCACCAAAAAAACCTTCTCCTATCATCCCTGTGGGAAAGGGATCCTGCAGCTGACCTACATTTGCTCAGGAGCGAGGAAAAACATTCAAAAATGCAAATATTAATTCTTTCATCTTCCTCTCCCTGCTCCCTCCCTGGTCCCTGAGCTGACTGTGTGGAATCCTCCCCAAAAAACCCTCCAAGAGCCATCCCTGCCTGTGCTAACAGACTGTGAAAGATTCAGTCCAAGCTTCTGCTCTGATCATGTCACGTTGGCAGAGAGGGGGCACGGACCGGGTGAGGCAGATGCTTCAATCTTCCCAGGAGTTGTCACTTCCCATGACTGTCACTGGGCAGGATGGTGACTTCCTAATACAGCAAAGCCTCTGGGGAGGGGAAAAATAATACTAATAATAACTTGCTCTTCTCACTCCTGGCCAGTTTAGGGGTTTTATTAACTCTCTCAAGGTTTTCAAGTGAAGGGTGATGGAGCACGGGGTGTGGTTGTGCTGCCCCAGGACAGCGAGCACAGGAGATCCGAAATTCTTACTCAGGGATCTGTGACTTTGGAGCTGTCCCAGCACAGCCAACATGAAGTTCTGGGATAATCTGGATTCCCAGGAGAGATGCTACAAGCACAGCTCCCTCCCTTCGTGTTTACCTACCTACCTGGAAGGATCTTTCTTTGTTGTGTCCCTGCCTGGCTGAACCCAACACGAATTTCTCCGTCTGCCAGAGGAGCTGGGGGTTCTGCGGATGCAGGACACACATGATGAGGCGTTTCCCTGGCAACAGAAATGCCATAAAAGCTCTCTGAAGAATTCCTCAGGGCTGTGCAACAAATAGAAACATGAACATGCTGAGACCTAAATATAGCTGAGCTTCAGTGCTGTTCATCCAAGTCTCTCCTTAGCTCGGGCCTGTATCTGCAAGGAGCGCGGCCGGCGGGACACGCGGGGATGTTTTCAATATTTTACACTGTTTTGCTTTTAAATAGTGCACGAGCAGAGGCTGGGGATGGGGTTACAGATGGCACCAGCCTGCTGCAGGATTGCAGCCTGGCTGACTTTGCTGTGAAGGTGCCTTTGGTCACCCACGGAAGGCTCCTGAGAGCAGCACGGGGTGAGGGAGCAGCAGAGCTCTGCTCGTGCAGAGCAGTGAGAAATCAGCTGTGACACTGCTGCCACCGAGGTGTGCAAAGAGGGGCTGTGGCTAAGCAGAGAGGCTCTGGCTAAAAGCACTTCATGCTTTTCCCACTGCAGGGATGAGGGATTAAAGCTGAGACTTCTTTCGCTTCGATTTGGAGCCCAAGTTCTAATTTAGCCATTTTTGTCTGGGGGTGCTGCAAATATAGCAGCTGGACTGCTGAAGAAACAGGCAAAAATGCTTGGGCTGCAAAACAAAAGGGCAGACAGACAACAATGATTCATAAAATGGCCCAGAGATAAACGCAGGCTCCTTGGAAATGAAGCTTTTGGATGCCTAAAAGTGGATCGGGTCTCACTCAAATGTTTCTTGAACTAAAAAATGATCAGAGAATGATCCCCACTAGAAATTTCTAATAAATATAAACCCTCAGCAGCTTTTCTTGGTGTTTTTGTGTGAGGGTACAATACAGGCCCATCAATTCAGATTGCCCTTCTCAAGCCAAACCACTGGGCTGGAAAAGCCAAGGCTGGATTTTGTCCCTGGTGCTGTTCCCTGGCTGCTCTGAGCCACCCTTCCCACCTCTGGCACTGCAGTACTGGAAATAAGCCTGGAGAAGTGCAGGAAAAGCTGCAAATCAGAAATGTCTTATTGGACTGAAGTGTTACTTAAAAATGGAGAAGCTGATGCTGGATGTGCAGGCTCTTTCCCACCCTCACTGATTTCCTGGTGTAATTCATGGGAAGGAGGATGAAGGCAGTGGAACCAGCAGGAAGATTGGCCTAGTACAATATTCCCACAACAACTGGTTTAGTACAATATTCCCACAACAACTGGTTTAGTACAATATTCCCACAACAACTGGTTTAGTACAATATTCCCAAATTGTGTGATGACTGCTGCATTGCTTTCAGGAGGGAGAGAAAGAAGGATGTGACCTGAGGGACAATTTACATTGAAAAATTTTGATGAATAAATGTCTTAGAGGTCAGTGTCAGGATATGGGAATTTTGCAGAGCAACCCTCAGAGAAACTGAAATAAACAATTTTATCAGAATAAAAATATGACAGTTTTCCTCCACAGCAAAAGCCATTGCACATTTCTAATGAGGAAGCTGATAAATGTTAGGGGTGATTTAAAATTCAGAGGAAGCTGTGCTAATGGCACACATGAAAGAAAACCCTCCAGATGAAAGTGACAGCAGCAGCTTTCACTGAAAACAAATATAAACAGAATTCTGGAGTCATGGAAAAACCAGTCTGGAAAAGATCATCTAATTCTGATTTCTTCAGCCATACTGGAGACTGATGAACCTCAGACCCTTTCCATGGAGGCCTGGTCCCCCCTAGAAACATCTCAGACACAGAGTGCTGTGCAGAATCTTTTCTTGATACTTTTCCTGATCATCTTTTGTGAAACCTTTTTGAATAACCAAAGCTTGTCCAAATCCACAAAACAGAGCATGAGATCCAAAAAGCAATCTGAAACCTGCTTACTGAAGCAAATCCGAAGCATCTTTTCCTCACCTCTAACAGAAATTTTTCTCCTCTCTTCTTAAAAGGATACAGGCATTGATGTTCCTTAAGCAATTCATGTTAGAAATGTTTTGAAAAAAAGCATACAGCTAAATTGCCTCGAAATTTCAGTGGGAACTTACATCTTTTGTGATATGAGATAATTCCTTTAATTATGTTTGCCTGGAGCTTTACATGTGTGAGAAGTTCAGAGCAAATCACTGAGTAACAAAAGAGTTTCAGAGAGTGCAAAGAAAAAGGTCTGGGATCCAGCAGCTCTGCTTTAGCTGCTTTTCCCTTTGCTACCTTTATGATTAATATAAATTATTACCAATAATATTAAAGAGCAATATCCCTGAATAAAACTTTCTTTTCTAGAAAGTTCTTCAGCACTTGCTGAACTTCACTCTTGAGCGCTGATGGAGTAACCACACAGAAAAGCCATCCTGAACTGAAGCCATGAGGTTCCCCAATCCCAGGGACAGCAGAGCTGTGTCTGGCACTGCAGCTCTTGTCCAAGCACGGGGAGCTGGGGACACAAAACTTTCCAAAGGTTCTGAGTCTGGAACCTGCAGTGTTGAAGTGTCTGTTCAACGTACAACACTGAGGCAGGGTCAGGGCGAGCTCAGGGCTCTGTGAGCCAGAGTTTGTGACACTGTCCTGAGCTGTCCCAGTGTCTCCAGATCCTGGAGATGCTGGTTCCAACATCTCCAGACCCAGCAGATCCTGATCCCAGTGTTTCCAGACCAGCAGATCCTGGTCCCATTGTCTCCAGACTGAGAAGATCCTGGTTCCGGCATCTCCAGACCCAGCAGATCCTGGTTCCAGGGTCTCCAGACCCAGCAGATCCTGGTTCCAGGGTCTCCAGACCCAGCAGATCCTGGTTCCAGTGTCTCCAGACTGAGAAGATCCTGGTTCCGGCATCTCCAGACCCAGCAGATCCTGATTCCAGTGACTCCACACCCAGCAGATCCTGGTTCCAGTGTCTCCAGACCCAGCAGATCCTGGTTCCAGTGTCTCCACACCCAGCAGATCCTGGTTCCAGTGTCTCCAGACCCAGCAGATCCTGGTTCCAGTGTCTCAGACCCAGCAGATCCTGGTTCCAGTGTCTCCAGACCCAGCAGATCCTGGTTCCAGTGTCTCCAGACCCAGCAGATCCTGGTTCCAGTGTCTCCAGACCCAGCAGATCCTGGTTCCAGTGTCTCCAGAGCTGCAGGTCTCAGTTCCAGCACAGGTGTCCCCTCACACACACGTCTGTCAGGCTGGGCACAGGCAGAGGGACAGGCTGTGGATCTCCAGATGCTGCGGGCAGGGCTGGCAGAGGTGCCTGCCCACACTCAGTGTCACAAGCTGTGGCTTTGATTTGTGCCCCTGAGCTGCAGGTGAGGCCCCAGAGGCAGGAGCAGCCTCTTGGAGGTGAAGTGCAAACCAGGACTGAAATCCTGAGCAAGGATCAGAGCCAGAGTGAGAAAAAATAACAGAGCAGACACAAAACCCGTTAAGAAGAGATGTGCCATGATAAAAGCAAAGCCCAGATCTCAAGGGGTGAATAAATTCTCATTGCAGAGCTCAGTGCTGGTGTGATTCCACCCGAGCTGCACTCAGCATGTGCTGAGCTCCCCAAAATCTGCAGCTCTGGAATTCCATTTTAGCATTAGCCCTGACTCACTTGGGACTGGAGCTACCTTGACTGTAATTGTTACTATATTAGCAAGCAAATATTAAGTTAATATAAATGAAACAGTCTACCATAATTTGGCTTAATTATTCAGAGAGAAGTCTAGCATAGAAGATAAATAGCTTTAAAATTGCTAAATAATTTGACTCCCCATATAATTGCCTGTGCAATTTGTGTTAATTGCATGTCAAGTACAGGTTTTCAAATATTAATCAATGCTTATTTATATTATTAATTAACATTCTTACATTACATTTAAATAATCTTGCAATGGCACAGTTACCAAAAGACAAATTTCTATTCCTGTGGGTTTTTTTCTCTCTCCCAATCTGCAAAAAGTCTTTCAATCCCAACCCTGAGTCACAAATCCCTGCTAAGATCTAGATGATTTCTCTCAATATTTTCTCTTTCACTGAGATTTGCCACTGTGACCTCTCCATTAGGGATCAATTCCTGGGTGAAAGAAGCTGGGCAAGACTCCCTGTGAAACTCTTCAGTGCCCTGAGGAGGGGAGTGTGGGGAATATTGTAAAACTTCCTCATTTATTCACTGCCAGCTTTTCCTTGCCATCCTCCCCGAGTTCCCCATGGCTTTGTTCAGCTGGGGAAGTACAAATCAATAAAAAGTCACAGTCAGTTTTACCTGTTATAGGAGAACATAAAATTACCAAAGATGTTTCAAATAAAAAACTGGAGGCACAGCACAATAACTCCCATATAAATGAGGATTCATCCCCCAGTACTCTGTGCATGGCCGAAAATGTTGAGTTCTTTGTGATATCCCAAAATGCTGGGAGAAAGCTCTCCCTTATTCCTGTTTCAAAGACCACCCCCCAGTTTTTGCAGACTTTGCTGGATTCCTCTCTGAGCTCTGTGTCTAATCACAAAAGTTGAGAAAAATCAGTGCATTGAATCAGTGAAACCTACAGCTATGGGGTGGCTCTAAAGGGACATTTTTCCTCTTCTTTCAAAGGCAGAGGTGTATAATCTACTTATTTTTTGCCCCTTTAGGGTGTAAAAGGGGCTCCCTCATTGGCCCCATGATAATCTCTCAATTCTTTGCTGAAATAAGAAATCCAGTTTGCTCTACTTGTCAAGGCTCTGCTGCTCCCAACAGCTGGAGAGCTTCTTAGAACTTCTTCTCTTACTCCTTTTTATTTTTATCTCTTCCCATGCAGCAGGGAGGATTTTTCACCCAAGTCTTTCACCTAAACTTTTTGCAACAGATTAACCTCCCAAAAATATTTAGAAATCAACCAGCATAGTCTTAAATAGAGGAGATAAAAGGAAATGGATTAATGGATTCAGTTCTGAAGGTAACATAATTGTTATTTTCTAAAAGACCAAAGTGGTGTTATTTCATAAGAAATACAATGCCTTTGCTGTCAGAGTGGGGATTTGTAGAAATGCATAAGGAATACAAATTCTTATCTTTCTATTTCAAAGGAAGATCATGATATCCCTCATTAATGGAAAACAACAATGCAAAAACATTAAGAAAATGAATAAGATGTAATTAGCTACCTCCAACAATCTGTGTCCTTTTGGCTGAAAATGAAGAGCTTTATTTTCCTTGAATGCTGTGATTTGAAACATTCTTGCTTTCCTAACATCTTGGATCTTCTTTTATAATGGAAACACTTTGCTGTGTTTTAAGGGATCCCTTCTGGCAAAGGGAGGATTTTCACCTCCTCACAGGACAAGGAGAGGGTTTTTCTTACCACAGCAGGGACAGCAAGGAAAGAATTCCTCACCAGTGCTTGGCATTGTTCATCTCTTCCCAGAAATTGGAGGCTCCATCCAAAGCTCACTGAAATCTTGAAGGATTGTATGGAAATAGTTATGGATCATAGAAATATTTATGGGTGAAGCTGTAAAGAGGAGATGGAAAGGAACTTTTCTAAGGAAGGTTTAAAAGAATAAAGGACTGGGTCTTGGAGCTGATGGATACTGTGGGATCTGCAGGGCAGACAGAAAAACCATTTACAGAGAATTGAATGAAGATGAACCCAATAGCCAGAGTATGGAATTACTCCTTGAAAATAATGAGAATCATTTTGCAGAAGTACAAGCCTGTACTGGAGATTTATGACAGTATTTTATCCCCAAATTACTGTAAGTGTAAGGGCCAATGGCTACAGAAATGTATTTTAAAGATCCAAAAGCTTTAGCAGAATTGAGTCACCTCTGCAGATGTCAAGTGTTATTTCTGTAATTTACAGCTTGGCTTTAAATGCACAAAAGGCAGTATGTAATTCCATTACACCAACTAATGAAACCAATACTTTTCCAGACATCAATATTGTTTAGAAAGAAATCTCAGTGGATTAATTGATGAACAGAGATTAAATTAGTTGGAAAAATAGCTGAGAAATTGAGAAGTTGATTCTCCTGTGCTGGGTCTATATAGGAGTATCACACACAAAAAAATTGCCTTTCTTTGCGAAGAACAAAATGCAAATAATATTCCCAGAGACACAAAATATCTGGCTTCTCTTGAACATATTTTACAAACCTTGACACTTCTCCAGTTATTTGCATTTCTGTACTCTTTCCTCTGTACTTCCAGGATCCATCAAGGACTGGAAATAAAATATCCAAGGACAGAGGAGGAAGAAGGATAAAGACAGGGGGGGAAAAAAGGAAGCAAACCTCATGATGAATCATCTTAAAGCACATCAAAGGAAACCCTGAAAATCCAGGAGCTTCAGATGGTTTATATAAGAGACAAATACAATCTTTTCACTGCCAAATTCTATTTTCAGAGAAGACAGTGCCTACCTCAAAATTGCTCTTTGTTAATTGGTTGAATCCATGTTTATGTTGTTGGAATTGAAATCTGATTTTAAAGCACTTGTTTGGATATGGGATTAACTGAAATCAAGCTTTGCTTCACAATGCCAATTTTCCAGTGAAATAAAGGTTCAAAGGTTGGATCCGATGATCTTCGAGGTCTTTTTCTTTATTAATTCATCAAAATAGAAACTGCAGTGCAAGGCTGAGTTTGGATCTCACCAAATTCTCTCTTCAATCAACAGTGTGGTGGGGCTGAGTTCTTTTAGGTGGCTGCAATATTTTGGGTTTAAACAGGGCTGAATCCCTGGCTTGCAAAATGCTTTTCAATGGAAGCTACTGTACAGATATTTTGTAAACTGTGTCTGTCCTCATTGCAGAGGGAATAGGATTGGACGTGTTCAGAACACATAAAGGAACGGGTGACAGAAAATGCAAATGCCAGGGAACAAAAATACCTCCCAAATGAGTCACCACGAGCAAAAAGTGATGCTGAGAGAGCAGGGGATGTCTGAGAGAGAAAAGCATCAAGGAGAGAGCTTTGCCACACCTGGAGGAGTGAATTTATACTGACATAAGGCTGAAGTTTCTGCTTTTAAGCCAGTCCCACCCCTTCTCATTTAAATTTATTTCACTATTTATTTCACTCAGCATTAGAAACTTGGGAGGTCCTGTGGGAAGAGAAGCTGAGTTATTTTTCAACCTGATAAATTCAGTTTATGGTGTGAGAATGCCAGTGTGGATGCTCAGCCGTACCTGGTACACAGCCCTAAAATCAGAACATAAAAATAACAATGTCTCCTGACTGTGCTTCCCCAGAAATTGCTGGAGTGAGGGTTAGGGTTGAATGGGAGTTTTGTGTATGACTTGAGGCTGATTTTACAGCTTTTAAACACTAATTTACTTTATATTCTCACAAAACCAGATGACACCAAGTTTTTTCCTCCATTAGAGTTTGAAGATCCTCCCTGTTCACCCTAAAGGCTCAAAGCCCAGAAGTTTAAGCCTCCACAGTTTTGGCTTCAAGTTGCACTCAGGCACCTTTGCACAGCGATGGCAACAAAAAGGAGCATTCAGAGACTCACAGAACCCTTGAGACTGGGAAAGAACTCTAAGACCATCAAATTAAAGTGATCATTACTAAATAAAGTGGGAATATAACCACGTTACTCTCCCAAAACCCTCACTTTTACCTGTGTCCCAGATTGCAAGGTAAGATGTATTCTATTTGCCTTCTGTTTGGCACTTGTCTTAAGTGGGCAGTTTTCCTTTTCTCTTCCACAGCCAATCCTCCCTCCTGGGATCCATCTGCTGATCATGGGCTACTGAAGGTCTCTGCATGGCTGATAAGAATGATATCATCCCATTGGGAGATGCTCCACCCAGAGGGAGGAGCCAAGCATTCCTACCTGGATATAATCTGAGGTTCTGGGACAGCAGGACAGGCTTTTTCCACTGGATTCCCAAAGGAAACAGCTGCCTCTTCCACTGGATCTTCAGAGGAAGACTTCACCCTTTCTACAGGGTCACTGCCCCAGCAGAACCACATCTGCCAGGAGGAGCAGCCACAATTCCAATGGGACTGCTACCAACACCCTGACCCACAGGGTGTCAGGTTGTATCCTGACTCTGGCAGTGTTGTTTTGATTTACTGTGTTGTTTATTTTATTTTTATTTTCTTCCCTAATAAAGAACTGTTATCCCTGCTCCCATATCTTTGCCTGAGAGCCTCCCTTAATTTCAAATTTATAACAATTAGGAGAGAGGGGCTTTTACATTTTCCATTTCAGGGGAGGCTTCTGCCTTCCTTAAGCAGATAACTGTCTTTCCAAACCAAGACAACCTGGACCAGGCTGCCCAAACCCAGGGTGTCCAGCACTGGGATGAGCAGTCAGTTATTATTCAGCACTGTGGGGGTTTTTTTCATCTAGAAAGGCAAGTGAGAATCAGCAGTGCCCTTTGAGAGGCCTCCAGCAGCCCTGGGAACCCAGGGAGAGCTGACTGGAGACACTCCCTCCTTGTTCCCACCTGTGCTGGGCAGCTGAGGAGGGGGACAGAGCAGCCCCAAGCCCCCGTGGGATCCATACCTCCCTTTCCTCCTGTTTTGCTCAACAACAGCTTCACCTTTACATTTTTAGAAGGGAGACTTGTGCAGGCAGATCCATTCCCCTGGCCAAAATAAACTCGTTATCATTAAGCCAGAAAAGAATAATAAAGAAATGAATAGAAATAAGAAAGAAAATAAGTAAGAAAAATGAGGGCAGCCTCTGCTGTAGGCTTGTTTTGGACTCTGCATTCAAAGTCAAGGCTTATATCACCAGCTGAATGAGCAAACAAAGACCTTTCCCTCAGTTCTAACATGTTCCAGGTTCCTATTTCCCTCCTGGTTTATTGTGCTCAGAGGCAGCAGAGCCCTGCTGGTCCTTTCAGCTGCAGCACCCAGAGCCACCCAGTTTTCCCTCTTTAAACAGTGGCTGCCCAACAGCCCTTTCATTTCTAGAACTTTCCTTTTGCCCACCAGCTCTCCCCTGGGAGTGCTGGGGTCTTTTCATTTTTCTCATCACTAACAGCACAGAGCCACAATGGTGAGAGGTTGGAGTTCATTAATTAGCTGTTTTTGCCTGAGGAAGAGAAGGCTGAAAAGAACAAGCTTTTACTTTATTTTTTTTTTAAAGAGAAACCCAGTACACAACCTGCAATTAGAAATGAATATCACTCCAATGAGTTATCTAATTACTTGCTACAATGCAGATGCAATGACTGGGGATGATGAGGGGGTAAAAGGGAGAAAACCATGCTCACATTTGTCAGGTATCAAACACCAAATATCTGTTTCTGCTGAAATAGATTTACATCTTCCAGTTTCCCGTGGGGTGTGGGTGTTGAGGGGAGAAGGACCTTTGCCAGCCTGGACAAGACAGTGCAGTCTGCTCAGGTGGAAACCCAATAAGTTACATTTGGCCTTCATGAGGTAACTGGTGGCATCAGGCTCCTCTTCCTAAATCAGATTGAGGCTTTCCCATGAAGCCAAACAACCCCCTGACCCCCTTGCACCTCTCCCAGTCCTTACAAATGAAATTTTAAAATAGTATCTTCAATTTTTATTAAAAGAATCAGATCAGAGCTGGTACAAACTGCTGGAAATCACCACGGCTTCTCAGGCTCAGAGGAGGTTTTTTCAGTAAGCACCAACCGTGCTTATCTCTCTCTAACACCTTTAATTCTCATTTGTTTTCTCGAAGCACCTTCTTTGTGCATGTGTGTCAAAGAGGGTAAACACAAGAGATCTTGAAAACCATCAGCAATCTGCCACATCTTTTAGAAGAAAGGAAATGCTGCTGGTAGAAATTGTCTCTGCTGATGATCCAACTCACACCTGCAATCTTTATCACACAGCTGATAGAGACATCTTTGCCATCAGCATTTCATAGAGGCAAACTGCTGAATGCAGGCTGCAGGGGGGGATTCAGCTTTGTTTTGGCTGGGTTATAAACAGTAGAGAATCCCCATGGGGTGCTGGGTCCAGCATGAACTTTTACATCTCAGATCACATGCACAGCATGCAGGGGCATTTTACACCCTTGAAGGGCAGACACAGCTTTAGATTTGGTTTGTTTTATTGGAAGTTTGGTTGTGTTGTTAAAATAACCCACAAACAGACACTTGGAAATGGGTCTGAAGCATCCAACCCAAATTCTGCAGCTGGACCACCTGCCTGGCACCTTTTTGGGATGGGTAGCCACACTTACAGCCTTTCTAGCAGCAAAAAGCTGAACTAAAGGCTTGATATGAATTGTGGACAGCTCTTGGTGATTGTTGGACACATCATGCAGGGTTGTGAGCCTTAATCCTGCCCTTAAACACATTCCTCAGGTGTAGCCAAACTTTCCTTGCTCTGGAACCAGAGGCACTGAAAGGAAGCAAAAGGTTGGGCTGGGATTTGCTGGTGAAGGCTGGATTTTATTTCATTTTTAAGCTTGATCTCTCCCAGATCCTCCTGAGGTACATAATTTGTAGGCTGTAAAAGCAACAAACTTTGTTGGCATTGCAACTCACATTACAGAGCCTCTGCTTTATTTGTTTGTGTCATTTACTTTTTGTTGAGTACAGTGAGAAAGTTTCTTTTAATTAAGATGACGGTGGGAGCCCTGCTGTGTTTAATTAAACCACCATAAAGCTCAATAGTCTGTTCTAAAACTTGAATTATAACCTACATGACTTGTTTTGGTTTGTCTGGCTGTCATCAGAGAATGTATTTGATGATGAGTCAGTCTCTGGTCAGGCCATCCTGAGAATTCATTAATAAATTAGAACATGGAGTGATGTCTGCTCCACCTCCTAATTTTGATGCTTTCCTCAAGAAGCCAAGCATATAAATCTACTCAAAGGGTAACAGTTCCTGCCATGGGCTTTTTCTTCCAAAATAAAAATGGCCACAATCATAATCTTTTATCTGCTCACTTACCCACTTTACCAATCTGGGAGTTGTGACAAATTTCAGCCCAGTTATTTACAGCCTGTAAAAACTGTGTAACAATTGTGTGATATCACCAAGGAAAGTGACAGTAACTTCAACTACAAGTTTATAAACAATTCAAAACCAGATAAAAGTAGCAACACTTTCTAGTCAAACAACAGGATTTGCTGTAAAATAAATGTAGATTATGAAGATGCTGAAAAAGAACATGTATTAGTATTTTGCCACCACTTGATAACAGAGTTAACAAGCGACAAAAGTTCAGCTAAAATAGTGCTTTTTAAATATACTTGCAAGATACTCCTTCATTTTGCTTTCACGCACTTACAAAAACAATCCCCCACAAACCCAGCAGTTATTCCTGCAGATTTCAGCGTGTGCTCTGCAAACAAGAAATAATTATAGCTGAGCAGTGAAAGAGCTGGGGTTTTTTAGTCACCTCATTTTCACATCTCATTTGGGACTCGTTCCACCCCGTGCTGCCAAAGTCTTGCAGAGAGCATCCCCCAAAGGCACAAAACTCCCAGCAATTGCAGAAGGAATAATTTTCCTTTGAACAAAGGGAGCAGCAGCTCTTGGAGCTGCCTGGTGCAATCCCATTCCATGGCTGGCATTCACTCCCTTCATGTCTCCCTTGCACTGTTACAAATCTGCCAGTTAAAAACTCTGTGCAACTCCAGAACGTATTGTCTGGAATGAAACAACCAATTATTTCTTCAGGTTTTGTGGCATAATATCCTAGGAAACCAGCAATTACAGAATCAAAGTGGCATCAAATGGCGTAGAAAGGAGTGAGCATGTATTATTCTTTAAATAGCAGTTACATGAACTCATAATAAATGGATATTAAGTGCTAAATGTATGATAAGTAATTTTTGACAATGTAATTATCCAAACAATACGGGGGGAAAGTTGTGAGATGGAATTGTCAAATTCTCTTGTGCCAGTGCTGTGTGAAATTACAATTATTGAACACTGGCTTCTAGTCACGACCACTTTGGGAATAAAGCAGTGTGAGTCTGTGTGTGCAAGCAGCACATTTTTCTGCATTCCCAACATCTCTCTCCTGGAAAAATGGCACCCACTGGTTTGATATTTGTTGAGGTTAAGGTTTTAAATTGTGCAAAATAAGTGGAAGGGAGCAGGATGCCATTTTAACCCCTGGATATGTTACATATTCTTCCTTTCCAAGAAATCCCAGAATGAAGATGAAGGGTTGTGTAAAGTGGGGTGGACTTCCAGAAATCCTGGTTAGAAGTTTTCAGCTTCTCTTGCAGGGTTGTACAGTCGTTATAGCAACAGGCTTGAAACTTGAGGAATTTCCAGAGGAGGCACATCCCAATGTGAAATAATGGCAGGATAACACATTCAGCTCCTTTAGAATCCTCTTTTTGTCTCAGGAGGAGCTGGGCCACGTGCCCAACTGGGCAGCAGATACAGCCATCACCACCACCAGACAATTCCATGTGACAGCAATCTCAACCTCCATCTGATGTGAATCTTCCACCAGAACAGAGGAATTCTCTTTACACAAGAAAGAATTTCCCTGGGTCAAAAAAACCTTTGAATATCGCTCAGCTTGGTTACCTGGAGCCAAAAATCTGTGTCATGTCCCTGCTGAACTCCCCAGAAACAGCTGAATGCTCTTGTTACTCCTTTGTTTCTCAGTCTGGCTTCACCTTTCTCTACATCATTTCTCCCTTTCCCTGCTGCTTCCTTTTAGGTGGGAATTGCTCCAGGGCAGTTGGACCAAAGATAAACCAAAGGCCAGAGCGAAAAACAGGCAGTGAGCCCACAGGAAGTTCATAAGAACAGAACAAAACTCATTGCAGAGTAAGTCTATGCCTTTAAGGTGAACACTGTTTATTATTCACTAAGAGACGTAAAATAAAACTCTTTTTTGGGAAAGTTTTCTTGGTTCAAATCAAAAATTGCTGTTGCCTAATTTGCTGGGGAAAAAAATTAGGAATAAGAAAGGAGTTTTAGCTTTGAGCAAAGATCTCTTTTGGGCTCACTCCAAGAATCTAAGTGATAAGAAGTCACTTCTGTTCTGCACATTGTCATTTCCAGCTGTGGAACCATGCAGTTCAGAAATCCAGATCTGAGTGTTTTCCTTCTCCTCCAGAGAAGACTGACAGCTTTATCTTGGACTGGAAGTCTCTTCGAAAGACGCTTTTAAAAAATAATTATTTAAAATATTTGTTATCTGAATTAATTAAGTGTTCAGGAGAAGAGTAACATATTTGGAGAAATAACAGAAGCTTTAGTTCGGTTCTCTTTTTTTTTTTCCTTCAATAACATCTGGCACCATATGTTAAAACAGTTTGCTTTTCTTTGTTAATCAAAAATGAAATTTTATAATTAATTTTCAGATTCACATGACTGAAGGATCTGAATAATGAGCTTCCCACATTTTCTCTCCATCTCCAAACCTTCATGCCCATGCTCAGATCCTGGTAGAGAAGCATCTACTTTAAGTTAATGCTTCTCAAAGGACATTTCATTGTATCATAGCTGAGATGTATTGCCCCTCATGATGGATATTTAGGAAAGATTAATTTCACCTTAAATTGAAGCAATTTTCAAAAGGACCCGTGAGACACTAGAACATAAATTCTAACAAAATTCCTTCAAATTTGCTGGTTTGAAAAAACTCTCATTATTCCTTTTGCACTGTTGTTATAGTCCAGCTGTGCTGGGAGGGCTGTGGCTCTGAAGTGGAGAGCTTTGTCATGAAATGCCAGGAAAAATGGAATTAAATAGGGAAATTTTCTCCCAGGAAAGAGAGGAGAACCAGCTGGAGCCAGTGAACAGCTGAGCCACAGCTCTGACCGAGCTCGAGTGAAGCAGGACTTGGCATAACAAAGGCTGGTTCCCAGCTGCCCCTCATATTATTTACAATTCTCTCATCTTTTGTCCCTGTCAGGTTGGTTTTGTTGCTTCACACTGTGGGTGAGGCTGTGAGTTTATATCCCAGCAATCCAACAATCCTCACGTGGGGAGGGGAATGGGAGAGAATTGTTTGCAGCAGTGGTTGCAGGGGATGTGCTGGGGGAAGTTTGGGCTGTTCTCAGTTCAGCTTAGAATTGTTGTGTGCTATTTTTTGGATGGTTTTAAGACGTGAATCTGTTGGAGATTGTCCTGGATCTCTCTGGCTGCTCTGTCACCTACAGAGAAAGGTGACACATTTTTCCCTACACAGGGAAAAATGAGAGCTCCAACACTCTCTGGATTTCCTAATAATTTACAACAGTTCCCTCCAAACCCAGCAGGCAAGAGCACACTGGGGCTCTGCTGGGTCACACAACTGGGCTTTGTGCAAGAACAGAAGTGCAGAATGGAGGAACCCTTGTAACAGCAATTTCCAGTGTTTATGACATCCCCAAACCACTGGAAAAATAGAAAGGGAATGATGTGCAAGGCTCTGTGAATGAAGGGAAGCAGAGGTTCCCCACAAGCCTGTGGGATGGGATCCATTTCCTCTCTGCTTTCACAATCAAAGAGGGGTGAGGTCCCTCCTGGGACCAGAGGAGGCAGGACTGGAGCATCCCTGTGCTCCCAGAGCAGGTGCTGTGCCCCATTCCCAGGTGGGAGCACCCAGGCAGCTCCTCAGGGCTGTCAGGAGGTGTCTGTGCTGTGTGGGCTCACACCACCACCCCCAGAAGGAAAGGAAGCTCTCCCTCCCCCAGCATTGACTTTCCAGGAAGAACTTTTACCAAATTCCAAACTCAGAGCTCTCCTGAGCTCTGCCAGGTGGCTCAGCCCCGTGGGAAGCCTTGGGGTGACCACCCAGCCCCACAGCTCTGCCCTGGGCTGAGGCAGCAGGGCAGCCAAGCCTTGCATAATGCCAGCCTGTTCTCCCCATCCCTGGCATGCCTGGCACTGGGACTGGGCAGATTGGGATGGGTTTCTCAGAGGGATTTCTCAGAGGGAGCTCTCAGAGCTGCCAGTGGACGCGCTCATTACGGATGTCAGAGACAGCAAACAAATCCCAGTGATTGTAGGTAACTGATGCAATTAATTATCCACATGGCAGGCACTTTCTCTGGCAAATTCTGCCACCCTGTCCCCTGAAAGTAACACAGATATGTATTCCTTGCCTACATTTCTTGCTGTTGTAAAAAGAAAGATGTTTTCACAGCAGGTGTCGTGAATTAAAAGGGGAAGAAAACACAAAACATCTGGAGAAAGGCTTCAAACATTACATAACTGTGCATATTTGTGTACAGAGCAAATTCTTCTAATAACTGATCCAAGAAAACACATTCTTTGTGTTGTTTAAATGGGATTTTATAGGCTTCTCAGGACCCTTCTAACCAAGACATAAATATGCCACCGTGTGTCAAGTGTTATTAAGCTTTCAGTGACAGCAGTGTGAACCTTACAAGCTGCAAATGTGACAAAGAACAGATTTCACTGCACATCAGATCTGCATCTTAATCACAGAACTCTTCTCCCAGATGCTTTAGCAGGAGAGCAGCTTCCCCACATTGTTTGTCAGGTATTTACAGCTCCTGAAGGCATCCCCTGCTCCCCAGGGAAGGAATAAATCTTCCCCAAAGCACTACACCAAAACAATGAAGGAAGAAATGTGGCTTTACACCTGCTAGCATTTCCTCCAGCAGGGTTAGAGTGTGCATTCACAGGAATGATATATTATGAATATTCACCTAGAAGAGAGTGATTTCCAACCACTAAAGGATGATCCTCTTGGGCCATTATATAAGTATGGAGTTGCTCCTTTGACTTAAAAATGCAAGCAACTTCTGATAAATACTTGGCAAAGGTTATTGCTGTTGTTCATGAATTGCCCATTAATCATTTTTCTGCAGAACAAAAATAAAAAGTTGAGAATTATCCACAGTTTCAAAGATATGAACCTTTTGGTTCAGTGGTTACATTGCTGTAAATGGCAAAACAGCAGAAAAGCTCTGTTAACACAAACAGAAGGTTTAAGGTTTATGGATTTCCACATCCACATTCAGACACACAATTTATGTTTATGAGCCTTGATATAATAAGCTCCTTGCAAAACTCCAGCAGTCTTTTTTTCTGGTGCTGCATCCATGTGAATAAATGGAGAAAAAGGAGATCTGCACTAAACTAATGAACCCTTTGGATTACAGCTGCTGTTTAAATGAAGCTCAAATGCCTTATAAATACCACCTACAAACCAAACATTATTATTTCTATTCACATAGGAGAGGGGGTTGTGAAAGAATATGGGATAAAATAAACCTCAGCTATGAAACTAAATGAGAATCAGGTTTTATCAGGTTTGCAGAAAATATTCCCACAGAATTGCTCGTGTAACTGGGCTCTCTGGTAAACACCTGCTTGGCTCTTTAGCAGTTCCAAAGTTTCCAATTAATCTGAATTTGCCCTAAAACTTTTATCACAGAATCCTCTATTAAATGGGGAAGGTGATTTGTTTTCCCTAAAGTGGCCTTTTGCAAGGGAAAGGTTCAGCCTGTTTCTCCTTAGACTGTGGGAGGAACACTTTCCTCCCATTCACTGCAAAATCAATACAAACCTCATTTAAAAGCCATTACAGTCCCTGAAGAGACTTCCTTCACACTAATGGCCTTTGAATCAAGGCCCTGTTTGTGTTACACACTTCAGGCTGCTCCCCTGCATTTGTCTCCCTGTTAAATTCTCCCTCAACTCGTGATTTGGAATCAAATGCAGGCACAAGACTCATTTAACAATTTTTAGCATTAAGCTCCTCAATTGCATTTCTCGGAGGGAGCAACATCAGCAATGTTTCCCTCAAGTGATTACACTGAGTCTAAATATTCTGTAAACTGTGGGCTGAGCAGTGGTTAAGTGAGAAGTGGCTAATTTACTTTGGTTCTTACCAAGTATTTCCTACTTTCAAGAGTCAAACCACAACAGTGCACAGATAATCGTGCTGCCACACTGCTACAGAAATCAAACATTTCAAATTAACCTTTTAAAACGGGTACACAGAAATAGCTGCTATCTGGAAAGCACAGCTCGCAGCTCCTTTTGTCACAGTTTATGGGTTTTGCTTCAGTTCTTAATTCCTCATTATTGCACCCCTTATCTGAATAGCTGAAAGTTATTCTTACCAATTATTTGTGCTGCTCTCAACGATTATAATGCAGCTCCACATTCACAGAATTATTGAATAATTTGGGTTGGAAGAGATGTTAAAGATCATCTCATTCCGCTCCTTGACCCTTTCACTGTCCCAGGTTGCTCCAAGCCCTGTCCAACCTGGCCTGGGCACTGTCAGGGATCCAGGGGCAGCCACAGCTGCTCTGGGCACTCTGTGCCAGGGCCTCACCACTCTCACAGGGAAGAATGTTTTCCTAAATAAAGCATTTCTTCCTTAAAAAATCCATCCCAAAGAGGGGGACCTCACCCCTCTTTGACTGTGCAAGCAAAGAGGAAATGAAAGAAATCTGCCTTTATCATGCAGTTTCACTCACAGTCATTTATTTACCTGGAGCAGATCCTTTAAATAAGAACATCTATATTTGTGTCACACTCATTTTTCAAACACTTCTATTTTCCCATTCCATTTTATTATCCTACCCAATTGATTCTGTGTGATTTAGCTTCCAGTGGGACTCAGAGGCACAGCAGCAGAATGTCATCACAGCCAGGCAAGACAGGTCCACTTGTGGACCCCCATGACATTATTTCCTACTCCTATCTCATACCACTTCTACTTGTAAGGATATTTCACCTTCAAGGAGAGCCATTATTTTAGACAAGTATTGATTTTCCAAGCTCCTGTCGTATCCATCTTCTGCTGTTGGGCATTTTTCTTTTGTCAAATGTTTGTTAAGCAGCAGAAGACATGATTTAATTTTGAAGCAGCATATGTTTGAGTACACAGTGTTTTCATAACTTCTCTGACTGGTGTTGATTGACTTATTTGCTGTTTGTGCCGGTGTATTAATTTGATTCCTCGTGGATGATCTCATTAGAACATGACAGCAATCTGTGGTGCAGAATCATCTCCACAGCTCAGCTCACATTCCCATTATAGCTTTCAAACTTCTGTTGCTTTACTGCATTATCTGAATTTTCCTGTGTTCTCCTATTAGCTCTTCACCAAGTTACTCTATAATGATGAACCTAATTTTGATAGCAAAATGCAAAGTCCATTTCTTGTCAGCCCCTGGTCTGTGGGAGGTGTTTGGTTTCATTGAACCTGGACATTCTAACAAAGCCATCTCACCTCATTAGCAATGCAAAATTAAATGCACCAACATTTTTTCCAGTGGATCCTTTTTTTCTGAGTTGCTTTTTAAAATTAAATACAAAGGATCAGATGCTGATTTCAGTTTTGTTAGGGGAAAATTGCAGAAAAACTCCAGAGAATTTAGAGAATTTATCACAGTGTAAATGAAAGCAGTCTGGCTGGGAAGATAGCAATAACTCCAAGAAAATATTTTGCCAGAGGTTTTCAGCCAAAACTGACTTTCCATTGTAACTGAATCAGCTTTATGCAAATTGTAAAGTTCTATTTACTAAATAACTTCTCCTCAAGCAGAATTTAAAGGGATCTGCCTGGCTGCAAGGTATTGCTCAATTCCCAGCAGACAGCACTTTCCATTTGTATTCATGGGCAGAAACTTCAACTGCTCCAGCTTGGAGAATGAATGCTTTATGATGATGTTATGGATTATATATTGCCTGAGAAATCTCTAATAAGCAGCCAAGTTTAGCAAGTGCCCATCAGTCATATCTCTGCCAGTGACCTCCATTAAATCTTTTTGGAGACAGAAGAAATAAGTAAAGGAGGACTTGAGCCAGAAATTTTTCCAAGAACTGTCTTGGGACCTCCATTTCCCATTTTGCCTTCTGTTTGCAGTCTGTGGGTCACATTCTTTTAAATCAAAAGGAACTTTAGGCATAGCTCAAGCTTTCTTAAAATGCTGCTCCCAACTACACAAAATGTGAATAAAACTCACACCAGAATCAGAGCAAAACTGACAGGACTTTCGAGGGCTAACAATTTTCAAGAGAACTGTCCCTTGATGACCAAATTACAGAAAAGTAACAACAACAACAACAACAACAACAAAAAAGAAGAAGAAAAAAGAAAAAAAGAAGGGTTTTAGCTGAGTCCCACACTGAGTTTCCTGATTTATCTTTACCAGGCACTGTGTCCATCCATCCATCCATCCATCCATCATCCATCCATCCATCCATCCATCCATCATCCATCCATCCATCCATCCATCCATCCATCCATCCATCCATCCATCCATCCATCCATCCATCACCCATCCATCGTCCATCATCCATCCATCCCTCCATCCATCCATCCATCATCCATCCACCATCCACCATCCATCCATCATCCATCCTTCCATGCCCTGTTTTGGATCCAGGAATTCTCACTTGCTGCTGATATGGAACCAGGCCAGCAGCTCTTCCTCACATGAGAATATCTAGGCCAAAATTGTCATTCTTGAATTTTTCATTCAATGCCAAAATTGCACTTGAGAACAGTTATTGTGTGAATCATTAGTCGTGCTCTTTTTATGAGAAGATTTTTAGAGCAAAATTGTTGGTCCTACAGCCTGTGGCTTCTAATTTATTTTCACTTTTGAATTTTTTTTCCTTAGAAACCCCTATATATCCCCTTTTTCTTGAAAACTGAAATCCTGTGAAAAATCAGAGGTGAACAAGTTTTTTGACAGAAGGAAGCTAGAAAAGAAAGGGGGAACATAATATTAGCTGCAGAAGTGTTTATCTCACAGCTTTTTGTATTCAGGCAGACAGACATGGTTTATATTTGTGAAAATGCAAAGCTGCTCCTGCTTTGAAGCAGAAGGTCCCTTGGCCTTTACTTCTCCCTCTGACACACTGTTAAAGGTTTTAGGTTTATTAAAAGATATTAAGAGGTGATTTTGGACCTGGCATGTGCTGGGGATGTGGTGTTGGTGTTGGTGGCCCTGTCTGTCTGAAACGTCCTAGCTGGGCTGGAACCACTGAGTTCCACAGCCCAGGGGATCCCTTGCAGGGACAGAGTGTGGAAGAGCCCTGCCTGACTCACTCTGTGTCACTTTTCCTATCTACACCTCTTGGTTCCATGGAAATTTCCAGAAATCATCACCAAATTACAGCAGGTCCTGGAAACGCTGCACCATGGGTTGAGCAAAAGGAATTCTGATGTGAATATTTGCATGGAAGACTTCTGGGTCAAGCTGGAAATTGTTTTGTTTGTTCATTTGAAGCCCCAAATCTCTGTATTTTTGATCTCTGTGTATGTGGTGTGGCACAGCATGGCATCCTCAGCAGTGCAAGGCTGAACCTGGATCAGCTCCTCTGCCCCACCATGGACATGCTCCAGTGAAGAGATCTGGGCAGAAAAACACAACTTTCTGCTTCTTCTTCAGCATTCCTGCCTTGGGGCATCCACAACTCCCTCCTGTCATGCTGTCTTGGCCTCACTCTTCTTCACATCCCAAAATGTGTGAAAGATAGAAGTGGGAGCAGAAAGCAGCATGGAAAGAGCTAAAATTTGGGGTTTTGTTGTGTTTTTAGAAATTCTTGCTTAATTTTCTTGTGGAAAAGCCCTTTCTTAAAGAACCAGCCTTGTACACATAACCTTGAACAGGTGATTTGTTCCATAGTGAGCTGGTTTGATAAAGACTCAACAAAAAGATGCATTCACCATTCTACACACACTGATTTCAAGGCCCAATAAAACCAGCAGAGAGTGGGAAGGAGACCCATCTCTCACTTTCTCTGTAGGCTTTCCAGTGACAGGCTCTTGCTGGTTATTTGACAGAAGCCATCAACAGACATCCTTGGAGGTGAGCATTTAATGTAGGATTCATTTTAGCATTTGATTCAGTGTCAATTATTCCTTGAACATTATCAGTGAAGTGACACTAATGCACTCTGCGTTCTGCTGCTTTCAGAGATCACACCTGGTGCCAAAAAGGGAGAAAGGAAGCATTGGAGCAAGAAAAACCAACTTACATTCAGTTTAAATTTATTTATAGGCTGGTGTTTCTGAAACAGATCCTATATTTTTTCCTTTAGTGCATATATTTTATATTTTTATCTCTGACACTTGTGAACTGTGGGACATCTCAAGGCTGGAAATTCACCTTTTGAGGAGACCAGGGCTGGCAGATGAAATCTGAACCACACAAAAGTGTTTCTCATCTACCTCATGCTGCTGAGCCTAGGAACCAAGCATGTCCAAACTGTGTTCTCTCCCCAAAACCATGGTCATCATATTGAACCAGACTCATGTTTCTGGTGTGCCATGCAGAACCTAACAAAAGAAGAGCCACTAAATTTGTAACAGAATCTTTATACTCAGGTACATCCATAAAAAAGTAGAGTGTGAAAACTGGCTGGAAGACTGGAAAGGAAGATGTGGAAATGCTGGATGTAGAAAAGGTGTGACTGGAGGAGAACAGGCTGTCTTTGAAATCACTTTTAGCTTGGAAAATGGGCAGAGTAGCTGGATTTACCAGTTTGTTTTGAGCCAATTCCTCCACTCATGGACTACATCTGCTTGAGGTTCATTTGTGCATCATGAACAGGTTGCATTTCTCAAAAGAGCAAAGTTGGGCATCAGCTTGAAATTTTGGAGGTTGCCATGGTTTCAATATTTTTATCATCTCTTCATGGCATTAAGATTGCATTGCCAATTTCATAACAATCACACCTGAAAAATGGGACTTTATTGCTTGTAGGAGTCAGAGGTTTAGAACACACACGTGGAACTGTGCAGATATTGCAGCCCTGAGCAAAACTGGCCATGAAATAGGAAAGAGTGACAATTCTGAGCCAACAGGACGTATTTCTTAGAGGGTCCATGAGTCAATACAAAAAAAAAGATTAAATTAGGTTTATAATGTAGGAGAAATGTGGAGCATTCTGTGAACTTTTCAAAGCTTGAGCCTGAGCAGGGAAAACCATTGGAAAAAAAAACAGATTCCAATTAGCAAAGTCATTAGCCAGGAACAGAGAATGACTCAGAGAAAGTGTCAGTGGGTTGAGTAGAGAGCTGGCCTCTCTCTTTGGAGAGAGACAGCTCAACCTTCTGGAGCCTGATCTGCCTCATCCAGCATCAGCATCTTTGCTGAAACACATCTCCTGTGTCCAAATGTTCCAAGAACAAGTTTTTACTCTTCTGGGATTCAGACACACAGCAAAGCACACTCTGTTCTCTTCAGTCAGAGCCAGCTCTGGCCAGATCCTCTAAAGGGCCTGGAGTTAATTGCAGAGTCTCTGCAGACACCAGTCCTGATTTATCTGCTTGGGTGACGTTTTGTTTATCCCATAAATTAAACCCTTCGAGTGAAGGAGCTGAGCTGCCCTTGGAGGAACACAGGGGAGGAGCTGGGGCTGGGTGAAGGTGGCTGAAGGAGCTGAGATGCCCTTGGAGATGCACAGGGAAGGAGCTGGGGCTGGGTGAAGGTGGCTGAAGGAGCTGAGCTGCCCTTGGAGATGCACAGGGAAGGAGCTGGGGCTGGGTGAAGGTGGCTGAAGGAGCTGAGCTGCTCTTGGAGATGCACAGGGGAAGAGCTGGGGCTGGGTGAAGGTGGCTGTGGTAGCCCCGAGCAGGCAGGAGCACTCAAGTGAGATGCTCCTCCTTGGCACAGCAGCCCTGTCCTGCCTGTAGGAACTCAGAGCAGGGTGGAAACCTTTCCAGGGCCTCTGCAGAGGAGCAAGATTTGCTTTCAGCACTGTCTGGGACTCCTCAGTTGTGTTGTGGGTCTCATTCTGCAGAGTTGTTTTTGCTCAGTTGGGGAGGAGCGCTCCTGTCTGAGAGCTTTCTGCCAGAGGAGTTGTGAGAGCTGTGCTGAAGACAGAGTAAGTAGAAAAACATGGGAAATTGGAAGGGAATACACTCATCCTTGAACATGGCCGTGGGAAACAAACCCACTCTGGCTGTGCTGCTGAATGTGGGTAGTGCCTCCCTGCATGGGGTGGAATTAAACCAAATCTTTGGAGGAGAGGAATCACAAACACACACACACATGTGCCTTTACACTGGGATGGGTTTGTATCTGAAATCTGTATCTGTGCTTTTATTGCAATTCAGGATACTTCAAGTATCTTCTTTTTATCAGCTCCCCATTCAACCAAGATCTGAGAGGCTGAGATGTAAGCCCTTCACACCTTGCATGCAGTTTTTTAACTACTGCTACATTTCTGGCTGGTTTTTTCCTCTCTCTCTTTTTCCTCCTCCCCAGAAGCTCAGTTACTCAGCAGTTAAGGTAAACTCTTTTATTTAGCCACTAAAAATCCCTTATCTGTCTCACTGCTGTTTTATAATGCTCGTTTACTCCAGAACTCAACAAAAGAGAGCCACAAATCACTGGCTGAACAGAAAAAAACCCTGAACCTTTCAAACCACAGCTCCATCACTTTAAACCATCACTGCTTCAGGAGCTGGACACCTTCCAAAAAGAGCTGATGCATTCTTCCTTCTGACTGTCCATGAGGATATAGGAATTTTTCAGGTGTTTAATCCCAAGAAAGCCATGATGCAAAGCTCATATTTACATCCCTCTTGGAAAAAAAATAGGAGTCCTCATGAGCTCTTCCCTGGAGCTCCTGGATTCTGCCAGCTCATGAGCTTTGCTGACTGATCCCTCGTTCCTGTGGAGTGCACTCATCATGTTGAATCAATATCTTGGAGAGAAAGGAGGTCTCGGGGTTAAACAAGGTCCCAACAACTGAACACGTTAAAAATGCAACGTCTGGAGCTTCAGTCTCAGCTGAGCTTCCAAAGGGAAGCAAATGTCAGGACTCAGAGATTCAGGCAAAACAAGGGGAAGGGTTTTTTTTTGGCAAGCAGGCCAAGAGCTTTATCCCTTCTCAGGAGCTCTCAGTTCATCCTCAGTGTACAGTGAGTTGTTATTAATAAATTGAGTGGCTACAAATAAGTGAATAATTGAGGTGAGGTCTGCAGGCCACACAGGGGCAAAGCCCCCTTTTCAGAGAGAGAGGGGAAAGAGTTTCTGAGAAATGTTTTAATGCAGTGTCCTCAGCAATTTCACCAAAGCACAGTGCAGGAGGACAGATTCCTTCAGTCACAGTGGAAGTGCTGGCTAGGAAGCCAATAATTTCCTATTTCCCACATTAAAACCACCTAGATTTAACTCCAGAGTGCTTTTGTCATTGGCCATTGATCTCTCTGAGGTGACACACAGGTGACAAACTCTTTGTCCTGGCTATGAAAGCTGTTTGCTGCCAGGTATATCCCAGGGACACAATAACAGTGCTGTGGCTGTAAAACAGGGACATTACCTCCCACTGCTGGCACCTCTCAGCTCAAAAGCAGCCCAGAGCCAGATAAATGATGGCAGGGACTTAGCCTTGACATTTTTCTTTTCATTTAACAATCATGACACATAAGAATGTTTCCAGTGTAACATTTAAGACAAGTGAAAAGCACATTTTAAATGTCTGATATTGGTTTTTTTTTTTGAGAAAGATATGATTATTAATTTTTTTTAAAGAACAACTTTTCCTGAGGAGACATGAAGCAGAAATCAGAGAGAAGGTCAGTGGATTTGCAAAGTGGGAGGGATATCAGCCTCCTTTGTCCCCTGGCCATTTGCAATTCCAGCAGGGAGTCCTTGTAAGGAGCCTGACACAATCCTTAGTTTCCTTTCCTCCAACCCAGCCATATTATTGCTCCATTAACAGCACTTCTGATCTGAGCCCATCCAAGCAGACCACATTTACCACAGAAAGGACAATAAATAAGTAAATAAATCTGTGGTGGTGGGGGAAGCCCTTCTCTGATGTGAGCCAGGTAAGAGCAGAGGGAATTGGATCATCCCTTTGCCCCAGGGTGTGAGAAGGGAGCTCATAGCCAGGCTGATGGCACAAACCTTGCTCTCAGAATCCAGCAGATCCCAAATTTTATGCACTTTCAATCACACCTGAGAGAGAAAATAATCAGGAAAGGCACTACCTGCCAAACTGCCAGGGACAGAGGTTACAGACACAAAACCTGCCAAAGGCTTGAACATCCAGGTGCTGGCATGGAACCCAACCCACCTTCACCTGCCTCCTGTGCTTTATGTTGTGCTGAATGTGCTGGCCTGGAGGAACCCCATTTCCCCCTGGATTCAGTTTCAAGCCCTGTTTGTATTTCCAGAGCAGTCAAAGAAGGCTGGATGGCCTTGGTGTGCTGCTGTCACACTGCACTGTTGAAATGTCTGTTTGAATTTGAGCTGCTGTGCAAGCTGAGGATTTCACTTAATGGTCCCAGAGATAAATGATGCTCTCAGGCTGTGACAGGACTCCAGAGAAGACATCTCTGCACTGGGGCTTCTTGGACCTGGGAGAGTGATTGAATAGATGGAGGCCCCAAAATGACAGGTAAGTATTGAGGATAAATGGATGTAATAAAGCTTAATTGCCCTAAAACACCTGCCTGGAGTTACTGAAAGAGAGGAGAGAGCAAGCAGCAGTAAGACCAGTAATTTCAAGTCCACAGTTTGTCACCTGAGGGAAAGAGGTGGATGGAACAGGCAAGATTATTCCAGGGGCTGTACATAATCCTGGCTCAGTTTTCATAAAGGCAGAACTCACTGCCAGCTCTGATGGACTCAGTGCTGGTTTGATGCCTCAGGATTTTAGCTTTTATATTTTTCATGTATTTGCAATCCTGCAGTTCTTTAGTGTTTAATTCCAAACTCCATATCCAGTGTGAGCTGCTGCTTTCCCAGTTTGGGCAGACACAACAATTCCTCTCCAGGCCTGGCAATCAAGGACACCTCACTGCCTCAGGCTCTGAGATGGAAACAAAAGTGAGTTGGGGGCAGCAAATTTGGGGTCAATGACTTCATTACCTGAAACTGTAATTGGAAGATGAACCCCCAATATGCAAATGGATCAAACTTATAAATTGTGTGAAAACCTGTGACCCATCATCTGTTTTGGGTGTAGCACCTGGAGGGGCTTTGCCCAAAATGTACCTGAAGGCCCTTCAATAAATATAACAGCTTTTTATTCCCTTCTTTTTGTCTGGCCTCTGTTTTTAGGTAGTCCAAAAAGGCATCAGTTTGTCCAGGGAAGCTGGACAAAGTTGAGGGGAGGGAGGAATATAAATAGCTGGAAACAGCTGGAGTGAGTTTTCCACAGCCATGCAGGCAGCCCTGTCCTTTGGTAGGGGCAGAGGCAGGGGATGTGTCCCTCAGTGTCCTTTAACCATGGTCCATGACTGGAAATACAAATGGAACAAAAAGGAAAAATAAAGGCTGTCCCTCCTGCCAAGAATATAGGAGATTATAGGATAAACACCACATCTTGTGGATTATAAACACTGAGCAGTCAAACATAGGGGACTGCATGGAAAGCAGGGAAATGAATTAGGTTGCTGGAATCTGATGGAAGAGCTGCCTGAAAAAAATAGGGGGGAAAAAGAAGAGAGATTTATGCAAATCACTGAGTTTTTAGAGCCATCTCACAGTCAGTGCTGTCTTCATGCTTCATCCTGTGAGCTCCTGACGTAAGGAATTGTGTGGCAGAGCACTGGTGTGTGCTCATAAATGACTGGAAATACAAACATATACATTTCTCTGCAGGAGCACTCAGGGAAGAACAATTAAATAGATCTTAATTTAGAGACTGCCTTCACAGGTCTAATTCTGGTGAGTAACAAAATTCAATTGAAATTTAATCAGCAGATTGAGCATTGCTAACATTTGAGAGTTAATTAGGGTAATAATTACTGAAGGAATGGATTTGCTGCATTGAGAAGTTGCTATGGTGTTGCCATACATGTTTGAGAAAGCAATTAAAAACCATCCTCTGGTGTTGACAGAATAGCCAGAGATGAAAAGTTAAATGGGCAGAGCAGCAGAACGTGGGAGCCATTCCAGTGCCACCCCAGCTCTGCTGTTCCATCCTTACTGAGTTTTTTTCCTCTTCAAATCAGCCCCAGGTGCTGATGAGGCCTCAGACTCCTGAGAGATGAGGGTGGAGGGTTTAATTATCCTCTGGTTTTGACTGTCAGGGAGATGGCAGGGCTGGGGATGAGGAGATTTGGTAGGGAGAAAGAAAAATGCTTTTAGAAGGAGATGGCAGCACCAAGGTCTGGTCAGTCACTCGTGGAGGTGAAGGTTTGAAGGAGACTCTGGAGAGGCTGGATAACATTTGTCTCTTGAATCAAAACTTATCTGGAATCTATTTCAGACCTGATTTTAAATAGAAATGAACAGCAGGCAGTGATGAGGGGAGGAGATGTCTGAGAGAAAGGCTGACACACAACCAGGGTGTTGGACAGCACCGAGAACCAAAGAGGGTTTAGAGGGAGGGGGTTTGATAGGTAAATTCTCCAGTGGTCTCCCTGAGATCCTGATCCACCTGCAGGGCTGGGAACTGCCTTGGAGCACAGGAAGCTGAGTTTTCAGGATGTGGAGGATGATGGAGAGGCTGGCAGGAGCAAGGGCTTCTTTATATTTAGTTGCACTGAATAGTTGGAGTGGGAGGATTAGCAATGGCCATAGTGACAAGGGTAGGAGAGTATTTATGAGAGCTTGTAGTGACAGGAATAGAGGGAATGGCTTCAAACTGAAACAGAGCAGGGTTAGATTGGATATCAGGAAGGAATTGAAATGATCTTTGAGGTCCCTTCCAACTCAAAATATTCTGGGATCCTGTGATATTTCCTGTGTGGACACACCCCACACAAACACATTTTTTGCAGAGCTGGGTCTACTTCACCTTCAACACAATCCCATTGTTAGAAACCAGGGAGTGTAAGAAGGAACATTATGGTTGGAAAAAGAACAATTTCAGCTCAAATCTGTCCCCCCAGGAATCTCCATGCTGTGCCTGGAGCTCCTGTGAGGGAAACAAGGAGCTGTAACCAAACTTGTAATTACTCCTCCCTCCACCCTCACTGACTTCTACACCCAAAGCAAGGGAGAAAGAGCAGAGAATTTGCAAGGTGAGACAGAGACACCTCTCTGATTCTTAGAATATCTGTCCTATTCTGCCTGATTTCATTTCTGCTGTGACATTAGGGAAGGAAGGGTCTCCCCACAGAAGGACTGGACCAAATTTTCTTGTGCAGTTGTTAAGATATTTTAACAGAGAAACATGTGAGTCTGCAATTTGTGAAGCTCAAAATTTTAAGAGAAAAATATTTCTCTTAAAATGGCAAGCAAGACAAAAGGACTTTTCTTAGCACAGTGTCTCAGTATCTGACTTGTAGAATTTTCTCTCTTTCTTAGCACAGTGTCTCAATAACTTTAAGAATTTTTCTCTGCTGACAACAAGCCACTGTAGGAAATAGCTGCAGACTCAGCTGAAGGATGTGATTTTTGGTGTTTATAGAGTGTATATTATAGAGTGTATAGAGTCCTTGGATGTATATTTGCTACAAATAAATTTTTGATGTGTTTCTTTTCAAGAGCAACTACAACAGCAGATCCTGTACACAGTGGAAATTCAGAAATGCATAATGCAGTGGCAGAAAATCGAGTGGAAAAAGGGTTTGTGCTATCAGATCTCGTGGCAATGTGTAGAAGAAGGAATTATATTTTAACAAAATGAAGAATTTATGTAAAATGATAATGTTTTGTGTTTTCATCCTAAGTGTGAAACAAAGTGTGAGACCTTCATGAAATTTTCATGGTTTCTTTTTTGCAAGGCCTGTGTACAGAAACTCAACTGTCAGCACAAGCTTAAACTTTCTAAATCTTGCTTTCATTTATATGAGAGAAAAATTTTTATGCAAACTCCTTCTAATGATTCTGATAAAAATGAGGTGGTTTTGTTGTTTTTTTCAGCTTCATCTAAGTAATAATTAAATATTTATTCCTATCTCTCTCTCCTAGTGTTTAAGTGTTGCTGCTGTACCAATTATTCTAAAAGATGAAAAGACTTAAATCCTCCCAATTAAAGCAGACAGTAAAGCTGTCCAAACCCCAGATTATTTATATGATCAGGACAACAGCTGACAAATTCTGGTGGGATAAATTGCTTTTCCCCTAAAAAAACTAGATTTTAAAGGAAACAATACACAGAATTAGTTTTCCCATTTATGCTCTGATTCACCACGCTGGAAGATGAGAACAACCTGTAATTCTGCAGTGCCCCTGTTTCCCTCTGAGGGTGCTGGGAGGAGAATGAAGAACGTTTTGAACCCCCAAAGCTGAAGCATTTCCCTCCATCCCCACCCTGTCCCGGCCTCTCTCCCTGCCCTGGGAATTCTCTCATCCCATTTGAGCTTTACAACGTCACCCTCTAGTGGAAATCCAGGTGTTTTCTTCCCCCAAATCCACCTCGGATGTACAAGAATGTTCTGCTCCATTCAAAATTCTGCTCCATTAAAAGGTGACAGTTTTATGGAGGATAATTAAATACAGAGAATGGCCGTGGCCGAGTTTTTGTTGTTTATTTCTCTTTTTCCCCACTATGGGAGTTTGAGGTATTTGGTGAGAACGTGCTGAGAAATGGGAGAGAAAATACAGAAAAAACAGAGATGATAGAAAAGAAGAGCCTGAAGAGCAGCACAGAGCAGGGCAGCATCACTTAAAGCCAGATTAAACTTCCAGGTGGCTTTGCTAAACAAGAATTCCTGAATGGAGATCTGGGAGTCAGCAGAGAGCCTTGGTGCTCTCAGGATCAGAGCCAGTGTCTCCTCCTCTCCTCTGGTTGGTGCCAGGGTCCAGCATCACCCAGAGCACAGCAGTGAAGCTTTGAAGAGATTTTTTTGAGCTCCCACTGAGGAATCAATCCCATGGGATCCAAACCCAGGGCTGGAGGCAAACCCCACCACTGCACCTAAAGAGAAGGGAGGGAGAAGGATATTAAAGAGCTGCTGCTGGATTTGAAGCTTTCTTTAATCCCACGTGTTTGCTGCAGCTAAACTGGGGGACTTTTCCAGACACAACAACATCTTCCACTTCTTTCCCCACTGGCTAAAGATGTAGAATAGTGAATGAACACACTCCTGGAGAGCTGAGAGGACTTTTAAATAAACCTTTAAAATGAGTGCTTGATTTAAAAGCATCCACAGATGTATGATTGGTTTCTATTATATATTTCCATGGATATTCTTTCCTCAGTCATTTTCTGGTTTGCTTTCAATGAGTGTATTTTTCTGTTCAGCTCTCTATTGCTTCTGCCAGAACACTTGGGGACCTGCTACTTGAAGATCTGCTCTGTGAGAAGGGAGCAGCAGCTCTATAAAGGAACTTTGCACCTGCAGTCTCCTTAAAAGGGTTTTTGCTGTTGTTTGGGGTTCGTATGTTTGGGATTTTAGAGTGTTCCTGTGATTTTTGAATGTTTTCTCAGCCAACAGACTGAATGGTTTTCCTCTAAGTGCTGATAAACTGTCGGCGTTCAGGTGAAAAGAACCCAAATTGCTGCCAGCTCCAAGGTGTTGGAGTTTGAAAGACACATTTGGAAATGGAACAAGTGCTGAGCACAACTCGCTCTCCCTCCTGAGAGCTGAGCAGCCCCACAACCAAAACCTTTGGGGCAGGGACAAAGGAAAATCCTGTTCTCTCACACTCACCCGTGCCACCCCGGTGGCATCCACCCGTGTCCCTGGGAAGGGATGGAGCTGGGAACTGGGGTAGAAACTGGGATGGAGCTGGGGATTGGGATGGAAGCTGGGAATTGGGATAGAGCTGGGATGGAGCTGGGAATTGGGGTGGAGCTGGGAATTGGGATGGAGCTGGGAAATGGGATGGAGCTGGGAACTGGGGTGGAGCTGGAAATTGGGATGGAGCTGGGAACTGGGGTGGAGCTGGGAGTTGGGATGGAAGCTGGGAAATGGGATGGAAGCTGGGAACTGGGATGGAGCTGGGAATGGGGATGGAAGCTGGGATGGAAGCTGGGAACTGGGATGGAATTGGGGTGGAAGCTGGGAATTGGGATGGAGGCTGGGAACTGGGATGGAAGCTGGGAACTGGGATGGAAGCTGGGAACTGGGATGGAATTGGGATGGAAGCTGGGAACTGGGATGGAATTGGGATGGAAGCTGGGAACTGGGATGGAATTGGGATGGAAGCTGGGAACTGGGGTGGAAGCTGTGAACTGGGATGGAAGCTGGGAATTGGGATGGAAGCTGGGATGGAATTGGGATGGAAGCTGGGAACTGGGGTGGAATTGGGATGGAAGCTGGCTAGATGGCAGCAGAGCCCCAGGCAGCAGCATCGTCTTGGGGACACCATTCCCGAGGGACACAGTTCAGCTGCTAGAGGGACAAATAACAGGAAACCTACACTGAAAGTGCAATTTGATACTTTTGGGAGTGCAAAATACAGGGGAAAGAAACAGCTGGATGTAAACTAATCTGGTTCGATGTAAATTCCCAGCTCTCACCGAGTTATTGCTGACAGCGAGGTGAAGAAGTTGTGTGGTAACAAAGGAAGGAAAACCAATGGAAAATCTCTTTATATCAGAAATTATGTTTTTCTTGTGCTTCTACATGAAGAATCCCAGTTAAAATTTTCATGGAAAAGTGTACTAATGGAGGGTATCCTTGGGCTGACAGCCACAGGCAGGCAGAATAAATCCAAGTGTTGCAGGTGGGAGCCCAGCCCCACGCAGGCCCTGCCTCAGTGTCCCTGGGGAGACAGGGGAGAGAATGGGAACGGTGGAAGTGAGAAAACCTGTGGGTGGAGACAGAGACAGTTTAATAGGTAATGCAAACAAAACAAGGCATCCATTCTCCCCTTCCCTGGGCAGGCAGTGCTCAGTTACCCTCAGGAAAGCTGGGCTCCATTGTGTGATGGTGGCTTGGGAAGACAAATGCCCTCACTCCTCCTTCCCCAGCTTTATCCACTGAGATGATGCCAGTCTGGGATATCCCTGGGGTCACTTGGGGTCAGCTGTGTCCCCTCCCAAGCCTTTGTGCCCCCCCAGCCTCGCTGGTGGGGGGGGTGAGGAGCAGGGAAGGCTCTGGCTGAGTGCAAGCCCTGCTCAGCAATAACCAAACATTCCCTGTGCTTCCCACACTCCTTCCAGCACAAATCCAATCCCTGTGCAAGCCTCTGAGAAGAAAATGAACTCTTCCAGCCAAAACCAGAGCACAGACTCCATGGGAAGCACCTGGATGCTTTCCCATCCCAGTTCCCAGCAGACTTTGACACGCTGAGCTCCTGGCATTGCACACAGCACAGGGAGCAATGGAAGAGAGCTGGTGGTCTGCAACGAGGCATAATCTGTTCAGCAGGGGAAAATGAACCAAGCACATCTAAAATTTCAGCTTTAATCCTCTGTGGAACCAGGTTGGCCCAGCAAATTAATTCTGGTCCACTCCTGTTTGTTCCTGTGGAGAATAAATCACTTGGTAAAGATCTGGAGGAATGAAAAGCTAAAAGAGGGCATTTCACATGGTGGTATAAGAGGGACTTCACTTAATTTTTAATCTGACAAGAAAGAAAGGAAAATATGGGGAAATTTCCAAAATCCCTAAAGTACTGACTAAATATCTGGGAAATTAAGGAGATTATATTCTGAGTGTGAAACAAATCACTCTGTTATCAACTGCACACAGATTACAGAAGTCCCAAAAGGTGACTCAAACTTGTGGTGGTGACATAAGCTTTAATGAAGGGCTGAAGAACACTGCTTAAGAACAGAATTGCTTTTTAAGACGTGGATTAAGCCCATATATTTTTATGATCCCATTCAGATGCAAGTTGCAGTTGTGTTGATGAAGGCATAAAAATGTAAGGAAAAAAGAGAGGGGTGATTTCAGGGAGAAACACCTTTTGTGAGATCAAACAGGTGACCTTTCAGGCACAGCAGCTCCTCTTTAAATACCAAGTTCTTGCTGGTTCTTCTTAAATATTTCAGTGTAATGTGTTAACACCAGCAGCTGTTTCTCTGTGCATAACCTCAATTTTTCCTGTTGCATCTCTCCCCTCCCTGTGCTGTCCGTGTCTGTGACACACAGATTCACTGGTGGTTAAAGTGGGGAGTTTCCTCCTAAACAAACTGATCTATCCATGAAAATCCACCCATGTGCCCCTGCCTTTATGAGAAACACCACGTGAAAAACACTTTTGCTTTTCTTTAGACTCTGTTTGTGTTGAGATGCATTTTTAGATGCTGGTGCTGAAGTATTTTAATAAAAAATTTAAAGAGAGACATACTGACTGTCAATAATCACAGAAAAAAAGGACAATTCTGGTCAAGCAAACCAGAAAAACCACCCATCTCTGAGTTCTCTCAGATCTCAGGTTCTTATAGGATTATATTTCTGACAAGTGAAAGCAAGAGTATTTATGCAATTTGGCAATCTTGTAATGCAACCAGCTGGGAACTCTGTGGGGCTACTGCTGATTTCATCCACAGCTACCAAACCCAGCAGAGGATAAAAAGCAAGGAGTGCTCAGAACAGCCTGGAATACAGACAGGATTCAGCCACCCTCAGTACAGACAGGATTTAGCCCTGTAGGCTCCAGGCTTGTTGCTGACACCCTGATTAAAAAAAAAAAAAAAAACAAAAAAAAACCCCACAAACCAACAACCCTGCTTTGCTATTTTTAACATCACCATTTTTTGCCAAGTCATTAATCCATTAGATCCTGATTTTCTCCATATGGAGCTTACAATGTAGAGTTTTGTTAAAGATAAGGCCAGTAAAGATAATGTTTAAAGTTAGTATTTTAATACATGGAAAACTGTAGGAATTCCTTACTGGGCATTCCTACTGGGTATGGTATTTGTATGTCACTGGAAATAATCAAACTGAACCATTTTAATCAAAGATTAGAAACAAATGATGTAACACCAGCACTGGGAGCCAAATCTTGTCTTGGGTGAAGATTTTGAGGTTTAGCTCAGTGCTCCTAAACCAAGTCAAGGGGGATGCATTTGACACCATTTTCAAACAACATTTTGAGATCCAGTTTAATACCAAGAAAGTCACTGAGATCAAAAGTGGTAAAGGAGAGGTTGAATATTTAGAACAGACCTTGCTACTTTGTCCATTCATTTAAAACCAGTGTAAAAACAGTGGACCCAGTTGTAAAATTATTTACTTTGAATTAACCCTGGAATAACTCCACAGGAACCAACAGACTGATACTGATATTAAAAAGGGACAAGAGATGGGGATCACACTGAGCTGTGATCTGCTTGAGATATTCTCCTACCCTTCTGCCTGTAAACAGGATAATCTGTGGGTTTTTGTGAAGGAATTTACAAGGCTTTAAATGTTTTGTGTGCAATTAATTATGAACATAATAATAATCAATATTAAACAATACTAGTCTTGCAGACTGGAGTGGTTTTAAGCCATTTATGAGGGAAACAGGGGTTTCTCCTTAGAAGAATTTTGAGAATTTAAGCAAATTGTTGCTAGTGTAAAAGTTTGTGATTAAAAAAATATATATATATTATTTTGCTTTTAGATTACATTCTCACACTTTTAAACCATGAAACAATCTTTGATTTTCAAACACACAAATGAGAAACAGCTCCTGGACTGTGCTCCTCATCTCACTGTTCATGGCTCCATCCAGAGGTTGCCAAAAGGCTGACAGAAAAGAGAAACTTCATTTTTATCAGAATTTGATGATCATTTATCCAGAACTGATGGCAGGAAGGGGGTGATTTGTCAGAGCATGATAAATCCCCTGGAGCACTTGCCAAACAAACAGAATTTGTGTTTGTTGAAATCCTCAGGACGAGGTGAGTTTATCTGAGGAGCAAAAACTGATTTTCCAATTTGCCTCAAGATTTAACAGCAGCACAATCAAGGCAGTGGCAGAGAGGAGTGAATTTGAGCACTGGTGTGAAACAACATTAATCATTAGCAGGAGTTATCTGTGGTGTGAATAATTCATGGATTTGCAGGATTTGGGCATTAAAAATAAGAACTCTTCTTCCCTCTCTATGATTGCTCCTCTCCAAGATTGTTCTGTATTCCTCTTTTATCCTCAGAGACTCAGAGCTCGCTCAGGTGACCCTGCCATGACATCCCAGGAAAGCTGGCAGCTTTGGGAAGCTTTTTGGGATTTGGGAAGACAAAACCTCCGTGTTTGGAAGTGCTGCTCTACAGAGGATAAAGCCAAAATCAGCATCCAAAAGGTCAGGAAGAAATTTCTCTTAATTAGTGTGAAATTGTTGAGATATTTTATGATTATTCGAGTCCTCCAGAGCTAGAAAATATAAGGAAAAAAAGTATAATTTCTGGTAAATTAATATTCCAGAGCAATTTTTAAATATCTCTATTAAATATTGGAAAACCACTTTGCAGATAAATATTTACTTGGTTCTAGAGTCTGCCCTTTATTAGAATGCACAGAGTCCCTTAACAAAAGCAGAGAATTTACTCTCTGTGTAGTTCAATGGCAATGAAAACAATCTTTGAAACATTCTCAGATGCAGAAAAATATGTTTTAAATGCAGCTACAAAATGACTGTAATGAGCAGCAGGACTGGAGGCTTCAAAATTGAACTGTTCAGCCTCATTTCCTTTTCCCAGCACACAGAGTATTTATAATTCATGCAGTAACCATTAGAGAAATAAATTTCTTTTTAGAAGCTGGTTTTTATCACTGGCATTTTCACGGATAAACTAACTGATATTAAGGAAGAAAGCTGTCCTTGTGAAGGTTGGATTTTACCATCAAATTGCATCCAAATTCATGAGAACTCTCACAAGAAAGAAATTCTGCAGAGGTCCCACCTTTGGTAGTGATTTCTTCTGGAATTTTGGAGAAATGTCATTTTGATCACACAGTTCCAGGCATTTAAAGCAAATATTTGAAATAATGACTTCTCCAGTCTATTAAAACCCCTTCAAATGTAACTCCTCTTTTAACTGATACACAACAAGAGGAAACAAGAATTTGTTTGGATGCCACTGAACCATAGAGTTTATATTCCAAGCAAACATTTTGCTGTGAGGGAAATGTGTGTGCCAGAGGTCAGCTCCTCCAGAAACAATTTACCTATTTCCTTCTTTCTGTCCTTAAGTGGAATTGCATTTATTCCATTAACCAGGGCAATCTGCAAAGGGAGCAGGAGGAATTAATTGGATTGCAGATCATGGGGATGTTAATGCCACTCTTTCTGTCCAGGCTGTGATTATTGAGGATCCCACTGGCTCAGGGGAAAATTCAACACCCTTTTTTATTTTTCCACTGTGTAGGATGGTTTAAAATTTCCCAGCTGGAAGAGGAAGGCACATATCTATGTGGAGAAGTGGAATTTTGTCTTGGTGAAGGGCAGAAAAATGCTAAAAATAAGTTGGGTTCTCAACTGCATCCCTGCCTTGCTCTGATTGCACTGACCCCAACAGACACATCTGTGTTTGCTCCTTCTGAGGCTCCAGCTTGTGATTTATAAGCAGAAATAAAATTGTCCCAACAGCCTTTTATTTCCAACTGCGGGTTGTGCAAGCCAGCTCTCCAATCCCTGGGGAATTCACTCAGGGATTCACTGCCTTTGCTGAGCAGGGACTGATTTCCCATCCATGGAAAAGGCCCAGATGTTGTGGTGCAGCTGCACACCCCCAGTTTGGGATCAGGCTGCCCTCTGATCATCCCCTGAGACATTCATCTGCTCCCTGTTCTCCCCTTCTCATGCTCTTTGTCTCCCCAGGCTTCCCCAAAGGCTTCCCCCAGCCTGGTGTTGTTTGGAGCCTTGATTTCAGGGAGGATGGATGGGAATTTCATCTCCTCTCCAAAACTGGTCAGGCAGGATCTGTTTTTTTCTGATGTAACTTCATAAAAGCCACAGGGGTGTCTTCCCAAAGAGCCACTTACACATCTGGGCTTTCTATCCTGCTTTTCCTACTTCCTTGGGTTTGTGCTCACACCTAAACCCCCAGAGACACAAAATGAGAACCTGCCCAATTTAATCCCATAGAACTCAACAACTCCAGGAAGGACACCCCAACACTGCCCCTCAGTTAACAAAATTCCAATCAGGTGAGTTACTGAAGCTGAAATCCCCCAGATTTTGTCTCTCCACAGACTGATGACTGTCAAAACACACTCCTGAGGAGTCTCCTCCTGTCAGAATTTATTTCACCCTCATCTGAAACAGTCTCTATGAGCTTGCAAGCCAAATTTCAGGGAAAAAACTGTAAAGTCCAGCCACTCCCAAAGGGTAACTAAATGGATGAGAGTTGAGAAATCATTCAGCAAGGGGGATTTTGGCAATACCTGAGTTATAGTAGCTTGTTTGTGTTGCACTGCAGCTGCTCTATTTCAATAAGTGATCTGCCTGCCTCTGAGGGCTGCAAGGAACATTCACATAAATAAATTTCTATCCAAAACTGGGAAATAAAACTCACATAAAAAACTCACATAAAAATGCCCAAAGTGTTCACAATCTCTGCTGTTTTGAAAGATCTTTATTGTGTTCATCATTTTTACTGTGATCTGCGGAACTGAAGATAAACTGAGTAATTTTGATTTTAGAAAGTAGGAGAAAAGTGAGGTGGCTGCTCAAATTCCTGAGCAGGATTCTGGGATGGTGAGCAAGGAACTGATCTTCACACCAACCTGAATTCTGCAAGGAGCCTTCTACAAGTTTATTGTGAGACATCTGAAACAAGAAAATCAGATCCCAGCAGCAGCAATGGGATTTTACCTCCAGCTTCAGAGGAAAAAAGAGTCACAGGAGGGTTTGCATTCAGGAAAACTCCTTTTCATGTGACCCACTAGCAAAGTTTTAATGCCTTAACTTAAGAAGTTTCTTCTTAAATCAGAACCTTAATAATCAGCACGCACAGAAACAAATTTCATTAAAGGATTGTTGAATTAAACATTGAAAGTAAAGAAGAAAATCCATTAAATACTCAAATGAAAGTGTAAAAACCCCACTAGCAAAAGCTGCAGCTTCTGCCTCCTGTGCAATTCTTGGTTTCTTCTCCACCTCCCGCCCATCTGCCTCATCCTTGCAAACTGTCATCAGCCCTTTGGCCACAGCTCAGCCTTCTAATGCCATTGCTGACAACGCCTCACCCATATTGATTGTTGCTTTTAATTAGCATGGAGTGCTCAGGGAGGACTGAAATTAGTTTGTTGGGTTTCATTACACTGCATTGTGTGAGCCAAGTGTCAATAAATTACCATCCTTTTTATTAAACAACAACAACAACAACAACAACTCTCTTTATTATCCAAATTACAAAAGCTGCATCACTTGGTTGCAAAAGAGAACTTGCACATTAATAAAGGGATGGAACAGCAATCTCTCAGCAAGGTTGAATAGGAAAATGTTAATCATGCCATAAAGCTTTACTCTTGGCATGTTTTATTTCAGTCTTAGAATGAGCTTTTCACGTTTGACCTTCTCTGCAGCAGAAGCTTAAAGAACTGATAATGCCCTGTGACAGACTAAACACTTTATTAAAATCCTGCAGGAATATACTAATTAAAAGTATCACAGAATCACTGTCTGTGACTGCCTTGGACAGATCAGTTTTGGAACAAACCCCCTCGCCAGCCTCTGTGTTTTATGGGTATTTTTGCCTGCTGAAGTGGTGCCCAGGTTCAGCTTCTGGCACACACAAAGGTCCCGTCAGCAGCCCTGGCATTCCAGTGGGAACTGAAAGACAGCTGGGAAATACCAGCCAGGAATTCCTTCTCTAGGGGCTCCCTCCTTGCTCCCACCAAAAGCCAGGTGAGATCTGGGGGAGCCAGGATCTCTGGGAAGAGTGGGATTTGTCACACCCGTGCCCCATGGGGAGAGGGGACAGACTCTGCCTGCAGAGGGGAGGCAGAAGGGAACAAGGACCATGAAAAGAGAATGAGAGGGAACCATGAACAAATCTCAAAGATAAACCTCATAAAACCTTCCAGCAAGTCCCTCTCTGCACATGTACTGATGTGTTTTAACTCAGTCCATCCTTTTTGCTCTGAATGAACAATATTGGTTTTTTTCAGGCTGCTGCAGAGCCAGTTATGCTCAATTCAAAGCAGGACACTACTACTGAATCCTGCCATTGAAATAATCCTGCAGACTTCTGGTTTTTTGACCACAAAAAACACCCTGGCTCCACAAAATCTGCAGCCAAAGTGATGCCATAAATATTTTCTGGGGGTCAGTGTCCAAGACTTCCCTGTTTCCCAAGATTCAGAGTCCAATGGTGCCATTTCCTACATAAACAAACCTCTTTGCTAGCTAAATAAATAGTATCCCATAAAATTCTCTTCATTATTAACTCTATTTTTATTTAGAAGATGGTTCAAGGGTCAATATGCTTTTCAAAATTAAATATGCAGGTCACTTGCTGCTAACAAACCAAAGGTCAAATAACATTCACATATTTATATTACTCTGGGAAACATCTCTATTTTGAGTATTGGTATTGAAATATTACACTTCTAAATGAGTTTACATATTCCCTTTCTTTAAAGAACTGTGTTGAATTAATTGTGTTTCATGTAAACAACTTTTTAAAAATTAATTATAAACAAGGTGGAAGCGAAATGGAATTAGCCAGCTCATTGAGAGAGGAATTGTCCCTGGAACAGGGCTTTAAGAAACCAAAAATGACACAATAGACTAATAATGCTTGTTATAAATGAGTTTCCATTTTCTCAGTAACATATGATTAATCAACATAATTGCAAGTCATCCTGTGAGTAATGTAGAAATTTAATTTGTATAGGCTTGGTGATGAAGTCAGTGAAATGAGCCTTTCACCTTTATTCAAAGCCTCTGCTGCAGACACGGGGTTCAGTGGGATTGTCTCATCCTATTCTCTCCTGGGGCACATCAAAAAAACTACAAACAAATCTGCAAAAGTTACAGAGAAGTTACAGGAGAAGAACAAAAGGGAGCTGTGCTTGGGAAGATGTGGAATAGCAGGGGAGACTGAGACTGGCATTTGCTTGCTGATCTAAAATGCACAAGTCCAAAATAAACAGTGGTTTAGAGTGAATCAATAATTAGAAAATGAATATTGAAAGTTTTTGTTGTGTTTTGTTTTGTTTTGTTTTTCAAACCCATCACCAAATAGAACATTCAGAAATCAATGTGTCTGGGGGGTGTGACCTTGGAGTGGGGTAGAATTGCACATCCTAAACAGCACCAGTGAGAAGAAGAATTATTAAAAATACACACTTCAGGTGTCATTAATACTGTTATAGACATGCAGGAATTGTAAAGCATTCCCTGAAATTTCACCAAAATTTTAAATCCATGTGGAAGACAGGACCACACCCCTAAATCCATTTGGAAGTTTAATATTCAAAAAGACCATCTGGAAAGAGTCTGTTCTGTTTCAGACACTGCAGAAATTGTGGGTTACAAATAAATGTTATAAACAGGAGGCAAATGTTTATTCTACAAATATCACTACCCAAACATTAATGTAGAAGCTAATCCCTTGTGGGGAGCTGTAGCTGTCAGAAATGGACATTTATTAGTGAAAAGTGAATTCACCTCCAGAAGCTGCATCATAAACCTGGATGAACTTTTCTCCCAGCCAGCTCTGATATATTTAAAACCTGACTGAACTCAGGCTGGATGATTTTCTTCAGGATAAAAGGCTGCTTTGGCAGGAGCAAGGACTGAGGGATCACAAAATCTCCTGAGCTGGAGGGGACCCACAAGAATCATTTAAGTCCAACTCAACCCTGCACAGGTCAAAAAAATGCTGAATTTTTTTACCATTTTCCTTTTCTGAGGAAAATCTGTTTGGGGTAACACTGAGGGAAAGACAGCAGAAAAAAACCCAAAGTAGGGCAAAATAATTTCTTGAACAACGTAATACAAATCCCTACATGATATTTTTCAAGCATTCCAACCTGTTCTGGTGGGGAATGAGTTTTCCAGGCTCACCCAGCTGGAAGGAGCAGGGCAGGAGCTGCATTTTCCAAAAGGCAGGAGGGGCAGCTCATACCCAACATGGACAGGGAACAACCCAGAAACTCGTGACCCAAACTACAGAACAAGTCCCACAGTGGCATCCTTAGAGCAGCAGAGATATCTCCTCTCTCATCACAAACTTTATTAAATTTAGTGTACAACAACGTGCGTCAGGTGCAGATTTATAAAAAGACAACTGGCTCCTTGCAGATTGAGATAAATTCAACTATTAGGAAAAAATAATTGTTTTCAGGTCCAGGTATAAAATCTGATAAAAGTTCAGGCTTTACAGATTTGGAATCAGTTGAGAAAACCCCTCTAGAGCAGCTGTGGTGTTCATATCCAGAGAAAGAAAGTTAACTACTGAATACACTCAGCAACATTAAAGCACTACCAGATCTGTTGTAATTAATCTTTCTTGTCATTTAATAAGGAAAACAAAGCTAAATTAAAATAAGTTTCATCAAAGGTCATGAATTGAAACGCTGTGCATTCTAAACAGCCTGTGGTTTGAGATCTTTCTGTAATAAATAACAAGGAATGTGCTTGCACTTCTGGTGTTTGGGCCAGCATAATTGCTGCAAAAATAATTACCAGTAATTTTCCTCTTGCATTAGATCACTTGATGAAGAGGAATAACAAAAAGCTTTTCTTCTCTTTGTAGTTCAACACACGCAAAACAATAGCATTGAAATTCAAATCAGCCAGGCAGATACAGCCTCCCTGGGAGGATCAGCTGATAATACAGGGCTTTGCTTTTTTATAGCTGCAGTAATTGTTTATGGTAGACTGAAGTCCAGTGGGACTGGGAAGGTACATAAATGGTACATAAATGTTTATTTCTAGCTCCTGTCTGCATTTTAATTTTATAGGGGTTTCAGAACAGGCTGAGCAGACAGAAATTTTGGTCCTGGTTGGCTCCCTCTGTGGAGTCTTGGTGGAAAACAGACCCACACTGCTGCTGGTTGACACCCAGACCTTCTCAAGAGGAAAAAAAAAACATTTCACAATAAATTCCAGACCCACTGGCTGTCATATTCTTGTGCCATCTGCATGGAAAATTAGCAAGGAAAATAATAAATCCGTAGTCCAGATACTCCACTCAGCAGGAGTTGGAGGTTGGTAGCTGTAGAGGGAAGGAGAGTACCCTGGCAGTGAGGAGAACTACCTGAATTCCAAAATCTGTGAACTTTCCAAGATGGGAAATTATGAAAAACCAAACAACCCTTTGGAATGAGCCTTCCATGGGCCCCATCACCCTTGTGGCTCCTGCTCTGAGTCAGGAGGGCTCAGTGCTCAGGGAGCTGCTTCCCAGAGCATCCAACTTCCCAGGGAGCTGCTTGGCAGAGGAAACACCTGATTTGAGGATTATCTGTAAAAATCTGTGATTCTGGAAAGGGAAACACTTCTTCAGAAAGCATTTGTACACAAAGGCTTCAAATTGGCATTTCAGAATCCCAGAATTGTCTTTGAGCAGCTCAGAGCACCGACGAGGACAAATAATCCCCTTCTGAAGGGAAGAGAGTCCTGAGCTGAAACTTGGGAGGAGCTGGGGTGGAGGAAAGGTTCTGCAGTGATTTCAGCAAATATCAGACTTAAAGGGTTCAAGTTCCAGCTCCTAACAGCTGGGAAGGAGTGGGGTGAATCCACTTCCAAGCAGTTTTGCAAGGAGCACAACCACCTGGAAGCTGGAAAAGGGAGATTGTTTTACTACATTTTATTTGTGTGGGGATCAGTAACGGGGAAAACACTGAGAATCCTCTCCTGGAAGTTGTGCCAGGGCAGCCCTGGATCTCTCCTAATCTGCCTTTAGTCACATCAGTAATTCTGAGCTTATTAAGGACACACAATTTTCAGATTTGATTGGGATCCCCAAAACTTGTAGAGTCACTCTGTTGGCACCAGCTGATGTGGGCAAGCACCAAGGGCGGGGAAAAGGGGTTTGAATGCTGGAATTTCCAAGCTACATCACAGCCTTTTGCACAGTAAAGCAGCAATGATTAAATTGTCTCTTCAAATAACCACAACTTTTAGAAATGCTGTCATTCCTGGGAATTGCCTGAGCACCTGAATCCCTGTGTGAATTGTTTCCCTGCTGCAGAGGGAAATATCAACTTTAGGAAAGCTGCTGATGGTTCAAAACCTCTCCTTGTCAGATCTACAGCCAGCAGTGTATCCGAGCCATTTTGCTCCAGGCAAAGAACTGATTTTTATAGAAATCTTCTTCCTCATCCAAAATACAGAGAGGGAAAAATGCCCCAACCAATCCCGAAACGGATGGGAAAGTACAAATATTGGATAATGAGGAGTCACGGGGCAAGAGGAAGCCAAAACAATTTCTCCTATTTCTATCAAGTGGATAACATCCACAGGGAACAAAGGAAGTTAAACAAAAGAAATTAAAAGTCCTTTCAAGTAATAGAAAGAAAATCTGTATATATTACATCACATGTGAGCTGCAGAAGCCACGATGATATACATGGAAAATGTATAAAATCTTGAACCTCACATTAAATACAGAAGAAGCTTTCAGAAATGTAACTTAAATTTATTTAATTGGCCTTCAACCTTCAGTTGGGTTTACCAAGGATATGGTTCATGTTTATTTAGAAATGAAGGATAAAAGTAAAGGTTTTGCTGTGTATTTTTTTTCTCTCCGAATTTTTTAGAATATTTAATGAGGACCCAGACTTTAAGTGAGCATCGAGGTTCACTTCAAGTTTCACTTTTACACTTGTGGATTAATATATATATATATATATTATTTTTTTTTTCCTTTTTTTCTTTTGTGTTTTCAGAGAAGTGAAAATGATCCAGGGAGCAGATTTGCAAACACTGCCTGTTCTTTTCAATCCCAGTGTTACCTGCAGTTAGGATCCAATTCCAAATCTGGCCCTTCTTCTCAGATTCTTGCTCTGTTTTTACACATAATTCCAAATTTCCTCATCAGCCACTTGGCCCATAAAGGGTTGCAGGTAGGAGAGGCTGGGTTAGTTGGCACCAGAGGATTGCAAAGTCCCAGCTGGCACAGAAAAAAAGGAAATTATGCCTGTGCACACCTAAGATTAACAATAAACTAAATCTCCTTTAAATACCTTCAGCCTTTGAGGAGTGGCAGGTTGAAAACACCTCTCAGCAAGCAGCTCTGTCATTACTGGAAACCAACACTGTCCTAACTCTAATCCCTCAGAATTTGGGAATTATTCAGACTGTTACCCTTTTCAAACTGTTCCATGTGGAAGTGGAGCTAACAAAGTCACACTTTGCATGTAGAAACTTCCATGTGCATGTGTGTTTTTTTTGAAAACTTTGCAGCCCTTGGCTAAAATTAAACAAATTTTGACAAGAATTTGGAAGGCAGAAAGGCATTCTGGTGTTTTTTTCCTGATTTAATGCATAACAGGCTGCCCAGAAGAGTCCTCAAGAATAAGCTGTCACAGAGGTACAGGGTAAAGGACAGGGGGAAGATGACAGAGATGTTTTTACCATGGGAAACATCAAAATTTTGTGTGCAACAAACTCCTTCACAAGCACCCAGGACATGCAGCTCCTGGAGTTTCTCTGGAAGCAGCACATTCTTCTGGGAAATCCCAGCATCTCGCTTTGCCCCCAGTTCCCCTAAAGCTCTTGAGAGCAAAAGGAGACACCTGAGCACATGGCCCAGGCTGTGAATTTTGGGGTGTCACCAGGAGCCCTCTGTAGCCCACTGGTCCTTGTGGCCAGGCCTGCAGCCCTCAAACTTCACTTCATTTTGATTTAAATCCTTTTTTTAGGTTCAAGGCTTCAAAAGAGGGATACAACCAGCACCAATCTGGAACATCAATGGGAAAACCAAAGACACAGAGTGCTGATGGGCACAATTAACCCATTTCACCCATTCCAAACACACTCATATTTCCCAATATATGGGAAAAAAGACATTTCCAATCACTTCAAGAACCTAAGAATTATCACTGCTTCCCCAAGCTCTGCACAGCCAGAATTGCTGTGGACAGCAAAGACAAGAGACATTAATAACAATTACTGCTCAATTAGCTGCTGTCAAATCTGGCCACCAGGGTGTTTGCTGCTGGAGACAAATACAGGCATTTCTTCCATTCTACTGGGTATTTGAACTATACATTGACATTTACATTCATTTGTACCTTAATTTATTCATGTCTCTTCTGTTTTTTCGGTGGGTAGGACAGGCAGTCATGCGGGAATTGTTTTTATTCAATGTGAAATTTTCCCTGTTTCTGAAGAGCCAGGAGGCTCACAGATAGACTGTGGAGAATTCAACAAGAAACTCCAAAGAAACCCTTTGTCATTAAAGGTTTAACTGCAGAAGGGTGTTTTCAAAGGAGCCTATTCATTAATATCTTCTCTTTTGTGTGAGTAACACTGCAAAGCTCTTAATGTTTAATTTCTTTACATCTAAGGGGTGTTACTCATGGTGACAAAAGCTTCATTTGCACCGAGGCCCTGAGCTAGGCAAGATGTGGTCAGACTTAAGCAGAGCAAATCACCACCTTGCAAAATGAAGAAAGCTGATAGGAAATGGGGAGAAAATAACAGGCAGGTTTTTAGGAATGAATATGCATTCAGTTTTTAATGCTGTGATGGTCATGGTTATATCTGAGCCCATAAAGGAACATAATTTCATGCAACTGTTCTGTGCCTCTTCTCCCATGAAGAGCCTTAAGGGTTTGGTTTGACTTCTTAAAAGATACTTGTTGTCTTTGATTTAATATTTGGGAAACTGAATCAGAGCTGTCTCCTGCCCTCAGAGCAAAAATTACTGAGATCTGTCATGACTGAGGTCTCAATGCATTATGGCTTGTGAAAATATCTCTCTGACACACAAAAAAAGGCTTTTTTATGTGAAAGAAGTGTTTTGCTCATCTTGGATTTTTTGAGCAAGGCAATATTTTGAAGAAAAAGCTCAAGTTTTGGGTGTTTTATAGACACCAAATGCAGATATTCTTAATAACCCCACAGCTTCAGTGTTAGGTGGAGTCGCTACAAAACCTTCCCCAGAAAAAACATCTCTGCTTGGCCAAGTGCAAATTGTGGAGGAGCTGAGGAACAGCAGCAAAGCCCTCAGCTGAGAGGATCAGAGAGGTGTGGGGAAGTTGAATATATTTTGGGGTCTTTTTAAATGGTTAAAACAGGAGACAACAGGAACCAAAGTCTATTGTTCCCTTTCTCCCACTGGTAACTCCCTCCCAAAGGAGTGTCCAAAGGAGTATTTGGAAGAATAGTCCTTCCAGTTGTACCAAAATATACAAAGGCAAGGACAAGCAGCCAGAAGAATGAAATCTCAATTATCTTCTACCCCTAAATACTTCCTGTTAGAACAATTTGTAAGTTGACAAACTGAATTAGCTTCTTTACCAATATTTTCCAGATGTTCAGATTTTTGTTAGATTCCTTCAACCAGATGTTTTCCATATTTAATCATATGATCTATGGCAAATATTCAGTCACCAACAGACCAGTAGGCTCTGAAAATTAAGCTCATCACAGCAGGTAATGTGCAGTCCAGTGCAATAATCCCCAGAAAATGTAATTGGGAACTGTGACAAAAACCATACACATGTGACTATGGAAATAAATAACTTGGTAGTGGATTAATAAAAGGAGTAAAGACTTAAACGGTGTCAGAGGTGTCAGAGGCAAAAGCTTGTATCTGTTAATGTTGGCAGCTTTGTAAAAAAAGTCACAGGCTTTACAATCTTTGGAGAGCAATAAAATATTTCCTTTTGAGGTACTCGAGACTTGAGGCAATAAATAAATAAAATAGAATCTTCTCCCTGTGGTGGTTGATGATGGGAGGAAGATTTGACAGTGAGAGAGAGGAGGGGAAAATTTAAGTGTCATTTTCTTCTTTTGATAAACACAATAGATCCAAAAGGGCATTTTCTTGTATTATTTTTTATCTTTAAAACAACAGAAGTAGAAGAGATGTCAGACAACTCATGACTATTTCCAAGTAACACCAAAAAGGTGTGAGCAGCTGCAGAAATAATTGCTGGCATGAGTTCCAACTTCATTCAGGTAATGGTCTCACTAATTAACATTTTAATCAATGTCAGGTAAAGATGAATCCACCATTAGTTGTGCTACTGATAAAAAACAGAGAGCAAAAAACCAACAAAGGTTGTGCTGTGTCTATTTTGAAGTCACACACAAGCCTTAGGTGAGCATGGGGAGAAATCCCAAACTAAAAGGAGCAAAATCTGAAGTGTCCATGCATCAATAGGAATTTTAAAGGTTTTTTTCTCACCCCCTGAACTTCATTGTGAGCATCTTTGAATTCCCCAACCTGTCTCTCCCAGCTTGTGGTTTCAAGCACAGACCCCAGACTTGTCCAGGTCTATCAGGTATTGAGACACATCAGGTGTGTTTAGAGAAACCCAAATTGGCCCCACAAAAATGAGCCCCTGAACCAAAATTCATAAAGAAACTTGGAAAACATCCCAGACCCATCCCAGCCAGAGCCATGTGAGTAAAGTGATGGGTCAGGGTTAAACTGCACCTGCTGGGGTCATCTCCATCACACTCTGAGCCTCTGCATCCCTTCTTCCTCTCTGCCTTGCTCTGTGCTGCAAAAGTTCCCTCAAACCTACACAATAAAGATAAAAATGCAAACGGGACATCAGAGTTTCAAACATGGACAAAGATTTTTTAAAGCCTTGTGAGTTTTCAGTCTTTTCCTTGAATTCTTGTGAAGTTACAGCCTTGCAAAGGTGATCATGAAATCATTATTGCAGGGTGTGGTGCTAAATGTTATCCCGAGAATTGGTGGGAGGGAAGAGAAGAAAGACACAAAAGGAAAATATTTCTTTTATTTGAAAAAGCCACATCCAAAGAAATACGAGGAAATTAAATGTTGAGTGAGCTACTGGAAAGGTCTCAATTTTCTTTTGAAAGGGCATCATCATCTCCATCAAAATTGGTAGCAGCTCACAGAAAATGTTAAAAAAAATTGTATCACCTATCACAAATAAAATGTGCCACTTGCTGAAAGCATTGTCATTTTCCAAACAAAGACTGAACCCTTCCACCTCCTCTAGGTGAAAACAATTAACAAACCCGGAAGGCTAATGATATGCAAATTGCCTCCACGGAAGAACGGCTCATTTGCAATTCTCGCTGAAAACACCTTTGTTAAAGAGATCTAGAAAACAAGGTCTTCCCCTCCTGTACAATCTTTGGAGAAACAGACCCTTTTCTTGTGCACATTAATATTCCTCCTACTATCTCTGGAGCACTACAGAGCTGCTTGCTGGGTGATTTAATGATTATTTCAATTAAAAATATTATGTCCACCCTGTTGAAGATAGAATTTATTAAGGAACTTTCAGACATGATGGTCTGCCAAATGAAATCACACCCCACCACCAGAGCGAGTTTGGAAGCATCAGGTTAAAGAGCTGTACAGAAAAACTTTCAGCAAGTTACAGGGGCATGTAAGTAACAGATAGGATCTGAAGAAAATAAAAATGTTTAAATAGAGACCATTTGGTGGCAGCTACAGCTAAAAAAGCATCTTTTAATACCATCTGCACTGCCTGCTAAAATCTGCATTGTGTTACACTCTGGAAATGGAAGGCACAAGTAACTGGGGAGCAGATCAGGAATGCATTTTGCTGTGCTAGAAACCTGCACTCAGCAGCTCCTCCCAAAGGGTGCCTAAAACTGGAGGCTGATTTTTTACCTGCAGCACACTCTGCCTCCTTCTATCACCATTTCTGAGTGCCCTGAGAGTCATATTTATTTAGGAAAGCACAGGAACAAGAACTTATTATTTTGTCCTCATCTCCTTCACTTCAAACACTGCAGGACATGATCACTTTTTTTCCTGTGTGTGTCCAAAACAAAAGGAAAGAAAAAAGCACAGACTTCAGAACAGTGTGAAGTCTCCTGGCTTGGCTTACCTGTGTATGAGTTTCTTCAATATTTTATAAAATTATTTATCCATTCTACAGCATATTCTTGAAAAAATGTGAAACCATAGTTCTGTAGGACAAAAACCTTAAAAACTAGAATCTTGTGAGCTCCACCTGTATCAAATATTCCCTATGGCCATAGGTGTGTAATAGGAAATATGAGTCCTGGTCAACATTTGAGACAGAAATTCAACTTGGATGCATTGTCTAGGAAAGACAGCAATAAAAATCCTCCCAGTACATCACCACTGAAGCCTGCAGTGTCCAATTTGTAGGGAATTCCCACAGCTTCCTCTGTTTGCCTTAGAAACTGCTCCAGTGTGCATGTAAATTGGAATTGTGTGTGTTTTATCTGTGTCCTGCTTTCCTGAGCGTGTCCCCAGCCCTGGGAAGGACACCCTGGGCTGCTCTGGGTGATTCACCTCTGCCAGGAACATTTTTATTGAGCTGTCTGTGTCTTGTGAAACATTTGGGGAATTTTGAGGCATTACAGGAGTTTAAAGCCTGTTTTTCCATCCTGCTGGTGCCATCTACTGCTGGATTTCAGCTCTAACAGAGGAAGATTTCAGAGGAGCTGGGGGGTCCTGTCTGAGCACAGGGCAAGGGCCCTACTGTGTCATTTTTAACACTCACACAGAGCTGCAGCACAAGTTACCCTTGTGCACCCACAGAAAGCCAAGAAACTGCTGGGACAGACCCTGAAACGCTGTTCAGGGCAGAGGAATGAAGTAAAATCTTCCAGATGGGAAAATACCAATCCAGAAAAAGACCACTGATATTTGTGTGTAGAGCAGATCTGTAAGGCCTCATCCTCCCTCACACTCCCTACACTTTTCTTTGTGGTCCTAATCTGTTAAGAATCTGTGTTTTGATCCTTTTTTTCACTGCCAGCCAGGAGGATGGGTTTTCTCTGGGTCAGGTCACCTGGATGTGGCAGCTCCCACCTGCACCTGCAAAGGACAGGAATATCCAAATCAGGCAAATTAGTGAGGGTCAACTGCTGAGCTCTGGCCCAGGACAGAAGACAGGATCCCAGGATTTGTGTTATCACATCTGAGGCTGAACAAAGGACACAAAATCAGTGAATCAAGGGTTAGGCAGTCCCAGGGACACCCCCCTCTGCTCCCCAGCACTTGCAGCATCAGCCAGGACTTCCCTGCAGTTCTGTCCTCCCACCTGCACGTGCATCTCACAGGTCTCAGGGAGGGCAGCTGTCAGAATTTCAGGGAATTTCTGTCCTGGCTGCTCCATGGCTTTTATAGCACCCAGGGAAGAGCACAATCCTTCCCAAAAAAGGGTTAGAGGGGAAAAGAACTGCACCTACCACACAAACACCACCTGTGATTGTTCAGGGAGCCAAACAGGGCCTTTGGTGAATCTGTCCTGTGAGCCAGGAGCACAGGAAGATTGGTGGCATCAAACCAGAATTATTTCACCCTTCTGCCTCTTAAATTTGCAGCCTGTTTTGGGGTGTTTTGGATGGAACACAGTGCAGAGAACCAGGCTTTGATTGTTTTATGAACAGGACTATTTAATGTGGCTGCTTAAAATAGCAGGGAATTAGGTTAGACCTATTGGGCTGGAAGAATTTACATCTCAGATAGAACTCAAAATGGCTCTATAAGCTTTCTTCATGGATGTAAACATTCCCATTTGCTTTCAGTCCTCTAAACTGTAATAACCTTTCCTTGGATAAATAAAAATGTGCCACCCTCCAAGAAATACAATTCCTGAGAGCAAAAGATGAAGATCTGTCTGGCAGGGAGGTGCAGACAGAAAAGGATGCTTTGCCCCAGGACTTTTCTAGGCTGAGACAAGCAGGAGAACAGGCAGTGCCCTAACCCAGCTGAAATTCCCAATCTGCTTCATTTTGGATTGAGTTCAGCAATCTCCACCTTCTGCCCTCAACTCTTGGCTGTTCATCCCACCAGCAAAGGGAGCTGAGACACCGAGGCTCTGGTGCCACAACAGCAAATCTTTGTATCCAATACATTTAAATAATCTTGCTTTGCCTGGGGCTCTGCAACAGACAACAAGCAAGTGGAATTGGAAGAGCCAAAATAAATTATCTGCTGTTGACAAAGCCACCCACCACGGGCAAGTTCAGGTGAGCTGAATGATGCTGAGAGATAGTTGAGGCTGCTCAAATTAATTTCAGAGCTACAAAACAGAGCAGCTACTGAACAAAATCCTGGGATTTTTTTTTGCAGCTGATGCACCCTCTAGTGGCACACAGACTTTGCTTTTCCTGGTAGAAAACCAGGTGGGAGCATTATCCCTTCCCTACAACACCCCTGGAGTCAGGGTGACGCTTCCACAAGGAACATTCCCCATCTGCTGTCGTTCACATCTGAATTTTGTTGCGCTGCTCCAGATTGTTTTTTCCTTGAGTATAGCTACAAAAACACAAGCAGCAAAAGGCTCAAATCCAGAAAAACAAATGAAAAAGGATTGCTTTGCTGCCCTGCACTGTAGCCATTCCAGACCAATATTAAATAGCCCAGTAGGAGCTTTTTAACTAAGTTGTGCAATGTATTAAACTTGATCTCACTTTCAGATCTCCTGAACTATGCAAGAGCTGCATTTATTGCTCTGTAACAGCACAGTCAGGTGCTGAAGCAAAGGCAAACATCCCAGCCAGCTCATTTAGTGAGAGCAAACCCCAAACTGCAGCCAGAGCTCCTCTTCCTCCCCATCTGACCTAAATCTGGGCACTGTGGCACTCTCTGAGCACGTCATGCTTGTTTGAAGAACAACATCACTGGGTTTAGAAGTCAATGAGAGTCTGACGTATCCAGCACCAGCAGCATTCCTCTCCAAATGAATATCCCAAGCCTCCAGGCTAACACTAATGTTTGTAGGATTCTATCCCTTCTGTGAATTTAAGGCTTCATCTGCCACTTCAGGTATTTTCTCCTCCTTTTCTATCCTGTCCATGCCATCTCCCATACAAGAATGTTTATAAATTATTTTCTAGTTGAAGACTATGATTTTTTTTTTTTTTGCTTGTTTTAGGTTTTGATCAATCCCAGAAAAAGTCTTTGCAGGGATGGGGGGAAAGCCATTTTTGAAGGGAAGGCAGTAGATTTGGAGTGACCTAATTGTGCCCTTCCAGTACCTGAAGGGAACTGACAAGAAATATGGAGAAAGATTCTTTACAAAAGCCTGGAGTGACGGGACCAGGGGGAATGGCTTCACACTGACAGAGAGTTGGGTTAGATTGGATATTAGGAAGAAATTCTTCCCTGTGAGGGTGGGGAGGCCCTGGCACAGGGTGCCCAGAGAAGCTGTGGCTGCCCCTGGATCCCTCGAAGTGCCCAAATTTGGATGGGACTTGGAGAAACCTGGGTCAATGGAAGTGGTCCCTGCCCATGGCCAGGGTTGGGATGGGATGAGCTTTAGAGTCTCTTCCAACCCAATCCATTCCATGATTCCCACAGCAGAGTTGTGACCCCTTCAAAAAATCTAAGCCTCTGAAAGTTTGATTGTGCAGTTATTTCCAGGCAAGCTCTCCAGAAACGTTTCTGTGGTGGCATCTTTATATATCAGGGAGGAAATGTGTAACCTCAGCCTCCAGCTGACCAGGGGACATGGCACAGAGCCTCTGCTTAGCATGAAGCTACCAGGGCTCCCCAGGAAGAAAGGACAGGTACAGGGACAGATCTGAACTGCTCCAGAATTTGGAAAAGGAAGAACAAAATATTTTTCATCTGTCAGCACTTCTTAAGTTTCGCTGTCACATCCCAGCACTGGTTGCTCTTTCCGAGGCAGATCTTATCTCCCAAACCACATTGCTCTCACTCAGGAGAAAGTCATAAAACGCCTGGCGTAGGAGACGTGCATTGAGGCAGGAAAATCAAATCACTCAGGTTATCGAGCTGCAGGACGCTGCCAGATTCCAGAGGGGAGGATTGTCCTGTGCTCAGCCATCAGAACCCCAGAGGTGCAAACTTCAGCCTCCATTTGCTCAGAGCATCCCGACACTGACGTGTGAGGAGGCCGTCGGTCTCCGCGGAGTGCAGAACCAAAACATAATGAGTTTTAAAGCTCCAACCACAAACTCTGAATTATGCTCCACCTGCATTTCATAAACAGGATTATGCTGGACTTGCCTATTTTGAAATATGACCACTTCTCATACGGCTGGGCTGCCCCAGCTCTGCCCCAGGCCTTGGATGTCTGCCCTCATGAGCTCTTGCTGGTTTGTTCCACCTTCATCATCCACTCATGTACAAGAGGGATCATTAGGTTTCTTGTGAGCCTTCCCTCTGCTGTGCAATGACTTTCTCAGAGATTTCTGGGCTTCCCCTCTGCTGTTCAATGACTTTCACAGAGGTTTCTAACAGAGGCTTTTCCCAGGATCAGTTTCTCCTTTGGGTTTGAGTAAAAATAATTGAGAAAGAAATGTCCTTCTCAATTGAGGCGGATTTTATTCCAGGACAGCTCCCATTTGAAGAAAACCAATCCCATGTGGAACAAGGATATATTTCACAACCCTTTTTTTGATCTGGGCACCATTTTGCCAAGTCACATTATGGGACCGAAATGGCCCATGAAATGCTTGCTAATTGCTGCAAGATTTAAAAAGGAAAAGAACAGACCTGTTCAGCAGGGTTCCCCTGGAGCACTTCTGCTCAGAAGGGCACAGTGGAGGAACAACAATGCAAAACGTGCCCTGCTCACTGAACACCAAATTACTGGGATCACTTTCTAACAGCGAATGAAAAATATGTAAAGGTAATTATGATTTTTTTCCCATTGTTTTCAATAAATCTAAGCCTCTAATTACCTACAGTTTTTATGGGAGGGTTTAGATGAAGCGTGTTAGCTCTCTCTTTCCTCAGGGTTTGACAGTTGCAGGGCTTGTTTCAGTAATCCCAAATTATTCTCTCATTTTACCTTCCCTCTTGCTCCATGAACCTGTTTGCATTCAGAAATTTGTTTAAAGAAGTTTGCAGTTACATGACACAATGCCACTGATACAGATACATGTTTCAGTCTGTCAGCTTGACAACAGAACAGAATATTTTGTTTTCAGAAGGAATTATTTAGGATACTTCTTCAATTCTTGATTTTTTAACACACTTCACTTGAATTTCCAGTCATTTCGAGGAGCAGTTTGGCATCCACTTGATTTCTGTATCAGTTTAGTAACCAACCAACTCAAAGTGGGTTTAAGCTAGATCCTGAGAGTGGGCAACCTTCAACCCCCGTAATGGACACAGCTCCATTGGAAACTGGTTTTCTAGCCAGATTTTTCTGCCTAAAGAAAAAAGAGTCAAAACCCAGGGTTATAAGATGATGGTTCACAGAATCACTGAGTTTGGAAAAAACCTCTAAGACCATTGAGTCCAGCCCAGAGCACTGAATGCCACATCCAGGCCTTCCTTGGACGCCTCCAGGAATGGAACCATCCGGGTTCCTCTTTGGGGAACACCTGTGTCAGGCCACAGATGGACTGAGGGACAACAGCTCAGTGTCCAGAACTTGTGTGGACACCAGGAAGTTCAGTCCACCTGGTCTTGAGACCAGAGGCTGAAAATACCTAAAATACATGAGTTGTAAGCAAGGCCAATAAAAGGCTTAGAGTGGCTACTGGGCTGTTCCTCCAGATAAAATACAAACTGTGTGTCATGGATTAAGTTCTAACCAGAATAAACCAGTAATCAGATTTTCAGAGATAGGGATCTATTTTATATGGTACTAAGCATTCTGGCCTTGATTAAGCAGATTATTTCTGAACAACTTTAAATCAATTGGAACAGTTCCTGGATAAGCCAAAACCTCATTTATGTGCAACTGGGAGATTATTCCAATTGCATCAGCTGGCTTAATAAAAAAAAACCCTTTGGCTTTACCTACCAACCCTGCCTTGCTGTGTCCTCAGAGCATCATGGCTCTGTTGCTGCTGCCACTGTAATACACTGGGGCATTTTATCTGCAGTCATATGGGGCTAATTAAGTGACTCATTGGCAATTAACACCTATCATTTGGGTGAATGCACCTACATAATCCTGGGATTTGAGCTGTTGGAGGGACAGGGGTGAGGGGACAGAGTAAAGAGTTTGTTCTCACTGGAAACTGGTTCTCCTTCACTTTGGGACTCCTGGTCCCTGCTCCCAAAAAAAACTATAGCAAACCAAGAAAAGCCTCATCTTCTGTCAGTCCTGGTCCATGCAAAGATGCTGGAATCCTACAGGGATGCTGCTGGCTCAGGTGGCAGATCCCAATGGATGCACCTCCCACCCACACGAACAGGACTCCGATTTTCCTGCATTTTCAGCTTACCCAGGAAATTCGCCGAAAAAGAAAAATCAGCTCTGCTCTTCGCACTCACAGCATATTGAGGCTGCAAAGTCAAACACTCAGAGTAAGGAAAAAAGAGTTTTAGAGCTGCTGTGAGCATTTTGAGCTGCTCTGTGTGCACAGATCACAGCACAGGTGCATCATTGATACCCAGCACAGAATGGCTCTGGGGCTTCAGCAGGGCTGAACACCAAAGCAAAGAGTGACCTCCAAGATCTCTGCTTCATTTGCTGCAGCTGGGGAAGCTCTCTAATGGATGAGGGAAAACCTTAAAGGAGGGAGAGCTTTGTGGGTAAAAGCACCTGGATGTAGTCCTGGAAAATGGATTCTATCCAGTGATTCCCTCTGAGCAAAGCAATTTGCTTAAACCAAACCTTTTTCAAGTGATCAGCAATTATATTGCTCCTCTTCAGGGACACAACACACAATCTGTGTGCTAATTTGAGGAAGTGCCAGGCACTGATAGAGATAAAATCAGCAGCAATTGCATAAACAAAATGGTTACTTGTAGCCCAGAGATATGGAGGAGCTATTGCTTTAAGGAGATAGATAATTCCATATGTCCTCAAAGCTCTGGATAAGGGAGAAAATAGTGATGGGATCAAATGTCTGACAGGATCAATGTTCTAGGGTTTATGTTTTCCTTCTTCCATGAAGAAAAGTGATGGTGCTTATAATGAGTGGGAATCAGTGTTACACTGATTTTCACATGAAAAAAAGTGCAAAACTCAAATATGGGGACGCTGCACCAATTTCTGCTAAGTTTGGCAAATGCTTCTTCAACAAAGTAATTTTAAATAGTTAAGAAATAAGTGTTAAATCACTTCAAATGCAAGAAACAAAAATCACCACAAGCTCAAGCCCATATGATTTTGTTCACCAAATTATGAACAAAAATGTGTGTTCCTGCTTGGATATGTCTGTCCTTAGAAGAGAAATCCTTTATATCAAAAAACTCAGGACTCAGAGAGCTCCAAGTGCCATCCCCCAAAGTTTTCATTTCACTCTGGAGCTTGTTGAAGAACTGGCAGCTGATTGTGCTTGGAACAAGGTCATGAAAGGACCTTCTCCCTGCATTAAATGAACTCATTCTTGTGGATTCCTTACTTTGCTTGTTCTGATCCAGTTCAAGTCACTGCAGCCACATTAAAAAGGGCTTTTTGGGTTTGGCAAGGATGATTGTTAAAAGTTTTCAAATCACATTTTACTTAATTTAACTTATTTTAAGTTTGCATTCATGTTTTGTTCAGGGTTTGAAGTCCTGGACATTTTTCAAAGAACACTTCGAAGTTATCACCATTTTTATTCCTGCTAGTATTGATCAGCCTCAGGGGAAATAACAAGCCCTTCTCTCATGCAGAACTGTAAATGCAAAATAGGTTTCTGTTGAAATACATAAACCTTTTGTGTCTCACCATGATCTGAGAATTATTAGAGGGGGTGTATCCTTTAATAACTTTGAAAAATGAACAGACTTATAACAGCTGGGAAAGGTTTTAACATACAGCTGTTAAGGGAAATTTGCAGGAATTCATGATTCACATCTGAATTTAGAGGCTGGATGAGATTAAATATTTTCTACCAATACATCTTCGCATTGAGACATTTTGGATTCTGGCTTTTGAGCAAATGCTAGGCTGTCATATATAATCTAAAATGTTTTTATTGGCAAAGGAAAGGAAATTGTGAAATTGCTTTTCATAACCTTTGTTTTAATTAGGTTTCCACTTTCTCATTATAATAATAGGCAGTCCCCTAAGACTTTAAAATGGGTATTTGTTTTGTTCACCCTCTGACTCTGTGCAATCCCATCCCATTTATTACTTGGAGTCATGTGGTAGAAGCCAGAGTGCAGCCAAACCCAGGCTGGCAGAACCAGACTCCATCTCCAGGTGAGGGTAAACCTGGTGGAAGCTGCAATTCCTTTGTGCAGACCTAGAAGTACCTTCCAATTTACAGCCAGATTCTGCACTAATTGTGAAAGCCACACCAAAAAATTAAATTAATACCTGGAGGGTGGATACCTGAGGTCATCAAAGCCCCTTTTTTTTTCCAGAGCTGTATGGAAGTGGGTTTGATGTGCTCCCAGATCCATAATTCCAGCAGAGCCAGGGATGAGGAGCAGAACTGCAAGGCTGGGAATGGCATTGGCACAAGGGCTGGAGTGCCCCTCTCACTTTGCTCCCACTCAGCCCTTCCTTATCCTCATTGTTCTCACAGCCCTGGGGCTCAGGGATTGTCTGGTGGAGCCAGAGCCAAATGGGAGAGCTACGACAGTGGTGGGAAGAGAAATGCACAGAAAGCACCTCAAAAGGGAACTGTAAATAAAGAGCAAACAAATAAGGATGAAATGGACCAGCTTAGGGACAAACTTAATGATGTAGTGCAGGTTAGAGAACTGCTCTGAGAAGCTTTTTGCTGCCATTAGCTGGAGATTCTCCTCCTTCCCTCCTTATTCCTACAGGAGAGTCGAGAATCACTGGAACTTGCACATTCCCTGGATTTATGGCCCCGGGAGCAACCAAAGCCACAGTGCCTTCTCTGCTGGCTCAGAGCAATGATACAGAGCTCCCCGTGGGCCAGAGACACACACAGGCTCTAACCTTGGCTGAACTTTTTCCCCATTAGTCTTGATAATTGATGGACCCCAACGAGAAACGACGGCAGTTTAATAACGCTCAATGGTTTCTGGGTGACTGCTGGTGTGTGACTAAAGCAACATTTAGGTTAGGCATTACCCAACGCTTCTCAACAGGGGCCACGGGGGGGAAGAAAAGCAGGAAATGTGAAGAAAGGCCTCAAAAATGGGAAAATAATTCTCATTTTGAGATTCTTCCATAGGAACATGGCATTTTCTGATCTGTTGGTGTGGCAGAGGATGGGTTTTGGAGGTGTTCCTCAGGTATGAAATCATTGATTCAAACCTGCATAAATAAGCAAAGCAATTTTACATCTGTTTCCCAGGTACAGCAGGACCTCAATCTTCTTGCCTCATTTTCTGCTGACATGAGAGCAAAAGTAGATCCAACAATAATTATGGAAAATCTTAAGGAAGCAGATTTATTAAGATCCATTATGCTGGGGACCTGTTTGTAATATCTTGCAGGACCGGTGCTCAGTCATGTGAAATTCCCACCTACAACCCCCAAAACCTCAAAAGTATCTGAGAAAAATGGATGATGTTACTTTTTACCTTTTCACTGCCATTATTCACATCTGCCACATATAGATGCCCATAATGCACTGACAAATTTCTAAGAGATCACAGAATCATTAAAGTTGGAAAAGTGCTCTGAGATCATTGAGTCCAAGCTGTGCCCCATCCCCACCTTGTCCCCAGCCCAGAGCACCGAGTGCCACCTCCAGCCCTTCTTTGGACACTCCAGGGATGGACACTCCAAACCTCCCTGGGCAGTTCCAAGGCCTGAGCAGGAATTCCTGCTGATGTCCAACCTGAGCCTCCCCTGGCACAACCTGAGACTGTTTCCTCTCATCCTGCATGCCTACCTGGCTGTCCCCTCCTGTCAGGGATTGTGCAGAGCCAGAAGGTCCCCCCTGATCCTCCTTTTCTCCAGTCTGAGCCCCTTTCCCAGCTCCCTTAGCTGCTCCTGGTGCTCCAGCCCCTTCCTCAGCTCTGTTCCCTTTCCTGGACACTCTCCAGCCCCTCAATGTCTCTACTGAAGTGAAGGGCCCAGAACTGGACAGAGCACTCAAGGTGTGACCTCAATGAGATGATAAGGCAAATTTCCATCTTACCAGAAATTTGCTGCTCCCAAAAGGGAATATTAAAGAAACCACAGCCTAGGAGAAAATACAGCTGCTACACAAAGTTTTTATCTTTTCAGCTGAAGAAAAATCACCAGTGATCAAGAGTTTTTAAGGACCATTGATATGCAGATGATGAGTTCTGATAACCAGCAGCAAAACCCACATGGTTTAAAGCAACTCACTGCAAAAGTTCAGTCTTCTTCTGTTTTTTCTAGCTCTGTAATATACATTTGGTCCACAAAGTTGGTAGGACAACTGATGTTGTGAGCTATAAAATACTCAGCTCACAACACCAGAAAATGCCTTTGGTTACAGAGATCAGAAGCACTTATCTTGTAAGAACAGAGGAGAAGATACAAGCAGCTCCCTGATTTCCCGCAACACTGAAAAATGTTTTTCCCCTCTCAACCTGAAGAAATATGTCTTCATGGAAAGTAAAATATGGGATCATAACGAACTTCTGAAGATCTCACAGCCAATATATTATCATGAGCTATGGATGCAATAGAATGATCCTCATGGCCAAATGTTCAGGAGCTCAGCATCCAAAATGTTGAGTTGCTTTAAAAATCAGCTCCTTCTGGAATCTAGCTGGGAGCTGATTTCCTTTGAAAATCTGGCTGTAATCACGCACAAACAATGTTCTCCTAATAAAAGAGCCACTGTTGGCTGCATGTTTAATTTATGTGAATTTAATCCTCCATGATAATGCAGTGAGTCTTGCTGAGAACTGCTGCCCATATGTAGAGAACAAATTCACATTAACCACAGCAACACAAGTGCCTGACTTGGCCAAACCATTGAGCCAAAGTCTGGGACTTGCTAACGTATCAATATGGAAGACATATGTTCTTTGGGATATAAATTATGATGCTTTTCATCATATTACTTGAGCAGTCCAGTTTATGGAGTCAAGCAGCTTAGCAGAGCTTGTTTGGATGGATGGAAAAAGCATGAATCACAAGAGGAATTCCCAGAGCTCTGGTTTGATAGGCACCTGCTTATTCTGGGCGATGTGGGTTCATAGAGCTCAGTTAACAGTCAGGATGAGCAAACCTTTCCTCCTGTGTCCCATCTGGAAACACAGGTGCTACAACTTGTCTGTCACAGACTTGCTGTCTTTATTACACTCAATTTAACCAGAGAAATCAGAGCTTCTGGAAAATAGCTGTTATAAAAACACTTGTATACGTTTCACTAAGCAATTATGAGCCTGCCTTACATTGTTTCAATGGTTGTGGCAAACATTTCTCAGGCAGAGCAATTAAATAAATTAATGGTTTAAAAGACATAAGTGCCATGCCTTGATTTTTAAAATTCCTTCTTTAAGATTCTGAATATGCTGGAAAAACAGATTCGCTGGGTAGTGCTGTGAAAGTTGCTCATCTCTGGGGAATTTCTAACACCACTTCCTTTAACCAGCATTGCTTCTCCAACCTGAAATCCTAAAAGCCATTCCTCCCAAAAAGCTGTTAATTCTGAAGCACTGCAGAGCCCATCTGCAATTTCCATTACCTCAGCTGAGCAAGGTCATCACAGGGATAAACACATTCCATGTCACATTTATGATTTCAGAAAAACAAGCAGTGCAGAGCTTTGATTTGCTTTTCACTTAAACAGAAAACCAAAATTAACACTGCGGGTGTTGCTCTTTGCTTAGAATGTGGGAATCACAGTTTTTCCAGCCCAGCACTGTGGACCTTGTGCTCTTTAGGCAGGATTTGCAGCCTTAGATTGAGAGACCTCTTGGGCAGCCCAGACCTCCAGCCTGTGTTCAACAGGAATGTACCTATCAAAGTTCTGCTCATTGAAAGGCACAGGGAGATAAAATAGTGATTTTCAGTGTTTTTTCCTGTGGGTGTGCAGTGATATTTGGGTTAATCCTGGGTGGGAAATGAGGCAGTGCTGTCTGTGCTCTCCTCACTGCAGGCACCACGGCAGGAGGGGTTACAGGCAAATCACAGTTCATCCTCCAGACCTGAAAACCTGAGCAGGGACCCAGATCTAGGCCTGGATGCTATGTTTTTTTGTTAACATGACATTCAGGGGGATTTTTAATCCAGAAACTTCCTCTCACCCAGTGGCTTTCCCTGTGCAGGAATGGGGCCTGCTGGGAGCGGAGCTGTGGCCTAGCACACAGAGCTCTGTGGTGAGGATTCATCACCTCAGATCTCTGCTGCTCTGGGCAGCTCTGTGCAATCCCCAGCTCTGAAACACTCTGTCTCCTCACCCTGTCCAGCATTTCTTGTTGGAGATTCAATGCAGGGAGCTTTTAAGTTTCCCTGGATCAGCAGAGAGGAGTAGCCTCACCTCCATGAAAATACCCAGGTGTCCCATCCACCTCCGGCACCTTGGCTGAGGCAAGAAACATCCTGAACACAACAGGGTTAAAACCAGTCTGACAAACGAGGCAGAGCATGGAAAATATGAAGAGAGCTCTCTGGTAGCACATGTGAACCCAGCACAGCTCCCATCTGCAATCACTTAGAGGTGCCCCAGTAAAGCACAGCCCGGAATGCCTGGCTAATAAAGTGTCAGCAGCAGGGGGATTACGAGAGAGATTTACAAGAGTGCATGAGTAGAGTTGCTGCTGGAGACATCCGATACACTCCGTGTTTGATTCCAGGCTTTGGGAAGGCAATGAAATAAGCCCTGGGACTTGTGTTGAGAAGCATTTTGAAGTGCTCGCTTCTGCCCCGAGTACCTGCAGGAGTCCTGGCAGCGCTGCCTGCGGCACCTCGCCTGCCACATGGGTCTGGTGCTGCTCACATTCCCTTTTTAACCAGCAGCACGGAGAGAAAAACCTCTCCCCTGGCTGCCAGGATGCCAGTCCTAAAGGAAGACCCAGGGTTAATGCCCTGATGTGATGTGCGGCTTTCTCCTTGTCCCCCTCCTGCTCTTAAATCTCATGTGTGATGAAGTAAAAACCACCAAGTTTGGGCCAAAACTTGCCAAAGCTATGGGGAGCTAAAATCAGAAGATTTTTCACAGGTTTTTCTCTAATTTTAAAGGAATGGCCTTAAATAGACATGTGATAACTATTTAAGTCTGAATTAGATGGAGCATGAGTAAACACACTGTGGTGAACACATCGACCTGGAAAGCTTGATTAGAGGAACAAATACTGCTTTTTCAGTCTCTGAGTGATGAACTTTCCAGCTCCACTTTCAAATGTGTTTTCCTTTTATGAAGTGGACTTTCCAGGAGGCAATTAGAGTGATTTGGGCAAAAACAAAGAGCGAAATATTTTCCCTTCATTGTCTAAAGCAACAGAAATAAGTACCGAGCTTATTACTCACTCCTTGAATAAATGAAAAGAGAAAACATTTTGTGCTTTGTTCCTGCACCGGACAGGGGGATGTAAAATGGGCAATAACCTCAGCCACAGCTCTGTCATTTATGACAAAGCTGGGCTATGGCTCCAGAGGGATGATAAAGCTCTGGATGTGCTGAAGTGTTTGCAGGAAGAGGCTCCTCAGCACCATCCATCAGCCCGACCCTTGGCAGCCCCTCAGACTGAGCAGCCCAAGTGCCCCCTTGAAGATGTGAGGGACTGTGAAAGCAGGAAAGGAATGGGAACAAGGAATGCACTTGCCCAACCTAAGAGAGTAATTGGAGATATTGTTCACTCTGGATATCCATCAAGCCTGGAGGCTGAATTCTGGCCCCATGGGAGCTGGTGGCAAACCTCTATTGATTTCAGCAAGGTCAGGATTTCAGCAGTGATTTATGGAACGGACTAACATGACATTTTAACAATCACTTTTAGTAGTTGGAAGTGTTATTCACTGCAGAGGTAAAGCATTGTTTGATTTTATGTGACAGTGTACCTTTAAAAACAGGCAACCTGCAAAGCAACAATATAAAAGGCAGCACTTAAATTACATTATGATGAGGAATGGCACCAGGGAATGAAACCAAGGGAATGTTCCCTTTCATTCCTCTCATACTTTCAAAAGTCAACAGTTATGAAGATGCTGTTATTGGTAAATTTAAATCACCTTTCCTCAACTTTGCAGCTGTTTTCTTGCAGTGTCCTTCATTTCTGGCAAAACACAAGGATTAGTTTTTCAAGATGAACTATGGATTTTTCTGAGCAAGCACAACAATTCACCAGCACACGTGAGTTGTTCATGGGGTGTTGCAGGACGAAGAAGAAAAACCAGATCTCCTCTCCAAATGTCTGGCTGAATATACACATTAATAATAACTATAATAATCTCTTTGTAAGCTCTTTTGTTAACCCTGCCATTCAGAATAATTTCCAGGGAAATTGTAGAGTAGGTCTTGGGACAACAATTTCAGGCTTTTAGAAAAGAATGGAAACAAGAGTTGTCAAAATCACATCTCTGTGGTTTGAGATTTTCTGCCACGAGGAGGAAAAAATGCTTTAAGCCACGGCAGGAAGGCATATTTACAAACAGACAATGACTGGACTGATTATAATACCATGGTTTAATTCTGATTTGATTTTCCTTTGTTTTGGTTAGGGTTTTTTGTGGGTACAACATATATTTGTCACATATATATGTGACTGCAGCAAGAGGACTGGAAGGCAGCTCCAGTTGACTTCCCCAGCTACAGATTAGGACCTGAACAGATTTAAGCCATAACCGGAGAAAAATTTGCCTATTTCTCCATGCCCTGGGTAGGTTTTGAGTATTTTCAGCAGAGTTCAGCAGCCATGAGGGTTCTGTGCCTGCTCTGTGCCTGCCAGTCCCAGCCTGGCTCCCCAAAGCAGCAGCCACGTGGAGACAGCAGCACAGACCCAACCTGCTCACAAACACGTTTGGCATTTGAGAAGCTCAAAGCCCATTTTTTCCTTTCCTCCTGAAAATCCCCACTTTAAATCAGAGCACTGGCTCTGGAGCCCTCAGAGGGTTACAGCCTGGTGACTTGGCTGTCCACTGGTGTCTGGGTGTGAGGCTTTCTTGGCGAGGTTTGAGAATTTCAGCTCCCAGCTCAGGGAAGAAAAACCCTGTCACAATAATGGGGGACGCTCACATTTTTCCACATTTCTTTTCTTAGCTGGATGTTTTGGTAAATTAACTTCTAAAGAAACTTAATCAAGAAAGCCTTGATTCTGCCTTGATTTTCCCAAGAAGTCAGCAGCGTTCCCAGTTTTCCTTCGGCGTGCCTGTTAGCTCTGTTTTTGTAACCCCACTCTCAAGCTCCTGCATGTTAAGCCATTCCCAAACACCTCCACTGCATTTTGCATCCACACAAGAAAAAGAATCCAGCCCTGGCAGAGACTCAGGCCTTCCTCACCCTTAATAAGCCAAATTTGGTGTTAGTTGCCATTAAAAGCAGCCAATGATTCAGAGGATGAAGCCCTGCAAAAATGTTGTTTTTTAGAATTGTTCCTTTCTACCAAAGCAGCCACAGGTATGCCTGGATTCATTCAGCAGACCTGTTCTACCAGTCCTTTAGAATTGTCATTTTCTAATTGTCCAGGAAAATTTATTGTTTCTTTCAAAACAATGAGAGGGGAAAAAAAAAACCTTGTTCAAAATCAAATGAGTTTTAATGACCAGCTTTGCAGTTAGGCAAAGTGCAGCCTGGTCCTGCCTGGGTTTGCATTAAAAAATCAGCTCTGTTCATCTCTAGGTGGCTCTCCATAGTTTAGACAATGAGACCTGGTTGGAATTTTTCTACTTTGAAGGCTTTTATTTCTATTTTACATGATTTTTTTTTTTTTTAAACAAACAAATAGCCTTGGAACATTTGGGTCTTCTTTGTCAAAAACTAACCTGCACAATTTTTTTAGCATTGCTGTTATCAGGAGAGAAAATAATCTTAGTATTTATTGACATTTTATTTACTTGATCATTCTCTAACTTTCCAAAATTGGCCTTGTTTGGAATATGCAGTAAAAACTAAATAGGAAAAGGGAAATTATTTAAACACCATTCATTTTGTGATGTGGAATAACAAAAAAGCACAAAGGAAGACAAAGCAGTAAGTCCATGACACTCCAGTTCTCAGAAAACTATTGAGAAATATATATATAATATATTGCAAACTTTTTTTTTTCCTGAAGTCTCCAGAAAACGAGGAGTTTTAGGATTTCAAAACTTCCCATTGAATTTTTTGTTAGAGACCTGCTGGGGTCGTAACATAAATGTGCTTTTACATAGTCAATTATAAGCTCAGAAGGAGAGAGTCCTTTGTTTGAGTGCATCATAAAGGTGGAATTTTTCCTCTGTTGAACAGGAAGGGACAAAACCATAATTGCTGAGGCTGCTTGGTCTGGGATCAGAGCCCCTGTGGGGATTTTGAAGCAGTCACTGAAGCCCATGGGGTGACTTCCAGCAGCTCCTGGGAGAGCAATAGGGACACTGGTGGGTGGTTTTGATTCCAGATGACTGCCAAGAAATGCAACCCCTGCTTCCCCCATCCGTCTTCAAAGGCTGAACCCTCCCAAAACTTGCCTCATGTGCCATTTTCAGATCTTTTCCTGCCCCTTTGGTCAGGCTCAGAGGTTTCCTCAGATCTTGTAGCTCATCCTGCAGATTCAAGGTCCTGTTTGTTGTGTTACTGCAAAGAAACATTCACATTTTCCTCGTGGGTCTGTCACTATGGGAAATTTTTTTTTCACCCCTTCATTTTTCAGGAGTTAAAGCAAATCCAGCAGCACCTCAGCCCTGCCCAAAAAGATTCCCCAGGTGAGACATTGCCTGCTATGAGGCCAGCCAGCTCCATCCTTTCACCTCCACACTCCTGATCAGCTGGGAAATGAGATTTTCTGTCCACCCCCAGGCATTCAGGGAGCATCTGTAAACCAATCCAGATTTCCTCCTGAAGTTTTGCTCAGGGTTCCCCTCTGGCCAAGGACAAGGAAAGGCCAAACGTGAGCCCAGCTTGGTGCCAGAACAAAGTGGCTCAGACGAGGCCGATCCCCAGCGGCAGCAGCCCCACCAGGAGATGACACAGCAGCTCCCTGCCACTTTCTCTATCTGATCACACAATTCCTTAATCAGCACAGACAGTGCTGCCTGTCAGAAAAATGTCCCGTGAATCAGCTTTCATCTGCGGGGAACAGGTTCTGCTTTTGCAAATCCAAAGGGTGCCCAGTTGTTTTCCGTGTCCCTGCCCTTCCCAGGCTCTCCCGGCCCTCGTGGTTCCGCACGTAAATGCAAAGGAGAGGTTTCAGCCTGGGAATCAAAGGTAGCCAGGGCAAAATGAGTCCTGGAAGTGGAAGCTGGATATTCCAGCACCATGGGAAGGTTGTGTTTGCAAGCACCTGAATCAGCCTTTTTATTATTTTGGCGATAGCAGCGAAAAATTCAAGCTCTTATTTAAAAGGAGGGATTTTTTCTGGTAACGCATTTGGTGTGAGAAGAGTAAGAGCTGCCAATAATTTCCATAATAAACATCCTCCATTTAAAATTAGGAATAGAAACTGTCAGCTTAATTAATAGAAAATTAAGACGTGATTTCTCAACTCCTGACGAGCTTGCTGTTTTGCTGAAGTAGTTTCTGAGCTGAGTTTGCCTCTAACCAAGGACTTGTGTTTGCATAGCAGGACCACAAGAGAGAGCTTTAGTGTTGGATGTCGTGCTTCAGGATTCAGGAGCTCGGGAGCTCAGCGTTTTTAACTGGCACTTTTTAAGCAGGATGAGGATACCAAAACAAAACATCTAATACAGGCAGCAAAACAATTCCCCATTTTCCACAATCCAGGCAACCTCCTGAAGCACGAGAATTTCAGAGGCAGGTTTTCAAAACGGTGACATTTAGATCCAGCCAGGTTTTACCCAGTTGCTCTGAAAACTCTGATCCTAAAAATTTACAAGCAACCTCAAGAAGATCAGGTTTGATGGGCTGTTTCCAAAATGAAGGTGTGACATCTATTTTAGCCTTGTCTTTACATCTTGGGCTGGGGATTATCATCATCTTCTATATAACACTATATATAAAATCTGAATATAGCCATCTAAAAATGTATGTATGTATATATATATATATAAGTATATCCAATCTTTTCTCTACACCACCCTTTGCTGCTTAAACAGCCTCCCAATTCTGGCCTGCTGAGCAGCTGGTCTCATTCCATTCAAATCTTTACCTAAGACTAATTTCTCCCATGATATCCATGAGGACTTTAATAATAATGATTATGCTGCAGTCCAACCATCTCAAGCTCTCCACCCATCTCCTCCCTATTGTGCATTACCTTCCACTCATTTTCTCTCTGATAAAACAACCTCTGGAGGGCAGAGACCTGCTGGCTCTCCTCGTCTTCTGCAGGGTGTTGTAAAAGTAATAAGGCAATATCACACATAAAGCAGAGTATTCAAATGGCTCTGAGTCAGATGTAAATGAGGAAAAGCAGGTCATTCCCAGTTACCTCATCACGGAGTGCCTCGCTGCATTCCATTCCGGCAGCTTCCCGGATACGGCATGTAATGAAAATGGTGAATAATCGTGTGTGTGTATTACACCTTTCATCCCGAGCAGTTCTCAATTACTTTGCTAATTGGCTGTGCAAAGTACACGAGGAGCTCTCTGCTCATCAGAGAAACGCAGCCCGTGCTCCGGCACACGACCAGAGCGATTCCCAGAAAGTCTGGAGACAAATCCCGGGCTCCAGAGAGGGCAGAGCAGAGGAGGGAAATGCAAGACTCAGCGATGACCTTTAACTTGATGTTTCTGTGCCCATTTTTAGCAGAACAACCCTCGGATTGTGTGCGAGGTGTGCGTTTGCACGCAGTCCCCATTGCTGGAGCTGCTCCTGCTCCCTTTCCCTTTAAATAAATGGATCTGGGTCTGACCCTGGAGCATCCTGAGCACTTACAATTCCCCTGGATTCAGCAGGACCAGCCCCAACTGTGGCACTTGAAACACCTCGCTCCAGCAAGTATTGGCAAAAGTTGCTGCTTGCTATGGCTGTGCATTCGTTTGTTTTTAAAATAAAGCCCCTGGATGTTTCTGAGTTGCTTTTTTTTTTCATCATTAACTATTTTTAACTAACACCTCAGTAAGCTTCCTTAAACTTCCAGTGACCTCTTACGCACCCAGAAATATGAGAACAGCAAAACCTCTCCCTAGATAGAACATTTTTTCAATACCAAAGCACTCGATGATGCAACTGATTTTGCTGTCTTACAATCAGGGAAACTGAGGCACAGAAAATGAAATCATGTGTGCAAAGGCAATAATTTGCTAAATCAGATTGAGCACCCAGTGTCAACTTTGTGCTTCTCCCACACAGGTGAGGAATGAGCAGCTGCTTCAGGAAGTGCCTCTGCCCCTTGCTCAGGCCCTATTTCCAGCAGCAGGGTTTGGAATGGTTCAAGGAATGGTTAAAGGAATCTGTGCTTGCAGATCTGAGGGTAAAACAGGGAGCCAGATCTCTCCCTCCTCATTTTATAACATGCAGATGCATCTTCTAACAGGCATTGTCTATCTCTCCATCTGTACCACACTCATCAGATTACACTATCTGAAACTTCTTTTTTCCCCCCAAGAGATCATAAAAGTTTCAGCGTTTGCTCAAATGTTTTGTCGTGTTTTCAGTTTGACAGAGTGAGCAGTGGCTCCAAAGATAACACGGCAGCTGCCAGGGCAGCTCATGTGCTGAGCTGAGCTGTAGATGCCTGTCTGCAATGGCACGTTCCCTCAGCACTTTCAGATCCTCTGGAACAGAATTTTCCAGTCTTCTCAAATATGTGAGATATGGGATGGCCAGCAGCTATTCAGGTTACACAACAGGGACATTTTTGAAGGCCGAGAAGAGGCAAAACAACAGCCCTGGTGGTGCCCAGCCTCCAGCAGAGCCCCACTCCAAAGAACTTTGTTTTCCTCCCTCTGTACCCTGCTCAAATCCCACATTAGCTGCTTGTTGCCACTATTTGCTGCTTTGCCTCCTTGCTGACCCTCAAAGGCCACGTTTATGCTCAGCCCTGTGGCTCTGGGTGCTGGAGAGTTGTGGCCTCAAGCCAAGGCTCTCCAGCACAGCCTCTTTCCACAAGTGCCTGGGAGTGGGATGTTCAGAGGATGAGGTGTCAAGAGCCAGAGCTGCTTGGGACGTTTCCTGCTGCTTTCCACCCCTATATAACTGCCCAGGAATTCCTCCAGCTCCTGGAAGTCCTCCTGCCATGGCAGGGAAGGGGACTGTTTCCATTTATCCCTCTCAGTTCAGCGCGGAGGCAGAGGGCAGGGTGCAACAGTAATTTACACACTATAAACTTTTGTAGGTTTTATTCACCTCATTGGTCTGGTATTAAACAGCATCTCGTGGAGACGCTGGGAGCTGGGAATGGTGGTGCTGGCTGCTGCCCTGGGGTGTGCACTGCCACACACTTCACACCTCCCTTCCCTTCAGCTGGGACAGGCTTGTGATGGGAAAGAGGTGGGAACAGCACATCCACCACACAATCAGCCTCATATATTGATCCCTGTAATGTTTAAAGCCCTGCTAGGAGCTGTGCATCTGGAGCTGTCTGTGCACTCACGCAGTCCTTGCCAAAAACAGAGCTCCACAGGATCTGCCAGGAGCTGGTGAAGGTAAAGGAATGATCCTTCCTTCCAGCAGGAAGCATAAGGTGGTACTTGGATGAAAAATGTCTCACAGAGGTCTTTGCTGATCAGTGAATAGCCACTTGGGAACAGCAGAATTCTGTCCTCAGGAGGCTGTAGAGCTTGAAATGGGAGTCTCCAGAGGTGAAGAAAGTGTGATTCAGGCTCTTTATCCAAATCCCACAGACGACACAGGAATTCACTTCAGGGAATCCATGTATTGATTCTTCTGTCCCTGGTGTGACACCCAGAGTATGACAGGAAACAAAGCAGAAGCACAATGGGATTTATTAAGAGGAGTCATCAGAGGAGCAAAGCTGCTGAGGAGATGCAGAGCTTTGCCCTCTGCAACAAGCAGTGCAAAACTCTTTGCTGGAAAGGCTCCTGCTCCAGCAACTGCAGCTCCTGGTGGGGTCATTCCCCTCCAGCTCCCCCCAATTCCCATGGAGGAGCTTCCCAAGGAACTCTGCCCTGACTGAGCTGGTTAGGATTGTCTCCGTAAGCTGTAGATGATCCTTTCAGAATCTGAGTTTGGCCAGTGGCACAGATAATGAGTCCATCCTTTGGCTTTTTGCTTTTTTTGCCTGTCACATCCTAGCCAGCACCAGAGAGCTCTCTCCTGAACCCTGAAGATATTCTTGCCTAGAAGAAATTGCACTGCATAAATGTATTTTTTCTTATTCTAGGCAACGAAAGGGAAAATCTTCAAGCATTAATAACAGCCCAGCCTTTTCTGGACCAGAAAACAACTCTAACATAGACCAGCTGCATCTAAACCCAAAGTGTTTTTAATGCTCCTGCATTGCCTCACCTGAATAATAACATTCAGGGCTTTGTTTCAAGACTTAATTTGTTATAGGAAGTGAAAAAAAGACACATACGCAAACAAGCCTATGGAAACTTTTGCCCACAATAAGTGTCAAGCAGAAGGAATGTTATTGATTGCCATAGATTTACACCCAGAATGAATTTGGCCGGCTGGTCAAAAGTCTGGTGGGTGTGTAAATGGGGAGGTGAGGTGGGGAATGACGTCTGTAGTGGTTTATCTGGAGAGTGGAGCCGCAAAATGTTGTAGTTACACTTAAGTTTTATTAAAAATGCCATTCTAACGAGCCCTAGTGGCCCCAGCACATGGAAAGTGGCTTGCTGTGTTTTGAATGGCACCGAGCAACACCCCAGGGCCTTAAATCAGTTCAAGATGTGTTGGTGGCGTCTGATGTTAAGCATGGAAGGGAAATTCAAAGCAATATAGATTTAACCTAGAGACCCTTCTTTTGCCTGATGCTTATCAATAACCAAGCCTGAGTAAGAGTCAGGAGAAATTCAGTACTGAGGCAGAGTATTATGGGAAAGTGTGATTTTATTAGTAATATTTGCAGTGAGGTTTGGATAACCAATCCAAGTAGCAAGACAGTGAAATGTGGACAACAAAGAGGGAAAGTCAGATATTCCATCCTGGGTATTTCTGCAGGCACCACTTGATTCTCTGTGCCCAGGGAAAATTGAACTGCAGGAATAAAAGGAAACAATTTTTTTTTCTTTTTTTTTACTAGGCAAGTGGAGGAAGAAGAAACAGCCATGGAGTGAGTGAGAAGGGAAACCCTGGTACACATTTCAAGTCAGAGCAAGGGTTGAGGGATTCGTTACTCTGCAACAGATGATCCCAGAGGACACTAAAGACAAGGAGAAAAAGTAAAATGTGGACATACCCCTCATCCCAGCTGTAAGGAATGAATGTATTTCTTTGCATTTATGTGCAATGTCTTGCAAGGAATTTAAGTGGAGTGCTCATGTCACAGAGAGGGGATAAACCAAACCCTGTGTCTTTAGTCCAGAGCTGTGCTTCCAAACCTTGGCAGAGCTGGGACATTTCAACAAGAACATTTCAAAGTCCCACCTGTTTTGAAGGGACAGTGAGAACTGTGGTTTCAGAGGGATCTCTAACACCAAGGAGGATTTGCTGGGTATTTGGATTTCACACAAGCTGCACATATTTACCTGAACCAAAGCTGTGCATTCCAGGCTCTGGGGTGACACCCAGAAGACTGAGGTGCACCCCTAATGCTGAGTGGGTGGCATGATGGGCTTGGAGGGTTTAATTTGGCCCTAATTGGCAGCAGGAACTTGAAATCTGAGTCCCTGACTGCCCTTCACTCTCTATCTCTGTGGTCTGGAGACACAACCACTGAGTCATGAGTTGCAATCAGCTACTTATGAGATGCAATTAGAAGAGAACCCCAACAGCCACTTAATGAAGTGCTAAGGACTTGGCACAAATACCTCTGGTGATACAATGAAGAAGGAGCCCTTAAACTCTTACCTTGAGCACTTCTCGCTTCCTTCCCACACTGACAGCTTTAGGAACAGAGTGTCTAATTATAGGATAATTGTTGTTGTTGCTGTTGGTAGAGGTCAGTCAGTAGAAGGTAGGACCCTAAGGGAATGGAGACAAGGAAGGCAAGGAAGGAAATGGGAGTAGGAAGGTTTGGAGTCTTTTTGGTGAGGTAGAAGGAGAGAGAGAGAGAGAGAGAGAGAGAGAGAGAGAGATGGTCCCTCTGTGTAACTGAACCAGAATTTGGAGTTGTGTAACTTTAATGGTTTGTGCTCATGGCTAAAGACAAATCCTTTCCTGGTATAAATGTGAGAGAAGATCCAGGCCACGCCTCTTGCCTCTCTCTGTCCCTACAATGCCAAGGAATGGAGCTGCTGTGCAGATATGGCCAATTACAGCCCAAATAAATCACTGCATCCATTCTCCTTTCCCACTTCCATGCTGCCTCAAGAAAAAAAGAGGTGATTTCTGAGCTTAAGCCTGATTTTTGCTTCTAAGATTTGGGAGGAAGATTTGGTGAAGGGAGAAGAGAAATCTCCAAAAACAGCTGCCACAAAGGACGGGGAAAAAACTGCACAGCAGAGTTTTACTCCTATACTCAGCAAGTGCCACGTCAGAAAGTTGTGAACAGAGTTCACATTGATAAATCAAATCTCCTTTCAAATCCACAAGACAGAAACAAACCATGCCACAGCCTCATTGCTCCTCTTCTTCTTCCCCTCTGAGCTTCCTGCCCATTTTTTGGCGCAGAGCTGAGGTGGCCCAAGCACAGAATCACCTTTGCTTTTCAGCATGTTTGCATTTGAATCTGTGGAGGGAAAAACAAAATTTGTCTTCTAGGTCCAAAGTGCATCTTATCAGCTATAAAATATTCTTAAACACTATTTCATTGGAGAGAAGTCTTCTGTGATCCTAACCAGTAAATAAGTAAATGAATAAATAAATCTATGTGAATCTACATGCACCTCAAGATGGATTTCAGTAGGAGAAAACATGAAGCAAGAGTAGCAGAAAGGAATAGTTGGATTCAGACAATCATCAGAAGATATTTATTATTTGGACTCCTATCCCTTCATATGAATTATTGTTTGATCCTGAAATGAAAATGAATTTATTTGGTGTCCATAGCAAAATTATAAATTGGCAGCAAAAATGTTATGAAGAATCTTGAACTTGACCTGTGCAAAAGGGACTGGCTTGCCTAATTCATTTTTTGTAAGACTTCAAAGAAAATAGGTCAAAATTCCTCACTGCAATTAGTTCAACTTAATACACTCATCTTTGATCTGTTAAAACATAATTACGCTTTTCTAAATTATCCTCATTTCATTGGAATTGGCAAGATATGAAAGTATGGATGGATCTGAACCCTGGGAATTGTCTTGGTTTAGGTGTGTGAGGTGATGGCCAGGGTAAATTCTTTTTGAAGTGCAATTTTTTTCCTCCTGCAGTGTTCATTTAGTCCCTTCCACATCAGGGTGGTGAGAAAGCTTTGGAAAAGGAAGGGTAGAGATTTTAAATTTGTCAAAAAGAGCTTGAACACCACTTTAGCTTGGATTCACCTGTATGATTTCAGCACCCTGGGGGATCTGCTTCCCAAACACAGGGCAAATTCAGGGAGAATTTCTCTGAGCAGCTGATTCCAGAGCACTGTAGGAATTGTCATTAATAAGGATTATCAGATCAATCAGACATAACCCTGCTGTTGCTCTCTTCAGGCAACCAAAACTTTAATCCTAATTCCAGCTGTGTTTTTAGGGTAATTCCTGACTTTCAACATTGGGCTGTATTACACAACTAAAGAGCAGAAGTCAGCATTATGAAGTAAAGAGAAAGGAAAGGTTCCAAGGTAAAATTTAAAGGGCTAAAATGACTCAGTGGGAAGAGGAACAGAAGAGTTCTGGACAGATTTACAAAGTCAAGGGGAGAAAAACTTTTCAGCTTCCATGGGTCATGGGAAAGTACAGGAATGAGTCCTAGAATGGAGAAATAAACTGAATATATATGCACAAAAAGGATAAACCAAGAGGATTGGAACTCTAGGCGAGAGACAAGTACCCTCATTTTCAAATATCAGAGGTTTTACAAATAAAGGATATTTCCAGTTATGATCTTACAGATAAAATTGTCAGGAATGGAGACTGTAGCCTATATTTGGAATTTCTGAGTCCAGTTCACTGTTGTCCCTTGGTCCCCCCATGTCTGAGGAGGGAAAGGGAAAGAAGAAATGTTCCAGGTAAACAAGCACATTGTGCAACCCTGAGCCTGGAAAACTGTGTCAGCCTTCAACTCGTTTGACTGGCCCTCCTCTGGCAGTAACACATCATTACTGCTTTCCGGTGTTTATTAATGTCATTTTAATGGTTTATTCGTAGCAAGGTTCAAATTCCACCTAAACAGAGGTTTAAAAAAACCCAGGGGGTTCTCAGCCTTCCTTATTCTCTACTGTAACAAGGTGAAGGCACTGGGTGTGGACGGAGCCGAGGGAGAGGCTAAAGGAGCAGAGTTTGGGATGGATTTGTGGTCTTACACAGGATTCCCAGCTCATCACATTCCCTGGAATCCCATGGCTACTGAAATGGAGGTTCCAGTCCAACCTGCCATGGCAGACTGGAGCTGCTCAGCCCTGCTGCTCTCAGGGATTTTCCGTGTGCTGAGAGGGACAACAAGCTCTGGAGAAAAGAGGAGCAGATTCATTCCCAAGCGCGGTCAAATGTCCAGGGCTTCTCAGAATTAGGAGTCATCACTCCTTTAATAACAGCCTCTCATTCCCAAGCCACCCCTGGGCTGCTGGCACAGACTCCAGGGGCAGTAATGGGATTCCTCTGCTCCCTCTGGGGGAAAGGATGCAGCAGAGCTGAGCATCCCAAATGACTAACAGCCACCAAAAAGGAAAAACCGATGGTTACTCATGAAACTGAGGCAGCAGCTGTCCACTGTGTGTTAGAAAACTGAATTCCTGAGTTCAGACTTAAAATCCAAGCCCTGTGCTTGGGGCACTCTGGCCTTTTTTATCCTTTTTTTTCTTTCTCTTATGGAGTCTGAAATATGAATGTCATATTCTGTATGTAAAAATGTAAAAATCTCACTCCAAGGGTTAGTTTCTCAACAGGAATGCAAAATGAAGCATTTAAATAATGCTGGTTTTTCATTTAATTAGAACCAACATTTGAGTGAGTTCTCCAACTAAGAGATGATACTGAGACTTTTTATTTTTGCCCAGACAGGTCCCAACATCATTTCAGTGACAAGTCCTCAGTCCATAGCTTGACCATGGTTTTGTTCCACAAATAAAATCCAAACCTCAAAGTGGGAATAGGTTCTGAGGGGATTAAACAAGTGACACTTGTTAGTGGTATGAACATCCATCATTGCATCCCAAAGGAACAGTCCTGCTGCAAAACTTGGTTCTCCTTTTATTCCTCTCCGTGCTGTGGAAGGAGGAACAAAACATTTCTGGAGTTTCCTTCACAGCTCCAGCAGTCTGTAGGCTCTTGGCAGAAAGACTCAGTTGGGATAAACAGGGGGAACCAACTGGGGAAAACCTGCTGAGGAGGACAGCAGTGAGGTTATAAATTGATTTTTAGGGAGTCACCTTCCTTCTTCTTCCATAGTTCAGTTTGAAGACTGAAACCACCAAGGTATTGGATTCTCAATAAAGTCTGGAGCACAGTTTGAAAATTCAACAGAGAGGATTGTACATCTTAAAAACACGGGAATTTTGGTTTAGTTGGGAATTTTGGTTTAGCAATTCTAGTCACCTATTTCAGGAGTCCTTTTAGAAGTTTGTTTCAGGTGTGAAAGCTCATTTCAATCTCAGGACCTCAATACAGGAAAGGAGCTAATTCTAGGCTAGAGCCCAATCCTGACAGAGATCTCTCAGCATGATTAAGACACATCCTTACACTGTCAAGTTTGGCAGGTGAAATTATTCTATTTTGTTATGACATTTTTAGTGAGAATATTGAGTTTCCCTTTTTGGTTACCTGAGGTATCTTTGAACCTGCAGATCTTCACGTGCCACTTTCTCTCTGTCTTCAGTGCAAGGAGAAGATGCTCTTTGACCTCATGGTCATTGAATATTTGACTCAGATTTCTGCTGGTGTTTCTCATTAAGAAACCCCATTTCTGTTTCTATCAATATTCTCTGTGCCTCTTCCCAATTACCTGTCAGGTCACTGAACAGTATATTGGAGGTTTGCAGCAACAGGGTTCTGGAGGCAGGCAGTGGAAACAGGCTGTGAAATTTTAGGAGTGCCTCTCAGGTAGGTTCTGTCTCTCCTGGTGTGGCTGAAGGCTGTGGAATTCCAAAGGCAGAGGTTTGTGAATCAGACAGAGCAGCCAGGGGGTTCACAGGGGCTGTTCTGGCTGGGATGAGGAGGGAAAGAAGACAAGTGTGCTGTAGGGTGAAGGAAAGGTGACCCATGGATGTCTCTTGGGATGAAATCCTGCTGGACCTTCTCCCAGATTGTGCTCCACTCCATCAGCAGCCCCGCTGACTGCCCTGGGACTGCTCAGTCTGGTTAGGTTTAGTCTGGCCCTAATTTCTCCTTCTTAATTTAGGGATGGCAAAGAGAGTTAGCCAAAATATCTACAAGCCCTAGACAGTTACTACCAATTGCAACAGCAAAACTTTGCAGAAGTAGATCCAATCTGGCCCTGTCAGCCCTTGCCAGGCAATGTTTTGGCTCTGGGTATTTTTTAAGTTCCTTTCTTGTCACTCTAAATCAGATGATTCACGCTGGTAACATGTTGTATCGCTTATCCAGTAATGCAACCTAATAAAACCCTGCTTAAAACCATTTTCCTTAAAGAACCAGAAGAATTTGTTCTTTGCAGAATCAAACCTGTGTTCTTAATAAAGGCAGATTGAATAAAACAAGCTCTGTGAAGTAAAGGGACTAATTTAACAGCTCGCTGATGAAAATCTGTGGCTATGGTCCCCCTCCCTCACCCCTTGCATGAGAACAGATGGTTTAACACAAGTTTTGAATGCAAAGTTAATTAAAAAAAAAAATCCATTCCTCTTACAATCCTTGGGCTAAGACTTTAAAAGTTCCCTGCTAAATCGGAATGCCAATGCTCTTATTTTGAGCTCTGTAATAAGGAAACAGACTCATTAATGTTCTGCAATTATTGAAGTGGAGTGATGGTCATGGATTAGCCCTTGAATTGAGCTCGGCAGGCTCCCTTGGCAGCGAGACACCGGAATGGAATTTGAAAACCTCAGTGTTCCATTTCCCCACTGCTCTCAAGCTGGTGCTGGGAGCAGGTACAGTCACCTGGATGGACACGTCCCCAGAGGGAAGAGAAGGCATTCAAAGGGCAGGATCATTTCCCATAACAAGAACAACAACAACATTACATGTCAGGATTTGATTTCAATGAACTCGGCAAAAAAAGGCAAATTATTTTATATTGGGCTGGAATGCATCTATTTCTGGGGTGGAAGGTAATAGTTGGTTAATGGCAGCCACCTTGTATAAAAACCAGCACAAGACATGAGAAAACTCCCATTAAATTAGTTCCCACTATTGCTGCAATCTCCTGCCTCAGAGACCTTCCAGTCTGGAAATTCACTTTAAGTAACTGGGAGGAGCTTGGCCTAAGTGAAAAGTAATTGCCTGAATTAGAATTGTCTTGTCTTGCTGCATTTCATGCTTTCACATGACAAACATCAGAAGAGCTTTAAACAACCCAGTGCACCTGGAGAAGAGTTTTGTTTTACCTCTCATTTACAACCAAAGCAGGTCCTAGTCCTGTTCCTGGAGTTTAATTCCAGATGCAAAGCCACCTCTGAAGACTCAAAAATATTTTCTTCTGACATTTTCTTCACCCAGATTTTGACCCCAAAACAAATTCAGCCCAAATATCCTTAATATCAGCTCTTAAGAAATGAGAAAATACCAGGCCTAAAATGATGACTTATGATTAGAACAAGAGTCCAAATTTATGGTGAATTTTAATAGCACCAGGCAATTCTTGTCAGGATCCTAATCACAATGGGGCCAAAGGTAGTAGTGAGTGCAGTCACTCCCCAGTCCTTGTTGGAGTGTAACTTGGAGGGAAATCTAATTATCCTCCTGCTTACCTTATCCCTTCTCCATCAGATCTCCTACAAGCTCCAGTAGCAGCTCAGGAGCTGCAACGGGTGCTGAGCATTTGTTCCCAAATTGCAGCCATGGATCAGGAATGTCCACAGCCCCCACCAGCATGTGGACTGGGAACAGAACACAGCACCCCGAGCTGGGGTTTGTTGTTGTTGTTGTTTGGGTTTTTTAAAGCCAGTCTTTGATTTTTGCACCACGACTCAATCCCCGGATTGCAAAACCCCGGGAGAAATTAATTGCAGAGACAAACTCTGCCCCTGCTGCTGCCTAATTCCTTAATAGCATCCTTGAATCAAAGAGATGTCTAAACTTTATCACAGGCACCTATGATTAACAGCTGCCACAATCAATTACAGATGCAAACAGGCTTGGCCCAGAACGTGAAGGGATGGAAGGGATCATTGCTGGGACCAAGTGTTCAGTCTATTTATCACCTGCTGCTGGCATTTTATGGAGCCAAAGCTCTCAGGGTCCATCCTGAATGGAGCAGACTCTGGAACAGCCTTAAAGGGAATAAACATGATCTACAGGTGATGGCAAAAATCTTGTTAATAACATTATACCCCTCCAGCTGAGGTGTGGCTGATACTCTACCTGGTGTTTTAACTGGCATGAGGGCTCGTGGTAATCATGGTTTACTGGAACCAAAGGAAGCCTTTTGATTTCCAGACTATTTATTCCTTCTTCATTGCTCCTCACGTGATTTTTTTCCATCCAGTAGTAACTGCTGGGAATTTAATGGACTGTGGTGAAGAACAAAGTGACAAAAGGCCACTGAGCCTACAAAAGATGCAGTAATTAGAGCTAAGTTGCTACTTGGAAAGCAAAATTGGGCAAAGCAGTTTAATTCTCCTCAATGAGCAAGGAGTAACTGGGAGTTGTCTTTTATTTCTCTTCTTCCTTCCTCACCTGTGCTGTCCTCGTGGTGAACCTTCAGAGTTGCTGAGATCAAAACTCACCAAAATCATCAGTCAGACTCTGCAGATCACAGTGAACCTGTCAACCAGCTCAGGCTTACATAAAACTCACAAAAAAACCCCAGCTCCAGTTGAGTTTCTCATCACTAAATGCTCAGATAAAGAAGTTTATCACAGCCTCAGTTACTGTGAAATCTCCTCTGTCTCCTCAGTGTCCTGCCCAAATTGTTGGCCAAATTGTGGCAGGAAAGTGTCACTGAGGAACAAGACTTTGCTGTCTCTCTCTCCCTTGCCCCAGACACCCTGACCTCCCAAGATCTGCTCTTGCATCACCCAATTGTTCTCCTAAACTGCTTCATCATTTTCAGAGCTGCAGATGAACCAGAGGGGTTTTCCCTGCCATGAACCCTGTGGGTTCCTACGTGCCTCCCTAATTCTGGGTCCTGCATTGCTAATCCTATTTTCTGCAGGGCAAATGATTCCCATAAATGTCAGCTGTGGGCTCTGCCCTGCTCTCCACTGCTGCTGTCTGAGGCAGAGCTGGACTTGTGGGGGATTGTGGCCAGATAAAATGCAAACCAAATGTGATGCAGCATCTTTTCTCCAGCTCTGCACCTCCTTAAACGTTCAAAACTCAGGCAGAAAAAGTGAGATGAGTACAGACAATGTCTGCACAGGGAACAAGTCATTGATAGAGGGAAAGTCACACAGAACTGGTGGCTGTGGAGGTTCTCTAGGTTGTTCTGCAGACAGCATGAAAAACTGAACAGCAGAAATGAAAGGCTTTCTTCTCAGCAAGTTTTTCTTTTCACTGATTCACTGTCATTAAAAAAATAGGGGAATCAGGGAGGGTGAAGCAGGGACTCAGTGTGGACCTTCATCTTTTGTGAGACACCTGTGACAGAGCCTGGCTGAGCTCTCCCCTGACCCTGCAGCCTCCCCCAGCAGCCCTGGGCTCTTCAGAGTCTGGGTTCTTGTTTTGGGAGCTGCACAAAACACAGGGCAGCTGTGAGCCCACGCCAAAGTCTGCCTGGTGAAAACCTCATTCAGAGCAGTCTGCAGGGTTTTGGGCTGGAGCCATCTCTACCCAGAATTGGCACCCAACACCTCTTAAAGGTTCCATAAGAATTTGGTTGATTTTTTTTCTTGTTTTGGTTTTCTCTCGCTGATTTCCCATATTTATCTCATATTTATTCTGTCTCTGCATATTCTCTCTTGCACAGGAAATAGGAAATGCTGCAATGTCCTCAGAAAGGTGTTTTGATTTGATTCTTAGGGTATTTCAAGGTCAAGAAACAAAAATATTGAAAATTTTACAAGATAAGACAAACTCCAGTTCTTTCTCAGAGGTATCCTTCAAATGGATATGATGTGGTTTGAAATTAGTCTGGTTTAACTCCTAAGGAAAATTGGGGGCTTCCAAAATGATAAATTATCCATAAAATACCCAGGTTTGATTGAAGCTCTGAACAGAAGCTCAAGCTTATAGGTTCTGGCATGGAATAAATCCACAGTTCTCACAGGCAAATCAATATTTGCACCTCCCAGAATGTGACACCCCCTGTGCCTTGGGAAGGAGAAGTGAGTGGACTGGACTGTCCACAGAAACACAGATAACTGCTGTTAATGTTGTTGGGAGAGGAAAGAAATAGTGAAGAAAATGTGGATTTCAGTTTTGGGATCCTTCCTGGCCTCTGCTTAGAGCCCCTACACTCATTTTTCTCCACCTGCACAGGCACAATCCCAGTCCTGTGATGGAGTATCCACAGCATTACTGCACCTCTCACTGAGGGGATTTTGCCATAAAATCAAGTTTCCACCATGGGGCTGTGATTCCCACATCCTGAAGGGCCTGAGCTGTGTGTGCAAAGCACAGAACCTGGCTCTTCCTTGGGGACAAATTGGTCTTTGCTGTCGTGAAGGACAAGATTTCAAGTTGCAATAACTTGAAAAATGTTTCCTTTCCCTCACAGCATCTCCCCAGACAGGTTACATCACCTCTGAGGACACTGACACTTGCTGGATTTTGTAAGGCAGGAGGAAGCATCTCCTTCTTGGCATAGAGAACCTGACTGATTTGCCCCAAAAGTCCTATCAGGAAGCTGAGCATCCCATTCAGGGCAAGAAAAGAAGAGTTTCCATGAATATGAAAATGGGACTAAACCCAAAAAAATGACTGCAGGATTCTACATTTTGATTCCCTCTAGCACTTGCAGATTTTGAAGAATTTCTGTGGGTCTTTGTGTGTGTGCTCACACTTGGGTGTTTGGCCCTGACTTTAACCCTTCCTAGAAAGTTTGTAATTCTGCTACAGCACACGAGCTGTACAATAACATCACTGCAGGAGCTTTGTTCCCTCTGAAAAGAGCTTGTGTTGTAAACAAGGATCAAAAGGAGCAACAAGCAAAGAGGAGCTGTGTGGAAAACACTCTCAGTGATCTCGGGGTGTTCACTTCCCCAAGCACCTCCTGCTCTGCTTGAGTGGTTGGCCTGTAATTTTCAGCCACTTCTGTAAACGATGATGAATCACAAGGACAAAAACCCCAAACACGGAGAGCCTACAGTAGCATTTCCTGGTTAAATATACGTTCCAGCACCACATGAAGTGCTGGGTTTAATGAACAGCTGCGCTTTACTTATCTTTGGAATGGATCACTTTAAATGCTGTTGGAAAGTACCTTTCACCAAACTGCCCATTAGAAGTGAACTACAAAGTAAAGGGGTTGTGTATGGGAAGCATTTCTTATCTCTGGGAGTGCAGCTCATTGCCTGCAGAGACTTCTTTCCTTTCTTTTATTTTTTTTTTCTTTTAAGTAGAGGACATTTAATGACACCTTTTAAAATCCTGATAAAATTAACATGTTTTATTTTGACTAACAATTCAAACAAGGGTCATCTGATGGCTACAGGCACAGATGTACAAATTAGATGCTTAAAATAATGGGTGAGATTCCCAATTAGGTATCTCATCCTGCTCTACTGTTTGACTATAAGATAATTAATGCTCTATAATGTGGGACAACTGGAAAAGAGTGTGTTTGCTTATCCTTGGCATGGCAAATCAGTCCCTGGTACTTTCAAGGGAATTCTCTGAGTATTTCAAGGTTTGGTGGGTCTGGATCATATTTAAGCAGGTTTTCTCTAGCTGAGCACAGCCCAGGCAGTCAGTATTTAGTTAGGAGTGGATTATGACAGTCCATTTTTTACTGGTATTTTGCCATCATGAAATATTCCAAAGTGTTTCCCCTTTGGCTCGCTGATGTCAGCAGTGGGAGCTGCTGAGGGGGCTGAGCTGCCTTTGGGAGCTGCAGAGTTCATCTCCACTGCCCAGGGGTCCCACAGCTCCCACCCTGCTGGAATCTGCTTTGATGGAAAGCCTGGCTCAGGAGGGGATTTCTGCTCCAAAGCCTGCAGCACAGAGAATTCCAAGGAGGCTGCAAAAATAACCCCTAGGGTTTTACTGGTCAGTAATGAGCACCCAGCTCAGAACTGCTCCCAAAGTCCCTTCTGAACAGGGCAAGGGTGTTATCAAAGCTGCTGCAGCACTCTCATCATGCCACCAAATGAAACAAGCCAGGTTTGCTGTTGTGCCTTTCATTGGAGCCATTAATTTCAGGCTTCCCAACTGCCACAAAGGGACCTGTCTGCATTTGCCTCTTTGGCCACCACAAATCAGACTTTTCAAAAGCAAATATTCTGATTTCCCCAATTGCTTCTACAGGGCTGCTGCCATTAAAAGATCAGAGTGCAGCATTAGCCTGGCATTGTCCATGCAATGGCACCAAAAGCAGACACAGGGGCAGACAAGAACATCCTTTCCCCCCTGCACATTCTTTTCAGGCAATAACTGCAATCCCAGTGACTCATGGACACTTCAGCCCCCATCACCAGCTCAAGGAACACAGCAACAATATCTGTTGTTGGACTTGGCAGGATCCATTAAGCTCAAAGTGATGTGTCCCATTTAGTGATGACAGCCAAATTCAATTAAGTTCCATTTGACATCTCTTTGGACGCTTTTCCAAACTTTATATGACCCTCTTGGCACTGTAAATCTCACGGAGCTGCTTTCTTCATGAGATTTTTGTTATAATTTTAGTTCTGGATGGGACTGGCTGTGAGAGTGAGCACAACCTTCCACTCCATGCACTGGCACTGCTGCCTCCAGGAGCTTTAAAGCAAGCAAGAGGAGGAAAACCACAGGACAGCTTTGAGAAGGGGCAGGAAAACACACATTTTTCTTCATGTTTTGGGCAAAAGATCATTTGGGGGGCAAAGGGAATGGCTGTCTTATTTTATCTGAGCTGACTTCTCATCTGCTACTTGAGCCTCTCTCGTTTTCCTCCTCACTAGGAAACAGCTTGGCTATGGCCATTGCCTGCCTGGTGAAGTCAGGGTCAATTTTTTCCATCTGGACTGCATTAGGACTCTTCCATTTGCTCATCTCCCTCCCCCCAAAGCACTGCTTCTCCTCCCCAGCCTCCCCCCTGCTGCTGATGTGCTGCCAGGCGTGTTCTGTTTCACCCACAGCCAACAGGCAGCTCCAGTAGGATCTCATTAATTCACACTAATGATGGGGAATTTGGCAAATTAGTGAACTGACTTGATCCTGCCATTATTAATAGCTTTGCTGTTGACTTCAGGCAGAAGCAGATTGAGCCCCTGAATTGATAGCTCTCCTCAGACACCAGAGAGGGATTATATTTTATGCCATAGACTGATTTTTGTTTGGATTATTAGGGTCTGGTGTTATGCTGGTGCATATTGCAGCAAAAGCAATGAGCTCTAATTGATGTGAGGGCTCACAACAGCTTTTCAGCTGTTAAATATCTGCAGAAAGTAAATGAGGGCAAAGAGATGAGGTTTTCTTCACATGCAGTAGGAACTTGCACACTGAGAGTCCTGTGTGTCTGCTTGGCCATCAAAAGGTTCAGCCCAGCAAGGACTGAGCTGGTGGGACTCTGCCAGAGATTTCCATGGGACTGGGCTGAACTCTTGAATCTTTTTGTGCTTGAGCTGCCTTCTGGAAAAAGAAGATATTCTTTCCTGTCTGCTGCATCTATCTCTGTCACTTGGCTGATAATACCTTAAAACGGAGTCCAAAAGAGCTCTGGTTGGGGTGGGAGGATGCTCTCTGAGAAACAACAGAGAAATCAGTGATCCACTGGTCATTTCTAGAATTTCTTCTGTCTTTTTCCATAAAGCACAGTCACATCAGTCCAGAGAATTCCACATCAGGACTGTTTCCTATCCATTTTAGCCCCCCCTCAGTGACTCCACACTCTTGTGCCAGCAGGAAGAAAAGCTCAGCAGCACCAGCTGAAGGCCTGGATGAGTGAAAACCCCTTTGCATTTCTCAAGGTTAATGTATTTCAATTCACAAAGAGCAAAGCAAACACACACACACACAGAGATCTGTTCTCTTCAAAACACCAAAGCAACATCTCGAGTCTCCCTTTGGTGCTTTCCCTCCTGGAGGCCATGCTAAATTGACTTTTGGTGTTCTCCCCAGCCTGCAGCAAGGAGCCAGCCCGTGAGCTGCAGCAGCTGAGGCACAGCCACTCCTCTCCTCCTGCCAAATTTTGGGAGCAGGGCGGGGCAGAGGCTGGAGGCTGTAACGTCTCCCAGCAGCTCCATCAGGGGCACTCCCAGGGCACGAGGGAGGGCAGGGTGAGACCAAGACCACACTGAAAATGAATCCACTGTTCCTGCCTCTCCCTGGTAAGGGATTTTATTTCCTAAGCTTGAGCAGCTCATGGGAATTTGGATCCACCTTGCTGTTATTCCCAAGATGGGAAAGAACCACCTGGTCCCTCAGACAGGCTGCTGAGAAGTGAGATCCCCAGAGCCTCATTCCTCCTGACTTGATTCCAGGGATCTGTCCTCCTACAGAGCACAGAACATGCTTCCAGCTCCCAGAAGTAAATTACATCCCTTCAAGAGAGTGGGTTGGGATTTCTAAGCAGACATTTTTTCCTCTCTGACAACATCAGCACGTGGTGCTTCCCAGTAGCAGTTCTTTATGTTCTTTATGTTCTGGCTCTTCTGGACAGACCAAATCTCACTGGGAAACAGCTTTGTGGACAGTTTCTTCTCTCCTAAAACGTGCAAAATCTCTCAGTCAGAGGACATGGCACATAAACCCAGCACTGTGCAGGTATTGTGCTCTCACAGCTCCCACTTAAGGATCAAAATGAGAGGGAGGACTGGGCCTTCCCTCATCACACACTAATCTCTGTGAAGTCCATGTTAGAATGTACCAAAACTGCTGTAATGTGTTCAGGATTTCTCATCTGTGTGTCTTGGAGGACAGAAATTAGGTATAACTTATCTAGTTCAGGAATTGAGGGGAATTTTCATGTTCAAGTTCATGGGTGACTCCCCTTCACATTGTGCAATTCAACCTTTGGCCATTGTTACTCCTTCACAAACTTGTTCCCACTCCAATTTCTGCATGTCCTGGTGGGGCCAGCCCTTGGCTAACCCCATGTGGCATTTCCATCTCTCTCATCCCATCCATTTTCTGCATTTGCAATGCTCTTAGATGATCCCAGTCTTGCCTACAATAAATTTTCATGGCATTCCTTGTTTTCACCCCTTCTCCTTCCCCTTCCCCCCTCACCTCAACGAGTAGAAAGTCTTAAACTAAGGAAAATGGTCCAATCTGGGGGGAGAAAAGATCAGCCAGAAGGGGTTACTGGAGTATAGGTAGGCAGCTGGAAGGAATCCAGTCAGATTTGTTTTCCCTTGTTCTATTTTTCCTAAGTTTTCCTTCTGTTTATGCCCAATTTGGCTGTGTCTGATGCTAGAGGGAGGTGCCATTCCATGAGATTCTTCAGCTCTTGAACACCTGTGGCTGGTGAAATCCTTCCTCAGGCTTCAGAGTTAACAGTGCAATGACGTGGAATGAAAAACCTCTCTCTCCCCAGGGCACTGTAAGACCTAAGTTTTGTCCAGCTCACAAAATCTGTTGTGTTGGGAGCCTTTTCAATGACAACAAACCCATTTATTTTAATAAATGACAGCTCAGATTCTGACACAGCCCTGAGCTGGCAATGTGGCTGATTCCAAACTGGCCCAGTTGGACTTGGCATCAGCAGGGAGGAAATGTCTCATTGCACACTGGGCTTGCCAGGGAAGGCCTCACTGCTCTTGGAGCAGTGGAGGATGATTCTCCCTGGATTAGGAAGTCAAATGTCTCCCAGGGATGGGTCTGTTTGCCCAGTACCACCCCCCTTCCCTCTGGCATCCTCTGCCTGAACGTGGAATTGTGGCAGCACATCCCAACCTCAAAAGTGAGGATGCCATGCAGCATCCAGCTGGATGTTTGTGACAAATGTGAATTAATAGATCTGATTTTCTGGCTGGACTGAGAGTCCCAGGCAAAGCTATCAGCTCGAGGTTCAGAGTTTGAATAAAACTGTTTCATTTGTGCCTTGAGCTATCTGGCTACTTAAAAAAAATATCTAGAGCCTGCTTTGAGACCCATCAAAGAACCTGGGAGGATTTTCATTGTTCTCATCCTTATTACTTGAGAGGATTTGGATCAGACTGTTAAAAATACAACATGGCTTTCCACTCAGAAAAAAAGAACACAGACAGCAATGAGACAGCAAAAAAAAGACACAACAGCAGTTGTACAACAGTACACAGTTTGTTGTACAAACTCATGGACCACTCATCCCCCAAGCTCCTGGGCCAGGAACAAGCTTCTGGCTTCCTCCAAAGACCCTGAGAGGTGTTTTGGCTGTGGCTGCTGTGGGTGATGCCATCCCACAGCATGGGAACTGCCCAAAAAGCTCTGCCAGTGCCTGAATCCTCCCTCTGATGTTCTGCTGCTCTCCAAGTCAGAGGGCAGACTGGTCCAGAAAGTGGCAAAGATGAATAAATGCACCCAGTAAGAATTCCCTCAAGCACAAACCACGTTACTTTTGGTCCTTTTGTCTCAGAGCTGCTGGTCCCTGGGAGCCAAGGTGAAAGTTGCTGGGATATTTGGGATGTCCTGCTCACTCCCATTCAACTTCTCTGGTGTTTCTTAAGAGCTGAGCTCTGGTTACAGCCTTAGCAGGGATTTAACAGGATCTGTCTCCCTGCTATCCAGCAGTCTATTTTCAGGAAAATCACAGCAACCTGATTATTTCTGAGACCTCTGCCCCCTTGTCAATTTTGATTGGAGTTGGCCCAGGAGTTCAAAAGGCTGTAAGAGTTTGATCATATAATCCTGGCTTCCTTAGGAAACCAAGCTAAGGAACAAACAAACACAAGTCCTTACAGAAATACTCCCTTGACAGTTGAGGGGTTTTTTTAATCAACACCTTGACTTCTATGAAGATTTTTACCTTCATTTCCCACAAAGATTGTCTTACAGAGCAGCCACCAAACGTGGCTCTGGAGTGGCACCGTTGCTGCATTAGGGACAGGCTGGATTCCAGTGGATCCCAGTGGATCCCAGTGCCCTGCCAGCAGCCCCCAGTGCAGGGATGAGCACTGCTGAGCCACCAGCAGACAGGTTCAGCTGCAGCAGAGCTCAGAGCTGAGCTTCCAGTGCACAGGACGTGCAGAGGGAGAGGAATTCCCCAGGTGGACAATTCCCCCTGAGCTGCTCACCCAACTCAGATCCTGCCCAGAGCTGCTGTGTTGGGTAGTGCAGTGGTTCCAGCTCCACCTCTGGGCTCCTGGGATGAGGGGGATGAAACATCACCTCGTTCTGGTCTCTGCTGGGCTCATGGGATGAGGAGAATGGAACCTCACCTTGTCCTGGTCCCTGCTGGGCTCATGGGATGAGGAGAATGGAACCTCACCTTGTCCTGGTCCCTGCTGGGCTCATGGGATGAGGAGAATGGAACCTCACCTTGTCCTGGTCCCTGCGGGGCTCCTGCCCAGCTTGGTGGGGTTGGTTCCCCCCGGAGTGCAGAGAGCTCTGAGACACAAAGGGCCCCCAAACCCAAAATCTTTGGGACACCCCCCGGGTGCAGCAGAGTACAGAGCACTGTGATCCCTCCAGGCTGGCCAGCAGCTTCTTCTCCCCCGTTCCCTTTTCCCTTGCTGCTCTTTCCATGGGCACTGACAGCAGATCTGCTGCAGGGCGACTTCACAACCTAATCCCAATCAAAGACAGCAGCTGCTGGAGTGGAAATCATGGACAAGAGGGTTCCTGGATGATCTAAAGTAAAACATTTTGGTATTAATTGCAAACTGTTTTTTCATCTTCCACTCTCACAGAAGTTCTTAAAAAAAAAAAAAGAAAGGAGTTGCAAATATGCCAAAAACGATTATTTATGCTCGTTCAGCGTTATTTGATCTCGGCCAATTACTACCGTGTTCCGAACAAGAAGCTGAAAAGGGAAATATCTTCACCCTCCCTTTCTTTTTTTTTTTTTTTTTTTTTTTTTTTTTTTTTTTTTTTTTTAGGAAATCGGGACTAACATTTTCCCGGCGTCAAAAAGATGACTCCTCACTCCGTTAGCCTGGGGATTTAAACAGCAAACACGGGTTTGAGAGGAAAGCCGAGGGAAAGGACGGGAAAAGAAGGGACCCGTCCGTCCGGGAGGGGACACAGAGCGGGAGCTGCAGATCCCGGATTTTCCTGGGCCAAAAATAAGAGAACAAGAGATCGGGAATGGCCTCACGGAAGGCAGAGCCCGCATCACTCCTTTGCAAAGTGAACAAGATCTCTTTTTTATCTTTTCTTCCTTTCTTCCTTTTTTTTCCCTTTCCTTAAACATAGCTTTTCCCTCTGTGAGAGGTGTACGTTTAATTATAAAAGGGCCTTTTTCTGTTGTAATCTCTTTCCAGCTCAATTCCTTTGCTGGATAAATCCCTTAAACGTGTTGTCATTCCTTATTTATTGATTGCAGGTATTTGGGGTTTAATTGAGCAAGTCGGTCGTGGCCCAGGGCAGGAGTGGCGCTACATGAGCAATTAAATCTGATTAGCCCGAGCCCTTTAAGCCCCAGCTGGGTGATTGATAACCGAGACCAACATTCTTCAATTGACTCGCTACATCAAAAAGGAGAAAGGCTTAGAGGAGAAACGCATGGGTCCAACATGAAAAATAGCAAAGGAGCCGAGCAGATTAGATTTGCAAAGGAGCTGAGCTAACGGCGAAGGGAGCGGGGAGAGCACTCCTGCTCAGCCCATAAAATAAATCCGTACGTGTCTCCTCCTCTCAAACTCTGCCGAGCTTGGATTTTTTTTTTGTTTCGTTTTGTTTTCGTTTTTGTTTTTGTGTTTTAAGAGGCTGAAGTGTCCCGAGCTGGAGCGAGAATGGCTGAAGGCGGCGGAGCTCGGATTTTAACCCCGCTCAGCGCTCGGAGCGCGGCTCCATCCATAAAGCTGTCGTCTGTTTGTTAGGGTGTTTGTCCGCTCCGTCATTACGCTTTTTGCCCGGTAGTTTAAGAAAATAAACTGGCGGGGAGAACAGGAGCGAGTAACCCCCATCGATCAGGCTGATGGATGTCCCTGGCTCCCTGGGAAGGGGACGGGAGCGGGCGGGGACAGCGGCGGCGCTGCCCGCAGCATCCTCGGGCACCGGGGGCGGCCGAGCGCCCACGGGGAGATTCGGGGGCCGGGGATGCTCCGAGGTCCCGGGCAGCGCTGATGCTCCGGGAAAACCTCAGGGATCAGCCGTGCGGAGTTTTCGGGAGCGGCACCACCTGGGTCACACATGCCACTGTCACACATCCCTCTGTCACACATCCCCTGGGTCACGCATCCCCTGGGTCACGCATCCCCCTGTCACACATCCCCTAGGTCACACATCCCCCTGTCCCCGGGTCCGAGTCTGCAGCAGGCGAGGGGGTGCGGGGTCGCTCCAGCTCCGCCGTGCCAGCCCTGAGGATCAGGGCTCCAGCTGGCCGTGCCAGTCCCGAGGGTCCCGGCCGTGCCAGTCCCGGCAGTGC
>WBNO01009686.1:120150-131355 GCA_013400575.1 Peucedramus taeniatus
CCTGAATGGCAGCGAAAGGGGAAAGAAATCAAAGCCAGGGCAGGGGGAAGCTCGGGGGAAGCTCGGGGGAAGCTCGGGGGAAGCTCGGGGGAAGCGGCCCGGGCCGGGCTCGGGGCAGGAGGTGCCACCCCCGCCGGGCACCGCGGGGCCGGGGCGGCTCCCAGGGCGCTCCCCTCCCGCTGCCGACTTTTGCCTCGGATCAAAACAGCCTTGAAAGCCCCAGAAATCACCGGGGAGGGGAGGAGGAACGTCAGCAGGAGCTGGACTTCTAAAAACCGTTCCGCCCCATAGGCTTTAATATTAAAAACCCCCTAGGAGCCTCAGACACTGTATTAATTAGTGCAACCACCCATGAAAAGTTGGGTTTGGAACAGCATTCTTTGCCCTGTGTGAAACAGCAACCCTAATAAACAATTGTTAACTTGGCCTATTGCCTCTGGTAAATTACACAGCATTAAAAAATAATGCTTTTCATATTAGGCAGTAATTAAAGGTTGGGACAGCTTTAAAACAAGAGGGGGAGGGGGGGAATCAAAGAAAATATAAAAATGTTCTTTCAAGAGTTATGGGAGGCTAATAAAGTATGTCTGTTATAGTGCACCACTTTGCCCCCAGCTACAGCCAAACTGGAGCCACTGCAATTGCCTCTCAATAAGATAATGATATTCCTTTCTCTGCTATTAAAAGGCTCCCAGTGCAAACTTAAAATGATTTATTTAATTTAAGAAATTATGAGGTGTAACTTCAAAGCGTAAGCCGTTAGTAATGGAAAACACCAGGTTGTTTAAAATTATAATAATAATTGTTTGGAATACAGTGACATCAAAGTGCTTTCATCACCAAATAAAATATAGCACAGACCCCCAAATCCAGTGGAGTTTATTGAGTAGACATTTTTTGGTGTGTTTTTATTATTTCCTTATCAAGAGACATTATTTTAGCAGCTCCTTTTCTCAGCTTTGATGTTTTGACAGTCTTAAATTAATTTTATTGCATTTTTTTGGCTCGGAGATGGGAGATTATTCTGACTGCTTATTTTTCATTATGACTTTTTTGTTTTCAAGAACCGGTTTGTTATTTAACACAGCACCTTGATAAGCACAGTCGAAATGAATTGGCCATTACAGGTCATTAAAAAGCAAAGAATTCTGTTTTCAAGCAATCCATTACACGTCTGGGAAAATATTCCTACTTAAAACAAACTTTGGAGTTGAACGCTGGCATAATCAGTTTAATAAAACGGGTAGCGCATACTTTTAAGGAACGTGGGTTTTTTTCTCTTTACGAGATTCTTGCTTATTCAAAACACAGCAATCTAAGAAATACATATACAAAACATTTTGCCAAAAAAAAGGAGACCTGCCTTTGCAGCAAGAACATCACAGAATGTTTTTAATTTCCTTGAACAGTGTTATAAAACCTTAATCGCGCATACATTGCTCGAGACTTTTTCTTCCCAAGCAAAGCAGAATTATTCCAACCCCCTTTAAAAATGGTAGCATTTTAAAATATACTGCAGTTGCAGCTTTATAGACCGGTCTTTCCACTAAAACAGCAGGGACAGAATTGCTCGGGTGTTAAAAGACTGAAATATAATGGATGGAAAGATTTTTATTCCTTGCGTGCAACCAGTTGGGAGCTGCTGGTAGCACCCGCCAAAAGCCTCGTGGATTACGGTGGGAAACGCACAGCGAGGGGCTCGGGGAGGCAAACACAAACCAAAATAAAAAAGCTCAACAACAACAACAACAAAAGACCCCAAATTTCCCCTCTGCCTTTCCCCGTGGCAGCGAAAAGGAGCGTGAGGCGTGGAGCGGCTCCTCCTGGCTTTCGCAGCGCTGGGATGAGCTGTGCAGTTTCCCTGAGATCCCTCATGCCTTTCACTGGAAAAATATGGCCCCTCTGCTCCGGAATGGAAAAAGGGAAAAGAAAAAAAAATATATTGGAATAACCTCTTTGTTTTTATTTTGCGAGGGAGGCTTCCTACGCCAAGAACGTGGGCGCTGCCGAAAGTAGGTTAACTTCCAAAAGTGACCCCCGGAAAAGGCATTTTGGAGTCTCCGTGGCTGACAGTGAGCGTAGGAACGGGAGGAACACAGTCACACTGCCGGAATGCTGCGTGTTATTTGTTCGGGGAGATTTTTTTTTGGTGCTTTTAATGATTTTATTTTTTTTTTTAATAAAGACATCCATTAGTCTTTGAGGATACTGGACTAAAATAGAGAGGGGAAATATACTTTAGAGAAAGCAAAATGCTCACTTGTCTCCCACCCGAGAGGGGTGGGAGTGGATCCACCGCGGTTGTTCCGCGGATCCTCTGGCTCCTTGCGCGCAGTCAGGGCACGAGTGCGTGCCTTGGAGCCCCTTCCGAAGGCGCAGGACCCCAGAGTTTGGCACTTTCTGGTCGTTCTTCCTCATCCATCCCCTCCACGGGCTCTCCTCCTCCTGCACTGCATGTCCAGGACTCACCCCCACATTTTTCCGGGGCCCCAGGTGTGCGCGAACGGGACATTGGGGTGCCTGTGGCGCTCGTGTGAGAGGCTCGGGCAGAGCGGAGATGTGAAATATCCAGCCCCACGTTCCAGAGGTTTGGGGGTGCCTGTGGACCCCCTAGGCGATGGAACCAAGGGTCGGGACAGGGCTGGGAGCCGGGACGCTGCTGCTGCTGCTGCTGCGGGGCCGCTGATCGCCCCCCGGCTCTGCCCGGCCTGGAGGGGACCAGAGCCCCCCGGGTGGGCTCTGCGGGGCAGGTGCCGGGAGCATCCCCAGCCTCATCCCCATCCTCATCCTCATCCTCATCCTCATCCTCATCCCCATCCTCATCCCCATCCCCTCATCCTCATCCCCATCCTCATCCCCATCCCCATCCTCATCCTCATCCCCATCCTCATCCTCATCCTCATCCCCATCCTCATCCCCATCCTCATCCTCATCCTCATCCCCTTTCCCGTCCCCGTCCCCGTTCCCGTTCCCATCCCCATCCCCGTGCCTCGGGGGTCGCTGGGTTCCCCCCAGCCCCCGGCCCCGCTGTCCCGGGCACGCCGCTCGCAGCCAGCCCAGTTTTCCTTGTTCGCCATAAAACTCAGGAATTCCGGGCTTTGACAAGGCAACGTGACAACATGAAATGCAGGCTCGGAGCGCCCGTGGCTTTGGGTAATGAACGCTTGGCCGGAGCGAGGCAGAAAAGCCCAATCCCAAATGTTTATGTCAACAAATCCATCCCCGGTGACTGAAGGTGTGCCCGGCTGGCCTGAGCCGCCGCTCAGCAAGTCCGGATTTTAAGGATCGGGATAATTTATCGCGTTGTTTTTAATGTTTATTATTTATTGCTCTAATTATTTTTCACTTTCTATTGGGAATTTAAAATATATAGATGTACCTGGAACATGTGCCAACTCCTTTCAGTCTCACTCAACTTCTAATCATCGCATCTGCTTTGTGTCAGAAAATACTTTGGGAACAATTTAACTTTGCATTAAAATAACTAATTAAAGCCACACCTCCCCAGCCTCTTGCGAAAGTGGGGGAGGAATTTCAGTAAGTGAGTGCATCGCTTTTAATGATAGCATTCTGATTTCTCTGCCTCGCTGTAATTTATTCAGTTACAGATCTGCCTGCGGGGCAGCTCCCATTAGGACGATGATGAAGTCTCATGAGTAAAGCTTGACACCTCCCTCCTAATAAAATATAATACTCAATTAACTCGGCCTTTCTGAAGGCTTTAATTGGAACAAGTTAATAATGGGCGCAGGGTGAATTGTCATGCCATCCGCAGGCTCCGAGAAGGTGTCACGGATCCCTCCTGCCTTTCCCATAGCTGAGGTTGTAACCGAGATTTGGAAGCTTTTCCTTCAACACTCTTGTGTGCCGCAATAAATCTGTATCCATTTAGGGATCTATCATAACACACGCAAAGCTCCCGCGCTCAAAGAATTTCCAGCAAAAAGATTTAGCCGTAATCCCTGACACAGCTGATTTATACCGAAGGTTCAAAAGCACCGCGGGTTTATTTATAGCCCAGCCCGGCTAAGGAAGCACTCGGGACAAGCGGCCGGGAAAGGGCAGGGCCGAGGGGACCTCGCCTTGCCCTGGGTTTCGGGGGATGATGCTTCGTGAAAAGGCAATCAGGGAAAAAAACCTGTTTTCTCCCCTTTTTATACGGCGGTAAATTCTAATTTGAAGAGCCTACGTGGAGACCGGGCTCTCCCCCGGCTTTTTCCCTACAGGGATTTTTCTGGGAGTCGGGAGAGGGGTAAGCAGGGCGAGTCCCCGCGCTCTGCAAGCCCACACGCCCTCCCCACAGCCCGCCTGGCCAAATGCCTCAATCCCCGACCCTTCCATCCCCATCCGGGGGATGCTGAGGCAGCCGGGATGCGGCTGGGAGCCTGCGGGACGGGACAATTCCCGGTGCTGCAGCATCCAGCATCCCGGCGGTGCCGGGAGCGGGCCCGGAGCGGGGAGAGAGCACCGGGGGAAGTTCCAGAGGGGCAAAGACACCTGGGCAGGGGGCAAAGACACCTCGTTAGGGGGAAAAGGCACCTCGTTAGGGGACAAAGACACCTCGTTAGGGGCTAAACACACCTCGTTAAGGGGTAAACACACCTGGTTAGGGGGCAAAGATGCCTGGTTTGTCCCCCTGACCCCAGCAGCCCTCCTGTGACATTTCCATGCCCTGGCACTCAGGTGTGCCCAGGGTCCCCCCGGTTCCTCCCATCCCAGGGGAGGGTGGTCCAGCACCTTCTCTCCCAGCCTGGCCCCAAAACTGTGGGACAGGCAGCATTCTGGTGCCCTGAAATGCAGCTGAGCACTGCAGGGCCCCGCCACGTTTTGCCTGTCCCAAATTTCCCCCAAATCTTTCAGGAGTCGAGACCCGTCTCCCTCCAAAGCACAGGGCTGAGGTGGAGAGTCCCCAAGGAAAGGGGAAGGCACACGAGCTCAGAGTGATGCAAACATCAGTGGAGCACAGCGCTGGACAGAACTGAGGCGCCTTTTTGCGGTTGTTAAAAACGAGGAAACCTCATAAAAGCTTTGGCTTTTGACTCCGAAATGTTGACTTGCAATTCACCTTCGTGCGCTGCAAATTTGGCTTTAAATCAGATTGAGAAAGGGGAAATAATCGTAAAGGCAACCCAAACATTCCTTTGAACTTGACCCAGCGGTGCAAAACACACACGGAGAGAAGGCACCTTTCAAAGGACTCCAAACACTAACAGACCCACACGCGATTAAACATGTTTTTTCTTTTTTAATTTAATTCGAAATAAGAGATAAGAAATAATAAATCTTCAATAAAATATATAAAATTGTACAAGGCATCCCTTTCAAAGGGATTCTCCTATAATGGGAGATCGGGGGTGAGGGGAAGGGAGAGAGGAAGTTCATCTATAGTGGGTCCCAGGCAGCATCAATGCCTGGGTCAAAACAAACCAAAACCAGCAAAACCTCGTGGCTTTTTTTTTCCTTTCCATTTTTTCCCATTTTTTCTCTCTCTTTTTTTTTTTTTTTTGTTTTGTTTTGTTTTGTTTTGTTTTTGTTTTTTGTTTCATTTCTTTCCTCCACAACAGCATGCTAAGAAAATAAATCCAGGAGAAGCTCTGACTTCAGTGCTCCACAGCCTTGGGAGTAACTTCCTCATAAAGTTTAGCAAGAGTAATACAAATAATACAAGAGTTACAAGGAGAAGCCTGGGGAAGCTGCTGCCAGAGCTCCCACGGGGACAGGCAGGTCACACAGTCTCTATCACTGTCTCACTGTCCTGCTCGTGGGGCTGATGGTGACACCTGGATCTCTCTTTAGAGGGGGTTAAAGCACGAGTCACTTCTATTGGCATCCTCAGAATGGAAGAAAACTCAAGGGGTTCTTCTCTTTTACAAAGGCTGTGGCAAATACAAATAATAAAAACCCCATCACATCCCCCAGAAGGATTCAACAATCCTTTATGGGAACGACCCACGTCTTTCTCCCCTCTCTCCTTCTTTTCCAAGAGCATTGCAGAGCCAAGATTACCTGGCTGCAGCCAAAAATTTCTAAGCATGCCAATAGGAAGAGATAAAAACCAGCCTGCCTAGAACCCTCCCTTGCTCCTCACCTCCCCTGCCAGTGCTTTACAAAGGCTGAAGCTATTTATACACAGAAAGGCATTACAGGAGCCACGCTGGGGAAAGCTGGGCTCTACTTTTAGGGGCCCTGCTGCTCATCTCGCCGAGGTTTGGGATGCAAAACTTTGCCCTCCCCCCAGAAATGCAGGAATTCGCTGGCTCTGAACTTCACTGAGACTCTACCGGCTCTAGTTTCTATTTACACGTCTCTAGCTACGGGCTCTGCTGCCTTTAAAAAAACAACCAAACAACAAAACTTCGATTAGACCTTTTTATTTCCCTCCCCCCTGCCCCCACGAGAAGTGATGGCAACTTAGAGCGTGGCTCGAGGGCACTCACCCCTCTTATTTTAGACCCCTGTTGGGCCCTGCCAGGAAGGTGTCAGGGAATTTCTGCCTCCATATGATAAAACTGCCTTTTCACCCACTCTTTTTAAACCTAGTTTTACTTGCACTGGATAAAACCCCTACATTTACTCACAAATAATTTTTTGTTGGTTTTTATGCCTTTTTTCTTTTTTTTTCTTTTTTTGCCTTTTTTTTTTTTTTTTTGCTTTGAAGAGCAGACTCAGTGCTCAGAGCACTCTCGGGAGACGCCCAACCCGTAGCAAACTCCCAGGATGCCAGATAGAAGCGTGCAGAAGGAATGGCCAGTACTGGTTGGGGTTCTGCCTTCTCAGGGCTGGACAGGATCCACCAGGAAGTCTGTCTGTGTGTCTGTCTGTCTGAGGCTTTGTCTGTGGGATCTTCTTAGGATAAGTGGTACATGCTGTATCCAACGGGAGTGGCGTAGAGTCCAACGGGCGGGATGGGGAGCACAGGTCTGTGAAAAGGGTAGGATGTGCCATACAGGGAGGCAGCCTGGATGGGGGAGTTGATGGGGAAGGGGAGGCTGAACCCCGATGGTAACATGGGCTTGGCTGCCATTTTGAGCTTCTCCAGCTCGGCCTCCTGCAGTCTCTTGGCCTTGGCCCTCCGATTCTGGAACCAGATTTTGACCTGGGTCTCTGTGAGGTTGAGGGAGCTGGAGAACTCGGCTCTCTCGGCGATGGACAGGTACTGCTTCTGGCGGAACTTGCGCTCCAGAGCCAGCAGCTGTGAGGTGGTGAACGGGGTCCGGGGCTTCCTGTTGGTCTTGTGCTTCCTCAGGGTGCAGGCAGTGGGGCTCAGGTGTCCTGCAAGGGAGGGAGAGGGGTTAGCACAGCAGCAGGGACAGCCCCGAGCTCTGCTGGGTGTCCCAGGGATCCCCTCTCTGTGTCCCTCAAAATTTACAGCTTTTCCCCCAGCTCATCCCACCCGTAATATTAATATTAATAATAAAAAATCGAGAGGCTGTTTTTAAAGTCAAAACTCTCCATGGACAGGAGGTTTTCCTGCGGGAGAATCGCTCCTGCCGAGGTGGGAAATGAGGAAAATGGTCGAGGCCGAAGGACCTTCCCCTCCCTGATCCTCAGTTTTCTCCCCAAATCCCTCTGAAGTCACGGGAAGTCCCAGCTACCCAAGCACAGCAGCAGGGACAGCCCGGAGCTCTGCTGGGTGTCCCAGGGATCCCCTCCAAACACAGCATCCTTTGGCAAGGGGCTCTGGAAATCTCCTCCTGACCAAACTTAAATTCACAGCACTTCAGCTGATGGAAGGGAAATTTTGCCTCAGCGATTTCAAAAGGGACAGAGAATTCACAGGTCACTTTGGGAGTCACTTCACAGGGGTCTAGAGCACACAAACCAAATGCCTGGGCTGAGGACAGCTCCAGGAAAAGCACAACCACCACAAAAGCAGGAGATTCCCAAAAGGATAGTGGGGCAGGAGGAGAGCCCAGCCCTGCTCTAGGATTTCCCCACTAAGCACAAGTGACAGCTGAAGAAGGTCTGGCAGTTTTTGTGGTTTCTCTAACTGGACTTTTTTTCTTGCTATTTTTTTCTTCCAAATCAAGTTTTTCCTCTGCTTATTAATTTAGATTTTCACTGGGTGTTTTCTGATTATCAACCAGTATAAAAACCCAACAAGCTCAAAAAAGAAAGCAGCGCTCTTTTAATTCAACATTCAGCTTTTATGACATTTGCCAATTAAAAAACAAACCAAAACCCAGAGAAAACTCCAGCATTTTGTAGCCAACAAAAGCCAGAAAATCCACCACCTTTTGAGCCTGCCTTAAACCCCAGCCAGGTTAGGCAATATTCCCAGGATGGCAGAGAGCTGACTTGCCTTTAGATAATTTAGCACTTCACTAATAATTTTGCAATCTAAAGAATAACTAAAAAGCAGGCGGGTGACTTCAAAAGCTCGGTAATTTGGCTGTGATTTACTCACTCCCAGAGCACAGGACAAGTCACCCTGGCTGGACACAGAAGTGACACCCAGGCTGCTGAATTTTGTTCACACTGTGGTGTCTGCTTCAAGCGCCTGTCAGTGTTTGCACTTTGGGTTTTCTGTACTCGTTTCACTTTTCTCTTTTATTTTTTTACTAAGCCACACTGAGAAGCTGTTTAAGCATGTATCATGCAATTAAAAAATCCCACGAGGGAATTGTTCTAAAGTTCAGGAAGGATAGGGAGAAAACACAGCAGAAAAAGTTAAACTTGTCTTATTGCTCTTCCTCTAGAATACAAAATACTAAAATACTGAAAACAAAAAAAAATAAAACCTTGCTAGGAAACAACTTTTCAAATACTGGCCTATGATCCCACCAGGGCATTTTAATAATTCAGGTGCTCACCGTGACAGCTGATTCAGTTCTCAAACTGCACTAAATTAAAACTACAGCAACCCGACCCCGAACTCCCTGCCTCTCCCCACGTTGTTCCACGCTGTTTTTAAACCAAATTCCTTTATTTTCCCAAAGCGAAGCCCTCCCGGGACCGGGACAGGCTTTGGGACCCCGTGGTTGTGTCCCAGCGCCTTCCCCGGCTCTGGGTGAGCCCGACCCGCCCCGGCTCCCGGGACAGAAACGCGCTTTTCCATGGAATCCCGGGAAATATTCCATGGAATCCCGGGAAATATTCCATGGAATCCCGGGAAATATTCCATGGAATCCCGGGAAATATTCCATGGAATCCCGGGAAATGTTCCCTCCAGGATACAGCCCGGATTCCCAGGCTCCTTCCCTGGGGACTGCCAGGCTCTGAGGAGCAGCAGGGACCGCAGCCCCCGGAATTGCGTTTATCCCCTGCCAGTCCCCAAACTGATTTGTTTCCCCTCACTGATTTGTTCCGCTGCTTTTTCTCTTTATCCTCCTTTTCCTTTTTTTGTTTTATCGAACAAAAAAATCATCTTTTGGAGAAGGTTCCCTCTCCGTGTCCCTCAAAATTTACAGCTTTTCCCCCAGCTCATCCCACCCGTAATATTATTATTAATAATAAAAAATGGAGAGGCTGTTTTTAAAGTCAAAACTCTCCATGGACAGGAGGTTTTCCTGCGGGAGAATCGCTCATTGCCTCCTGCCGAGGTGGGAAATGAGGAAAATGGTCGAGGCCGAAGGACCTTCCCCTCCCTGATCCTCAGTTTTCTCCCCAAATCCCTCTGAAGTCACGGGAAGTCCCAGCTACCCAAGTCCTTCACACAACTCTTTTGCAGATCCCGAGAACAATTTTCAAAGAGAAAGAGGAGGAATTTCGAAGGGGAAAAAATGTAGAGGGAGATTATTAGGCCGTGTCTAAGTTTGGGGTTTGGGCGGATTTAGAGAAGGGGTCCAAGTGGGGACACAAGCTTTTTTTCCCATGTTTTTCCAGCATATTTGAGGGTATATGAAAATTAAAAACTGGAGCTACACAGGGGTTGCCTTCCTCCTGCCCTCTCCCAGCACGGTAGAAATCAAATTAATTCGGGGTTATCATAAAAGAAAGGAAGTGGATGAAACCCAAATCGAAATTATTGTTAAAAAAAAATAATAAGGAAAGCTGTAAAAAGATTAAACTTTCCTCTCTCAATATTAGACTGAGGAGTAAATTCCGTGAGACAGTTGATGCCTGTAAAGTCTCTAACTTCAATAAAGTAGAGTATTTCACTTCCACCAGGCAAGTTTGGGATGCGGAGGAGAGGGGACAGATCCTGACACAGGTGTGAGGCAGGAAGCCTGGCACGGCCGGGATGCTCCTTCCCCTTCTCTGAAGGATGTTTGGGGGCTTTTCATTCCTAAAAAGCAATTTTTCCCCCCTGTTTTTTTTTATTTTTATTTTATTTTTTTTTTTTAATCGCCCCGAAAGCGAAAGGCGGCTGGGACTGCCAGGGGTTTCAGAAGTGACCTGTCACCTCCGCACCGAGCGTCCCCAAAGCGGGGAACGGCGTCGGGAGGGATCGGGGGGGACAAAGGGGTCAGGAACAGTTCGGGGAGCTTTGACAGGCTCCGGAGGCAGGGATGGAGGGACAAACCCCGCGCCCGGAGCCGGCTCCAGGTTGGAAGGGACAATTCCCGAGCTGAAGCGATGGCAGCGCACCGCGGGTGGGAGAAAGGCGCAGGGAGAAATTGGAGTTGTTGTCGCAACGGGAAAACATAAAAGGGACGAGCTGGCTGCCAGGGGGCCCTGAGTCGGGACAGGAGCTGGTCCCTGGTGATTTCTGATCTTTCTAAGGCTTTGAAAGCGGTCTGTATTCATATACATCCGTGTAGCCATGTATAGAAACATTTAACTCTATAAATACACAATCACATCAATATATGATAATAAATACGTAACACAGGGGGATATGACACACATACGAACACCTATAAAAATATAGCGGGATCGCAGAATATTTTAGGTTGGAAAGGACCTTAAAATCCTCTCCTTCCATCGGCAGCGACACCTTCCCCTCGACCAGCTCGGCCAGGGCCGCATCCAACCCGGCCCTCGGATGGGAACATAGGATATAAAACACAGGATCTACGCCTATGGATCTCCGTGCTCCAGCGCATCCCGCCCGCCCCCGGAGCACTCACTTGGCGGCGGGGAATATCTCCCGGCCTCCGAAGGGATCCAGGACGAGCCGTCCTCCGAGTTCTCCGACTTGACCGAGGCGGTGTCGAAGGTTTTTGTAAGCGCCCCGGGCGGGCTGTGCGCGTCCCGGGAGCCGTGGCCCGCCAGCAGCAGGTTCCTGGAGGTGCCCACGGCCGCCCCGTCGGCGCTGCCGCC
>WBNO01009686.1:131783-231269 GCA_013400575.1 Peucedramus taeniatus
AAGAGGGAACTTCAGAGGAACGCGGCTCTGCCCCCAACCCCCCCCCTCCCCCCACCCCCCTCGCCGCCGGCTCCTCCCGGGGCACCCCGGGCTCATCCCGGCTCATCCCGGTCCCCCGACCCTCCCGGAGCGGGGTCTGTCCGCCCCTTCCCTCCATCGCCCCAAAAAGCGAGTCCCTTTCCCGGAGGAGCGGGGTCTGGGGATGCGGGATGCGGGATTCGGGATGCGGGATGAAGGAGACAGGATTCGGGATTCGGGATTCGGGATTCGGTATGCGGGATTCGGGATTCGGTATGCGGGATTCAGGATGCGGGATGCGGGATTCGGGATGCGGGATGAAGGAGACAGGATTCAGGATGCGGAATTCGGGATTCGGGATTCGGGATTCGAGATTCGGGATGCGGGATGAAGGAGAGGGGATTTGGGATGCGGGATTCGAGATGCGAGATGCGGGATTCGGGATGAGAGATTCGGGGTTCGGGATGAAGGAGACGGGATGCAGACCCCCGGAGAAACGCGCCGCTGTTTTTTCATCCAATTTTTTTTCCTTGTTTGCGTTTCCACGGCAGCAGGACCCAAGTCGGGCAAAACCACTCTGCAGAGGTTAGATCTGTAATTATTACTTTTTTTTTTTTTTTTCCAGCGTCAATTACACACGTGATGAAAAGATGAGCTTTAATAAATTAGGGGCACGCAGCCCTTAATTAAAAGTCATATCAAACCAGTACTATGAAAGCGATTCTCTCACTTTTTGACTTCCTACCAGTGGTATGAATAAAGAGTATCCTTTAAAAAGCTTTTGTAATTACAGCGTGGATAAAAGCGAATACATATTGTTCTTTTCATAATTATTTTAATATTGCGCCGGGCGTTATTTCATGCTGCGCCCGCAACTTTCTCAGGTCTTTAGGTAGTTTGTTTTTGTTGTTATTGGTTTTTTTTTTTTTTTTAATTCTTCTGTGTTTTTTTAACGTCCAGGGCGCGCAGGGTTTGGGAGCTGTTTTGATGCTATAATTTATAAGTGAGGGCCATTTTTAGAGCCACTAAAAACCGCTGGGAAGACAACAGGCACAACTCCTCTCCCCAAGCCCCCGAATTCAGGGGCAGCTCGGAGCTGCGGGCTCGGTCCTGCACGGCTGCAGGGCTCAGACCCCGCGCGTTCGGATACATCCCTTCCATAAAACACCGAGCGTTTAACCGGCTCATCTCTTGCTCGATTTGAACTCCTGATTTCCCTGCCAGCTCATGGAGCAGCCTTGGGAGTCCCCAGCCCTGCAAATCGCGAGTTCCCAGCTGGAGGATGGGGCGTAGGGAGCGCCCTGTGCTGGGGGCACCGCTCTGCCCCAAAGCCAAGGGGATTCAGAGCATGCAGAGTCACTTCTCCACGTTCTTTCTCCCACCCATACAATGAGACAAACCTCTCTTTTTCAAGGCCCAGAGGTGCTCCCGACCCTTTACGGCCCTGCTCATCCCTCCCCACTGCCCAGCACCAAATATCGAGCGGCCCAGCCCTGATCAGATCGCGCCTGGTGCCAGGCAGAGCAAATTGGGACCGGGGCTCGGGATTGCCGTGTGGGAAGGAGAGTGGGAGGACGTGTACGAGAAGCCGTGTTACAAAACCCCACTCATCAGCGGCACTAATAGCAGGCTTTGCACACTCACTGCTGATTGCTGGCGGTGTTACTGCACACCTCCATGGGTTAAGGATTAAAGATCTGCCAAGAGAAGCGATGCTATCCTCTGCCTCAGTCCAGCCGGCCTGGCTGCAACATTTCGGTCGGCAGAGCCCTGATCCGAGCTTTTCTCCGAGGATAAAAACAATCCCACCAACTGATGCCTCTCCAGCTGCTCTTGCTACCCCCAGTTTGTCACTTTTCCTTCCCCACAAAATCCATCTTTTTGCCGGGAGACACTCGCAGAGGCAGCATCCAGGCAGCCCCGGCCTTGCGGAGCTCTGCTGCCGCAGCGGGGTTGAGTTCGTCCCTCTTCTCCCCCTCCCTTTCCCTTCCTTTCCCTTCTCCATGCTTCCTGCACCGTGACAAGTAAATGAGAATTGATGGACACGCAGGAACAATGCCGGTGTGTCGGGGACAATGCAGCGCCCGTGGAAAGCCATTGTGGAGCCGCGGAAAATGCCGCAGATAATCACACCGCGCCCCCAAAGCCGATGCCCGCTGGAAGGGCGCCCGGGGAACGGCAGCTCGGGGTCATGGTGACACCCAGCACGTCCCCGTGGGCTTGGAGAGGCTCCTGTGCGCTGCCATCCCTCGGGAGGCCGGAGGGAAAACGGGGACCGAGGGACAAGGGCTGTCGGTGCTGTGAAGCACGGAGCGCAGGTTGGCTCACACAGCCCGGTCTGAATGAATTTTGGGTGCCACCGGGGCGCCTGGGATAGCAAAGCATGGCAGGGTTTGCTCATGGTGTTTTCCCCTCTTCAGAGCAAGTCCATGGCGAAATTGGAGCATTTTCTGTCTAAAGGCTGAATTTAGAGATTTCTCTCCTCTTCTCTCTCACCCCTCCCCTCCTTCATCCTCAAACATCAGAGGATGAAGCCCCACACGGTTCTGAATGTCCGCAGGGAAACCTCGCCGAGACCGGGTTCGGAGAGAGAAATTCCAAGGAATTAAAGCTTTTCCCCCTCTCCAGGATCCCAGAGCGGCCGCCCAGCCTCAGACTAGCAGGGAATTCTCCCAGCCCGAGGAAACGCCCTGAGTCCGGGGGCTTCCCCCTGCTCCCCCTTCGTGTCCCCGCTGGAACCCCAGGCCCGGGGCGGGCGATCCCCGGGGCTCGGCGGGACCGGGCCGGGTCCCAGGGATGCCCAGAAAGCCCCGAGCTCCCCGTGTCCCTCTGCCTGTCCCCCGCCCTCCCGCAGCATCACCCCGAGAGCCGGGGCGGGCTCTGGGCTCCCCGCTCCTGGGGCTCTCAGCTGGAGCGGGGCGGGGAGGGAGGGAGCGCAGGGGGAAGAGAGACGCTGCAGACAAACTGAGGCTGTTTTGCAGGCGCCAGGAGCGGGGAGATGAAAGGGAAGCTCCTGGGGGAAGTGGCTGTGCAGTTTGACCGGCTCCAGCAGCGGCAGCAGCAGCAGCAGCAGCAGCCCAGCTCCGCCTCCCCCTCCGCCTCCCCCGGGCTCCAGGATGCCCCCGAGCCCATCTCCGCCCCGCTTTTCCCAGCCTGGAGGCGGAGGGAGGTGTCGGGCGGGCACTGCCGCAGCATCCTCGCTCCTGTATCCATCGAGCCTGGAGCAGCATCCCCGCCACGAAATTCCGCAGCATCGCCAGGCTGGGATAGCCGGGGACGGTGGATTTGGGGGAGGGGGCCGTCCAACACCCCCCTCCCTGCCCTCATCGGTGTCAGTCAGGAGGGAACTCACTGGGACCAGTACATTTACAGTGTCCCCAGTCCCCGGAAAGCTCCGGCCCCTGTCCCTCACAGACACCTCGGGAGGACAAAGCGCCCGTGGGCAGAGGGGAGCGAGTTTATTCTCCGGGAGGGAAAACCCCACGAGCATTCCCCCCTGCTTTTATGATCGATTTGGTTAATAATCCGTTTTCTAGAGACAGGAAGGGTTTTTTTTAACGACCCGCCCGCGAGGCTGGCGTGTGGACATCCTTCAGGGAAGGAAGATAAGGCTCCCGATTTGACCGGAAAAAGAAAGGCAGGAAAATGGAATCAGAGTGTGCATCGAGTGTAAGTTTTGCCCCGAAACGAGGTGCACACCGAGGCAATGTTTGATGTGTCAGAGGCTGGGAGATTATGGTTTCATCGCCTTGCCCCAGATGAGACCCGGAGCCAAGAGAAAGGCGTTGCATTAACAGTAACACGCGTTTATCTCCAGACGCTAGAAAGGAATTAAAGCGAGCTGAACATCAGAGCTTCCGAGGGATCAGGGCTGGCTACCGACGCCGCGATCTAGATCCACCTCAGGATTCCCGAAGCCGTTTTGGCAGCCAGCTCTTGGCTGCGGAGCCAGCTCCGAGCGCTGTCGAGGGGACCCTTCCCGAGCATCCTCCGCACAGCCGGGCAGGGGCGGGGGCTCAGTCCCGGCTCCCGGTGCGAGGGGAAGGTGGAAGCGATGGAGCCGAGCTGCACTGAGTGCAGTCACGCGTTGTAATTGTCCCCTGTGTCACCCGACAGCGGTGCCCGGTGACAGCCCCGGTGCCATCCGCTGGTTGGGACAGCGAGAGCACAACGGGCCGGGCTGGTTCTCTCTCGTCGCCCTCCGCACCCGCCCGGGGTTGTGCTCTCCCTCTCTCTGCTCAGGTATTTGATTTACCAGCAGATATTTATTCTGCTTGGCAAGAGGCAGGGGATAGCTGGGAGAGATCAGATGTCTTCCTGCTCAAAGCAATTAACAGTTTTGCCCTTAAGGATTGAAAACAATTTTTTTCCCTCCCCAGGGTAATGACTTTTTAAATAAACACAAAGGGAAGGTTCGAGGGAGGAAAGAGCTGGTAGAGAGGTTAAATTGACACGCAGAGAACTCGCGGTCAAGAGGACCCTTGGAGACGGGGATTTTGGAGGTGATGCCTCTGGCTGATGGGAAGTGCGGGATTTTGGGGCTGCCCTGCGAGCCCGGACCCCGGAGGGTCTCGCTGTGTCCTGGAGGTCAGAGCCGGACCCTGATCCCCTAAAAGCTGCTCCTCTCAAAGCTCAGGATCGGGCCCAGCCGAGAGAACCCCCGGGCACCTGCTGGAGCCGCTCGGAGCCGCCACAGAACCCCCCCAAAATCCACCACTGGGAAAGATGCGGGCAAAATACTTTAGGGTTTGGCCCCGGTGCCAACGTCCTGCCCCGTCCCCCACACCCCGAGGGCAGAGGGACGAACCCCCGAGACTCCCCAGAGAGGGGAAACGTCAGAGATGCCATTTATTTATTTATTTATTTATTTATTTGTTTTAGAGAAAGGGAAAAAAAATACCCTCCATGTCCTTAAAACTTTTTTTCCCCCACCTCTCCCCCGGACTCTGTCTTTCTGTTTCCAAACGGTTTCCATCGAACTTGTTGCAGGGATTCCTGATAATCGCACACACCTTTCTGCCTGTCTGGGCGATGAATAAACCGACATGATTCACCCCGGCCGGGGAAATAAAGTGTGCAGAGGGAGAGACTCAAAGCTCCTGCTTGGGCTTAGATCGGAGCACCCGATTATTCCCAGGGTGTCCCCAGCTCCCCGCACAAACAAGCGGCCGGATTGATTTCCACGGGCGCCTTTTATTTTATTTATCAATTTTCAGATATATTCGTTTTCGGCGTTTCGCCCGCTGCCTTTCATCAGTCTTGGAAATGCAGAAGGAATGATGGACACACGAAATACACGGAACCGTCCCGTGCCCAAAGGCAGCTCCTATAAAAATCCTGTTATTTCTGCAGCGCATTCTCGGCGTGGAGATGTGTCCAACGCCGGATGCAATTCCACGATTACAATTCTCTTCTCTCAGTTATTTTTTCCTATTCAGCTTTTTATTTTCCAAACCTATCCCGAGCCCCCTGAATCATCGCAGCTCCGTGGCTGCCATTTGTCTCCCGTAATTTCCCATCTCTTTTTTATTATCCCGGACGCTGTAATAAACCGATCAATAAACAGCTTTCGAGTTACAGGCTCAGACTTGGTACAAATTGATTGTGAGGGTGCCAGACTCCGCGAGATCAGCCGGCTGATTTCTTTACTTTTCCAACCCCATTTCTTCCAAAAAAAAAAAAATTAATTTTTCGTATTTTTTCCCCGGGGAAAAAATTTGTTGAAGGGAGATCGAGGACTTTTACTATTTTTACGCGGTGGAACGAAGACGGGGAGTGACTCTGCAGGCGTTTGGGGCTCGGCTGAGCTCTGCCCGCTGGGAGATGCTCTGGCTGGGATGCGGTGCCTCGGAGCTCCAGGCAGGGATACCCAGCGCTCCCTCCCGCATCCCTGGCCGGCCGGGCTGGCCGTGATCTCAGGGCTGGCTGCTGCCAAAGCCGCGGGGATCCCCGCAGGAATCTGGAGAGAGCGAAAATCCTCAGCCCAAACGTGATTTTCCATCCATCCCCGCGCTCTCACCCACGGCGTGGAGCGTGAGTGGGGAGCACATTCCACCCCGGATTCCAGCCAGCCCTCCAAGGTTACAGGGATTTTTTCCCCCCCTTTATTTAATTACATTCAGGGTTCTTTCAGGGCGCTCGCAATTCCTCTGATTGCATTTCGAGCTGATATTAGCCCAGGAGTGAATGCCATCGGCGTCCCCGCTATGGTCCGCAGGGGTGGGGAATTTATTGGGATGCTCCCAATTCCTCTGTCGATTGTGTGGGTTCCAAGCCGTTCTAAGCAGGGCACCAACTTTTATTTGTGTGTGTATAAATGTATTTGTGCAGAGAGCTGAAACAAGCAGAATAAATCATACTTTAGAACGTAACAGATGGTGGAAAGATGCTCGTTTAGAAAATGACGAAATTAAATCCATGTGGCTTCTTTTACAGATTTATTTAGCACAGACTCTCAGAAATTGGAGAGAAGAATCTCCAACTCCTCCATCCCTGTTAATATAACTTTCCATCTTTCTACACATGTAAGGTCGTTAGAAATATCCAGCACCGTCTTGTTTCTATAAATTCCCCCTGGAAAATAACCCTCATTCTAATATAAGAATTATCTTTGCCTGTGCACTTGCAAAATACATTTTAAGCAACCTCATTTGTAGTCTCTAAGATATAAAAAAAATTTAAAAGTCTGCAACTCTGAGGTGGCTGCTTGAGGAGATTTTGGGGAAGAAGCACTCCAGGGAAGGTTTTTCTGTGGTCTATTATAGGGGATTTTGTGCCATGTAAAAGATTGACTTTTATTAAAAATCCACATTTTCCTCTGACTGCACAACCCGAATTCATTTCACTGAAATTCTCCTTGGACAGTGGCTCCCCACTGCTCCTCATCTGAAAAAATCTCGGCGATTCTATAGACAAATCAAATTGTTTTTTCACTGCTTGTTTTCGTTTTTCTGAAAGTGCTGCTAACAAGACCACGATGCCCAGTGATGCTTTTGGGATTTAAGGGTTTGCTTTGTAGCTGGACCCTGATCCTGCCAGTGGCTTAGCTTTGGTCAACTTCCCCAACTGTGCTGCATCAAAACGTGCTGCAGAATATTTCAGGATGGAATCAGCTCGGTGTCCCTTCCCCAGAGCAGTGACAACGGTGAGGAAACGTGGGAGACAGAGATTTGTACGGAGCAAAGAGGTTTTTGCCATGTCAGGGTGTTTGACCGTGATAATGGCGAGCTCTGGATATTTAAGGTTCAGTTAATAGAGGTTTTATTTCATTTGATTTACTCCAGATGGTTCTCAGCCACAACACAGGGGCTGAGACAGCAACCAGAGCTCCTGCGTGCAGGAGGCTCCGAGTAATGAATTTTCATTTGGCCCACAGCAGATAAGAGCCCGGGCAAGGCTTGGATCTGCAGCAGTTTGGATTGCAGAGCCCTGCTCTGCACAGGGGGAGCAGGAGAGGGCTCGGGAGGCGGCTGCTGCTCCTGACAGTACAGTGAGAGCCAAGAAAATCATCTTAAAATCACGTTAGCAGTTTTCTGCGGAGGGATAAATCTCCAGCTGAAGCAATCAGGGAAGTTTGGTCAGCCCTGGTGTGCGGTGCCAACACCGGCTCTGCTTCTCCATCACCGCTGGGGCAGGGCCAGCAAAGCCAACCTCGCAGTGACCTAACTCCAATTACACCCGGCCTAATCAGCCCGAGCTCTAATATGGCAACAAAGGCTTTGCACGATCCAAAATTCCCACTAGACCTACTGGAGCATGACCAGTACCACCTAAACCCACAAAATGCAGTGCAGACAGCAGCAGAGAGATAAAGCACCCTTTTGTTTCTTCTGCACTTCCAATTGGGCTTTAAATAATTATTTTTTTTCTATGTGTAAGTCCATAATTTACAAGTAGAAATTCTTAGTTTATTCAGCCAGATTTTGATTTCTTTGGTCATGTTTCAAAGATTAAGTATAGCTATGATTATGGGAAAAGAAGGAAAATTCTTTTTCATGAACATCTACCTGTCAATAATAAAGGAGAAAGTGGCAGGAGCCCTTGGAGGGAGTTGCTAATGGCACGATTAGAGGAGTTACTGGTGTGGTAGAATGCAAAGAGGATCATGCAAAAGGCAGATTATACTCAATAAATATGAAAGTTGCTGAAGCCTTCTGGGAAACACAAGCAGCTTTTCTCCCTAGCAACTGTTTCTTGCAAGTGTAACATTATTGTTAGTGATTATCCATTTGCTTTTCTTTCCTGCCAGAAAAGCCAGCATGCAAAATCCCATTTCTCCGTGCGTGTATTTGTGTTCTGCAGCTCGCTTCGCAGCGAAATGCAAAGTGTTCTCCCTTTCAAGCCGCCGAACGCCAAGAAAAGCAGCTTCTGCAGAATGCGAACAGCAGCGAGCAAATCGCTGTCCTCGAGTCACCTCCGCATTCCCAGCGGGCTCGGATCCGTGCAGAACATCCCTGCAGGTGCAGCTCGGGCTGCGGGGGCCAGAGGGTCCCGAGGGAGCCAAGGGGCTCCTTCTCAGTCGTGTATTTGGGAGGAAAAGCGGTTTGGGATGAGGTCTGGGAGCCCACGTGGGTAATGTTCGTCCAAAGTATCCTCTGCTGCCCTTCCCTCGGTGCTGGAGGGGTTGGGGACGCTCTGTGGCTGTCGCACAGCCTGGTCCTCCTGGGGCAGAGCTGCTCTCTGGCTCTGCAGGCAGCTCCTCCCAGCCTGGCAGCGGCCCCAAAGCCGGGCAGGGCAGCAGAGGGGTGGCACAGGGCGAGGAGCAGCTCCCCCAGAGCCCAGGGCTCTCCACTCAGCCCCGGTGCCCCCACAGCGGGTTTAAACCCCGCCTGCAGCCCTGGGCTGGGCTCAGCAGACGCTGGAGCCCTGCCCAGGTGAGAGGGGAGAGCTTGGCAGCTTCCATCTCACCCCAGCGCCTGCTCCCAGGGAAGCAGCTCCCTGCTTGTCTGCTCCAACCTGAGCTGGAATTTTCACTCAAGGACTGGTCTGACAACATGGGGAGCAAAAAAGTTCCCTCCAAGAGCCAATTCCACTTCTTCCCCCTCCAAGAGCTTTGCTTCATCCCCTCCGTGGCCCTGTGAGTGGTGCAGGTTGTCCTCTCCTGGGGCAGAGGGGTGGCACTGGCACAGACCCCACAGACGTGAGGAGCAGCAGCATTTTCCAGCCACCACAGATTCTGGGTCTCCCTCAGAAAGGCAATCAGCTCTTGTCTCCTCTTTTATTTATTTATGATTTTTTTTTAGGCAAAGCTTTCCAACAGGAGAAACATCCACCTCAGCATTTGGGAGAGTCAGACACTCCTTCATCTGTGTATTCTCCTGCCTGCTCTGTGCAATCTTTAGAGAGAAGCATAAATACTGAGTAATTTTATTAACTGTCTTTTCTAGGGGCTTGTTCAGGCCAAATTTGGATTTGATAAAACAAACAAACACCACTTAAAAAAAATAAAGTCAAAATGTACAAAAGTATAAACAGAGGGATATTAAGTTTTCCAATTAAAAGAATAATATAATTAAAATCCCAACCACCACCTCCCAGATTTTGTGGTGCCAGGAATGAAAAAAGTATAAATGCAAACGACAGTGAGTTTTTCCCTTCCACAGTTCAAGTGGAATGAATGTCTAGGTACAAGGAAAATAAAAAAAGAAAAAAAGGAAAAGAAAAAAAGAGTGATGATTGAAATTCTGTTTTATTGAGTGCAGGTGTTCGTAATGGCGCAAGAGAAAATGTTTTCAGTTTTTAGGTTGTTGTTTTCCACTGAAGTTTCTGGACGGTAAAAAACTGAGATCTGAAAACAATCCAATCTGCGATTAAATGGGAAAAACATACCTGTGTTTAAAGAGGAGCACTGGGAGCTGATAACAACTTTTTCAGCCCTAAAATTCACTCCGGGCATCCAGAGTTTTGTTTATTGGGAGCGACGTCTTTAAAACAATTTGCTGCACCCTGAAAATATGTGTTACAATGTGTTTTATTACCCGTGTTCAAGGTAGCTGATGATTTAAAAGACGGGTAATGCCAGGGTTTCTTTGGTTACCTCCAAACAATCTCTCTTTATATTCTCCCAATTATATCTTCATCAAACAACAGCGGAGGAACCCCTGAGATCTGATTCCAGACCCATTTTTAAGAGTGCGTGTGCATCTCTCTGTGCTCAGGTATTTACAACAACAGAGATCTCCAATCACTCCTGACACGACGCAGCCTTAAATTAAAAGCTGCTTAACACAATGACAAGAGAATAAAGAGATTATTGTCTCCCCTTCGTGTCACAGCCAGCGGCTGAAACAGAAACTGAGCTGCGGATCCCTGACTCCCATTTGATGGAACGACTTTGGAATCGCAGCTCCTACATCCCAAGCTGGATCTGTCCGAGCCGGCTGCAATTTGCATTTTAAGTCCGAGGAAATGAAATATCCAGCAGAATCTCCATTTCATTTGGAGCTGGGCTGGTTCAGCGCTTGGAGCCTGCAGAATGCTCGGCGGGGCTCGCAGGAGCTGCTGCAGATGTGGCAAATTCCTCCTGCAACTGCAGCAAAATTCCCCCAAAGGGGAGAGAAAGGGCCGGCCCCGAAATGCAGCATTTGGGAACTCTGCTTTCATCCCCTCGCGTTTGTTCTGCCGTGTTTGACAAGGCACGCATTCGGAAAATAAATGGGTTAATCACCTGCCTAATGGCTTTGGAGGCAACGCCAAGAGGATCTTCCCGGCGAGTTGGAATAAACATCTTCATTTGCAGCGCTGCGAGAGCCGAGCGGAGCATCGGGAGCGGGAGCTGCTGCTGTCCATCCTGCAAAAGCCGAAAACAGATTTTCCTTTTGGATTTTGCATATATTTAACAGAATCAGTCAGTATCCCTATATCTGTTCACTTCGTGGACTTTATTCTGCTCAAAAATTAGGATTTTTCATCATTTTATATTTATTTTTTATCAATTTATGTTTATTTTTTTCACCCTATATTTTTTCTCACTTTGTATTTATAGTCATATAAATATAAACATATATAGTCACTTTATTTTATTATAGTCATAGACACGGATTCAAACGCACAGTTCAACAATTATGCACTTTTAAAAAAATGCACATTTTTAAAACTTTTTTTTTTAAAGCATCAAACTTTCGGTCACACTTCCAAACATATTTTTATTCAAAACTGAGACTAAAATATATTAAAAAATAAAAATTTGAAAATAGTACAAAACAACCAAACCCAACCCCTGATATTTTGATGCTGGGGAAAAAAGGGGATTTTTTTTTTAAACAAATATTTAATTATTTGGAAATTTTCCAATATCTCAGCGCAGTGTTTTCACAAAAATCTGTTGCACCTTGTGCTGACTGACAGGGCACAACTTCTGGAAACATCTTAATTGCAGCTCTGCAGGTTTGGTAGCTTATCACAACCATTTAAATAGTCAGTGTAAGACAAATACAGAGTAACACGATCCCCAGCCTTACACCCTCAAACCATAAAGTAAACTTGTTTTTCCATGAAGCAATTAGAAGGCTACATTTAGACATAGCCTTAAAATAAACAACAGAAGTATATCTAAAAACATGATTGGATGTTGTAACTTGTGGGCTCGGGGAATGACAGTTTGCAGTTCCTGGAACAGCAGGGAAATATTGATCAAGATGTGCAGGGAGCACTCAGGGGGATTCAGGCTGGATGGAGCAGGAATTTCCATTCCAACCCTGATTTTGCATAATGATTCCCCTTCTGTGGTTTGCAAAGAAAGGGGTAAATGTCAGGAAAACTCCCCAGTATCTCCCATGCTTCAGGGATTTATTTGCTTCTTCCTAGGCCATCTTGAAGCTTTATTTTGTGTTAATTAATTCCTTAATTTAAAAAAACCCTCCTGATGTCGTATATATGTTCTAAAGCAAACAGCTCTAGATGGTTTTCTGTTTAATGCTGAGTTTTGCCTGATTCACACCAGGGTAAATTTGACAGCCACACAAAATCCCACTCAAAACATCCCCGAGACCTGGCATTTGTGGCTGGGTCATTCCTGCTTTGCCAAAAGTCCTGCCCCAGCTGCTGCTGGATAAAGGAACCCATCCCAGACCCCTCTGGAATTAAAGAAGCACAAGCCACTTGTATTCTCCCAGGATGGGTTTGGGGTCCAGCCCTCTCCAGGAGGTCCCAGGTGTCTCCACTGTAGCTGTGGGAATGGGGTGTGGATTCCAACCTAAGCACAGGAACAGGAATAAACCCCTGCCATACTCAGAGCTGCCTCCCAGGGTCTGCAAAAACCCCAAACCCTCAAACTTTGTGCCTCTCTCACATCTCCTGCTCTCGCTCCTTCCATCCCCTGTTCAAAGAAACAAACACAAAGGGGGGAAAATCTGCCTCAAAATTCAAAGATAAGCTTCAAACAGGCCAAGAATCTCAGCCCATTTATTATCCCTCTGCAGCCAGTGATGCAGCATTTCCACCCCCTGAAACCACTGCTTTTTTCTCTCTTATTTGTCTTTTTTCAGGAATTTTCAGATGCCAGCGTAACCACAGTTTTCCTGTCAGAACGGCTGCACTGAAACATCTTTCAGTGGATCCAGTGTGCTCTGTACTTTCTGCAGTTTAGAACACAGCCATAAAAAATTGCTCAAGGCTGAATCTTGGCATATTAAGTGTCATCACAGAGGTAATTGCTTTTCTTTAAACACCTAGAAAAACAAAAACCCAACATCTGAAGTTGCCAAAAGGCTCTCATGTCCAAACACCTACACTTCCACAGAAGGGTTTCTTGGCTTTTCCTCCAGTCTTTCTTTGCAGTTTTTTTTTTCCTCAGCTGCTTTTGCAATTGAGTGTAAGCATCAGAAAACAAGCGAGATTATTAACCCACAAAAATGTGTCCAGTTAACAAAATGTTAGGAAACACAATGTCTAGGACGACATGTCCTTATTACACCCTTTTCTAACACAACAGTCTCTGGACTAATAGAGGAATGAGTAACACATGGCACTGGGGTTTGAATATGGCTCTTTTAATAATCCACTGTCAGCTCTGACAGCACAAGTGCTCTAATTCAGTTTATTTCTTAGTCCTTCAAACTTACTGCATGGCAGTAAATTTGGATTTATACATATTAAATAGATTTTCGGGAGAAGATTGTTGTCTCTCTCTCAGAAATCTGCAAAAATTGGGGTATGATTCAGTTCAGAAAGCTGCTCTGGGTTCCTAATGCTGACAAAACTTTCTCTGGCACAATCAGCTTATTCTGAGACATCTTAGTATTTGATTTGGAAATGGTAAAACCACATCTTAATTCAAGGAGCTGCTTTGCCTATTTGGATCTTTACAAGTTGGAATCGGAGGACTGTGAATGAATAAAACCCCCTGACAAACAGAATAGTAAACAAGCACTAACCACACCAAATATTTTCCTAGTCTGCACTCCCAGTGTGAATTCCACCATTTTTCACAGCCTTTTGGTTATGGTTTCAGCCTTTTCAATTCCCTATCCCAGAACCCAGCCAGCCATTTCCCAAACTGTTGTTGTGGCCAGCTCTGAGCAGCTGAATGACTCCACTGTACTCCCCAGCCTGCATTAATCCATCATGTTCTGCTTAATTTTGCGTGGCTGTCACTTTTCCAGGCTGTTTGGGGAGTGCTACTGTGCAGCTGATCTTTCATTTCAGAACATCCCAAGCTGGCCCTGCTGCTCCTGTCCAGGCTGCAGCTCAGTGCCATGGCTCTGCAGTTGCTGAGAAGGTTTTGTCAGTATTTCATCCCATCCTACTGACAGATATATGGCCAGTTTTAATTAATTTCTCTTTTTGGTACGTAAGAGTTGCTGAGCTGAGTGATGTGATGGTAGGAAATAACGTGGGGCTCTGTCCAGAGCTTTTAACTCTGATTTTCAGTGTGAAATTTGGGTGTTTTATGCAAAGAATGGGACAGCTGTCAACTCCTTCTGCTGAGGGATTCAGAGCTCATTGCCCAGCTCCTGGTGGCTCCTTCTTCCCTTGTTTTTTCCTAGGACCTCCTCCAAGTGTCAGAGATCCCTTCAGACCCCTCCTAATCCAGCCTGGGCCTCTCCAGCTTTGCTCTTGCCACACTCCCCGTGGCTGTTTGTCTTTTGCAGTGTTGGGGAGCCAGAGTCGTGGCTCAGGAATGAGCACCACATCAAAAAGGTGCTCATGAAACCAATACAGCTCTTTCCAAGAACGCTGCACGCTTGAATCCAGCCCCAAACAGTCATCCCAATTAACATGCATATTCCAGCATTTCCCATAACTAAGTCAGAACGTCTTGGGCTGTCAGCACTTCAGGAAATTTCATCACCTCACTGTCCACTTCTTTCTGCAACTCATTAAAAACCCCAACACATTAAATCTTGCTGCTCTGCAGCTCTGACATGAGAACAATCCCCGGGTTTGTCTTTCCTTTCCTCTGGGGGCTGCAGGGTTCCGCCTGCTCCTTGGCAGCTTTAAGGCAAGAAGATACTTTCTCCTCATCCCAAACTGGTGATTTGTTTTCTGTGGAGCAGCCTCATATAAAATAATGCGAAAAAAAAACCTCACCAAAAGCCTCTCTGCCCCCAAAGAAATAATCCCCATCCAAATAGATTTGTTTACCATGACCTACATTGGATTTTGTGAAGAAATATCCACGGTTAATACACCCAGCTGGCCTGGTCCCAAGATTACCCCACAGCCAAGTCATGCCCGTGGCACAGAGAAATCACAGTACAGATTTCTCTGCTGGGGCATTTCCTGCATGGGCAGAGGATGGGTGAGCTCTGCACAGGGCTCAGCACTGCAAGGAGAAGCCTCTGAGGAGGGGTTTGGAGGGGACAGGGACAAGGACAAACCCTGCTGCCTTTGAGGAACAATCAGGGATTTCAGCACTGTGTGCTCCCAAGCAGATCCATAGGTGGGAAGGAAATTTCCTTTTCGTGGTCAATGCTCTGAACTCTCCCACAGGAAATATGGGTGAATTTTTAAGCCCTGGACATTGTCCTTTGCTGTAAGAATGTCCTGTGACCTTTCTGGGGCTGGTGTATGAAATGGGAGCGATTTTATTTTCTTCCTTCTCTTTGTCTCCTGCTCTCCTGCCTGTTTATTTTAGCCATTATATGTTTGTACAGTACTTAGCACAATGAGATCCTGTTCTTGTCCAAGACCTCAGAGAACTCCATAACACAAAGGTTGTGCTAATGAGAGAGATAATAAACCTCACAGGGCAGAAAAAAAGGAAAAGAATTCTTGTCATTTTTATTGGAATTCCAATAATGACCAGCTCGGAGCGACTAAACCCCAGGTGACTCATGGAGCAAGGAGAACACTCAGCAAGTTTTTCACAGCTGGCCTCCAAACACGTTGTGTTTTGGGTTTTATTTTTAAACAGCAGCAGCCCTCTCCCCAAGGATCACAAGTGCTCTGCTTTTTGAGGCAGGGAGTTGGGGGGAAAGAAAAAGACACCTTCTTTAATGAAATCTGACACTCGTAATTCTTGATTTTTTTCTTCTTCTCGGGGTTATTTGACATTCTCTGAGTGCTCCTGGGCTGGATGAGGCAGGATCAGTGCTCTCAGCTCAGGACACAGCACCCGGGTAGAACAGGAGGTTTCTTGTAGGGACGAGTCTCCCACCTCCTGCGAGTTTTGGGATCGGGATCCCCCTCGGGCAGCTTTTCTCATCCTTTGTCGGGAGCAAGTTTTGACAACAGCAATGCTAATTGATTAAACGTTCTAATCAGAGATTACAGCTAAAAGGGAGATAACATGTTTATTCCATTGTGTCTCTGGGAACATCAGCCTGGAAGGAGCTTTGTTCCCCTTTGGCCGTGCATCAACCCAAATCAATCTGCTTCCCCTTCCCCTCCTTTATTTGTGCCGAATCTCTGAGGTCAGGTGTTCAAAAAGCTCATTCATTACTCACAAAACATCTTTCATCAGGATTCAGGTGGGGGGAAGACTCTTCAAAAACGATTTTGCAACTTTTATGTTCCTTCTTCTTGGGTAGTTTTTCCACCTAGAGCCAGCTGGCACTCACAGTCTTGAAGCATAAACACTCTCACTGCAGAAAATATCTCAGGTTAAACTATGGCTTAAAATTGGTGCTGAAAGGGGCTATGCCTGGAATGAGCTTTTTCACAATTATTTCACTTAGATATGGACAGATTGGCAGAATGCAAAAGTGGAATGAAAAAATCATCCCATGCTGAGGCAGAACAGAATATTCTTCAACAAGGTATGGAAGTTAATTTGTCTTTTTTTTTCCCTCTAAAACCGTTCCAAGAACTATAAGAATCAGGTGTGTTAAAGGCTTCCAGTAACATTTAGAGCACTAATAAGTGTTTCTGCAGATGGAATTAAGTGGTGCAATGGGTGAGTGAGTGGATGAGTGCCCAGACTCTGGGAGCTCTTGGAATCTCAACCTGTCAATGGAACCAATCCCCTGAGGACCTTGGGGATGTCACATCTATGGCTTGGATATCAAGAGAGTTATATTTTCCAATGGGAACATCTAAAATCTTGATTTTTGTTCCTCTTGTCCTTTAGGGACCATGTGTTTTGCTTGATATCTTTCAGATTTTGTGGAAAAATTGTTGCAGAAATTTCCTAAATTGTGTTTGTTAACAGGGTACTTGGAGAATCAACAAGCTGATCCCTGCATCATCTGCAATAAAAACAAAGAAAAAACACCCCCAAAGCCTAAAAAACCAAACCAAACCAAACCAAACCAAACCAAACCAAACCCCTCAACTATGTTGTATTTTTTAATGCATAAAGAACTGACCATTAGGATTTTTGGATTTTATTCATGTTTTGAAGGATAATGCCAAGTTCATCTCACACACACAGAGAAGGATGCTACTGCTGCAAGTGCAGTTTCCAGACAGAACTGGTTTCCTCCCTAACTCTGAATAATTTACCTTTTTAGTTTCTCAGTGAAATATTTGAGTGAAGTGGAATTTCTGCAGGATTTCATGAATATAATGAGATGCTCAGCAGTGGCTGAGAATGAGATTGGGGTTTTTAGATAGCACCAGTCATAAAACGCTGTCATTTTTGTAATGGAACCCAGCTATCAGCCCTCCCTCCTCTTAAAAAAGGGCCAAGATTAGGTGATTAGAGCAAATCTTGTAGTCCAAGTATGTTAGGAGGAAAACTCTTCAGGAATGTAGGAAGGCAGGAGATAACAGAAACATAAAAATACTCTGGTGAATAGGAAGGGTAATACCCAGGGCCAGATTTTGATCTTTATTAGACTCACGTAAATCTGGAGCAGCTCCACAGACCTCAGCTCCATTGCTTTGACCTTGCAGAGATTCCAGATCCACGGCATAAATCAGCAGAGATAGCTTTGTGTCTTTGGGAGAGGTGGGTTATAAATACTGGCAGATATTTATGCAAACACATGTGGCATGAAAACATCCCCATGGTTGTTTTTATATGAACGTGTCCAACGTTGTGGGGTGCAACCACCAGCTCTGCTGCCTCTGCACTGAGCTCTTCCCCCTCCTGACCTCAGAGTTTGTACAACATTACTACTGCCTTACTACTACCTTGACATTCGAGTAGGAGCAAGGAGATTTTGGCCAGGTATTTTTATTTTTGATTTTGCTGTAGCTGTGTTAGGAGAGAATGGCTGCAAATCATCGAGCAATAAACTGTGTGTGAAACCAAGATGCTGAGAAATTATTCTCACTGATGAATTATTTGGTCTTTTTTTCCTCTCTCCTTTTGTTTTCCTTCTTTTTTTCTTCTCTCCCCCCAAAACTTTTTTTCTTCTTATTTCCTCTCACATGAGCACAAAGCCCTCAAGGCTGATGTTTGCACGCTGTGCTCCCATGTGTTGACTCTGGTGATAATTCACAGTAGATTTTCAGTTTTAATGGTTGCCCATCCAGTGTTCTGAGCATGCAGCTCCATAAGGAATTCTAGGAATAAAGGTTTTCCCTCCTGGCTGCAGGGATTCCCTCATTCCCTGCAGGAATTTCAGGTGGCACAGGGCAGGGGCATCCCAGTGGCTGCTGAACACCTGGGACTCAAAGAAGAAGGAGAGTGATGGAAAAACAATTTGGAAAGAGACATTGGATACATGACTATGATGGATTTAAAAGAAATTTTATTGGCCCAGTTTTGAGATACTGGCATTCCAGAAAGCTCTGCTGTGTCTTGAACCACTGCTGCCTGGAAGGAATCATGGAATGATGGAATGGTTTGGGTTGGGAGGGATTTTAAAGTTCATCAAGTTCCACCCTTGCCATGGAACCACGAACCTTCCAATTCCCAGATTGCTCCAAGCCCTGTCCAACCTTGCCTGGAACAATTTTAGGGAGGTCTCTGCTTTGGTAACACAGGAAGCAGGAATTCAAACAGGCAGAGGATTGGGTGACTGCTGTGGGAGGCCAGCTGGAAATTCTGAGGGAGGAACTGCTTCATTCTCATGTGATACCTCTTGTCTAAAAGCTTCAGCAAACCACACCAGTTAAAAATAAATTACACAGAGATGAGTGAAGCCTTTGATTTACCCCTGATCTGAAGTTCACACAGAAAATCCATGAGTATCCTCTCTTCCTGGGGCTGGGAGAATATGGACGCACAGCTCAGGTGCTCTGTATTATTAGTAAAAAGTAGTAATAATGAGAATAGAGACAAAAAGGAAGCAATGGGGACTTTTTTTTGTCTCTGGTAAAGGCAAATTGTGTGGAGGCAGCACAAGTCTGGTTGCAGCCTATAGGCAAATCCTGGTAGGGCTTCTCTGTCTTCCTCTGAGTTAATTCCTTTTTTCATTTTTGCATATTTTTTTTTTATTTTCCAGACAAGGGAAATCTTGCATTTTATTTTATTTTTTAACCAATTCTGATTAATGCCCTTCTCAGTCCCCTCCCACCCTCTTTGAATTTTTCATCTTAATGACACACAACTCAAATTTTCCTTTTCCTAGGGGAAATAAGCCTGTTCTGGGAAGGCACCTCCACACCATTCGTGCAGAGCATTTCCTAGGGGTGAGCTAAGGGCAAAATCCCCACAACATTATTGCACCAGGTTTGTCATCTCACATTTCATAAATCCTTGAAAATAAGCTCCTGAAAAGAAGGGATAAAGTGACATTTGGGAATGGAGTGAAATCCCAACCTAAACGTGAACCCCAGCCATGGAGGGGAGTTGGGTTTCCAGCTCCTCCGTGTGTTTGGAATGGCTTAGGCTGGGCTGGAGCTGTTTGCTTAGCCCTGTTATGAACACAAGGCTTGAACTCCTGCCCCCCTCCCTCATAAATAAACTGATGTCCAGGCTAAAGTCAGATGCCCATCTTTCCTTGAAGTGGCATACACGGCTCACATCCGAAAAAATCTCTGGGGTGACGAGGGTTACGAAACATAAATCTTGGAAAATAGTTTATTAATTCTGTGCTAGGAGCTCATGCCTAGGAAAGTCAGCAGGATGGATTAGGCTGCCTGTGTGTACAGTAAGGAGGGTTTTTTTCCCTTCCTCCCCCTCCCACCCCTTTTTAATTAGAAGCAGATTTAGAAAGTGGGACTTTCCTGAATAATCATCCCCAGTAAACCTTTAATCTCGGTCACCTCCGTGAGAAAAGAATAGGAAATGGGTGTGCAGAAAGCAGGGAGACACAAAGGAAGGGACTGGCAGGGGAAGGACACCGAATTCACCTTTTAAAAACTGCCATCATTTTGCACATGTAGATGTTCTGTTGTCTTGCACAGTTCCAAAAGCTTTTCTCTGAAATAATTTCCACTGTAAGGTCCCGGGAACCAGAGCACAGAGAAAGAGCCATGGATATGGAGGTGGCTGAAACCCTTTCCTGTAAAAATCATCCACATATCATTTGTTTTTATTTGTTTTCCAGGATATGAGCACCTTTTGAGGCACACAATTGGTGCTATCTCTCAACTTTTGCACTCAGTATAAGGATTTTTTTAAAAAAAGGGTTTTATAGGGAAAAGAAGGGCAAGCAGCTCAGTGCTGGTCCGGGCCCAGAGCAGCAGTTCTGGATCCTGCTGCTGCTGTGGGGGAAATCCAGGCTGGGTAACATCCCTGCAAGGGAGAAAATTCTCTGTAAAGTACTTGGAGATCGAACAGCAAAAAAACAATAACAGAAAAGCTTGGTAGGAACATCCCTGAATGTGTCTGGTGTGTGCAGAGGGAGGCCTGGATGGCCTTGTTTGTTTTTCCCACCCTCCAGCAAGAGATCTGTTCCCTTTTCTGCCTCTGAATTCACCTCCAGTTCTTCACTCTGATTAAAGCTGTGTTTACTGCAAGTCCTGACTTGCTTCCCCAAGCCAAGGGGTTTTTAGGAGTTTTGCTCCATCCCAAAGCACAGCCTGTGTAAGCCTGGCCTATGTAAGCCTGGCTTGTGTAAGCCCGGCCTGCTGAGTCCTGCTGCTCCAGAAACAAATCTGGGAAAGCTCAGAGGAGTCCAAGGAAGCCAAATACAGCTTTTCAAATGGCTGGAAATGTCTGGAGCAGCAGAATAAAGGATGCATTTGTCACAGTAACTTCTGCTTTTTTTTCTTTTGCATATCCTCTGTCCATTTAGCTTTAGCACTTGGGCAGAGCTGGAGTTCAGCCCTTGAAGGGGTAACATTTCCCTCTGCAGATGTTGATAAAGCTGATGTTTGTGGGATGGACTTCAGCCTTTCATGCCACCTCTTCTTCCCCTGGGATGGGCTGAACTTGCTGCTTCACTGCACAGCATTTCCTATATATTTCCTATATATTTCCTATATATTCCTTATATATTTCCTATATATTTCCTGTATATTTCCTATCTATATGATAACTTGCTTTTCATCCTGCATGGATCCCCCAAGCTCCTCTGACTGTAGTGGATGAGCACCACTTTTTTTGCAGACTCAAGGCCACATTTTGCTTTCCTTTCACATTTCAAGAATTGAATTATTAAGCATAACTTTTTTTCAGAAATAAATTGATGATGAGCTGCCACTTCAAGCTCCTGATGTGGAAGTTCAGGCCCATTGACAGGGACAGGAGAAGCCCAATGGGACTCACATTAGCTCCAGAACTGGCACTGAAACAAAGCTGGTTTTGGACCCCACTTCAATCACTTCCACTTGGAACCCCCCCAAAGCCAATAAAGCAAATACATTAATATGATTAACGTGGACCAATCCAAGCAAATGGTTTGTGTATCCACCTTGGCATAGCTTTTGACAAGTGTAGAAGGTAAATCAGAATAAATTTACTTTAGTGAATGAGTGTGAAGTGTGCAATTTTCTTAGTGCTGGGTTTGCATCTGACTAAAGTGGGGAAAATGCACAAATTGTAAACTGGGAGAAGATCGTGGTGGTAAGGAGGGGAAAATGTAATTTTTACTCACTTTATCCACAAGAAATTCTCTTCATTTATTCACTTAGCACCGTTTGACCTTATAAGTGCCTCGTAAAACAAATCCATAAAGAGAAAAAAATTGCTCGCATGAAATTAAATTACTTATCATTAGTAGCCACTGATTCTTCCAGATTAGGACTAAACTGTGATTTCTTACCTCAAAACCGCTTTTCATCTCCAGACATCAAAGTCTGCAGTACTTTTGAATAAGTGCTGGTGGGGCTTTTGAAAGGGGGAGGCAGACACAGCACAGGAAAGAGGAGCTGCTCGTTTCTCTCAGGGTTATCTTCTAAGATACACAAAGAGCCACCACTTGAACTCATCTGACTCGACTCCAGCCCTGCACTTCATTCCTTATGACTGTTTTCCCCCTTTCCAAATAGAGGGAAGACTGGGAAGAGGAAAAAACTCAGCGATTTCCTACTCACCCCCCTTATTTTTCCTCATGTCTCTCCCTCTCCACTTCTATGGGGCAAACCCCCCAATATGTGGGGTGACTCTGGCTGCTCAATTTGCTCCTTTTCTCATTTCTTTCACTTTTCACCTGAAAACCCAGCAGTATTTGCCATCTGAGAAGTCCCAGAAATGTTCTAGACAAAACTGTTTGTCTGAGATTTCACAGTTAACTTTGGAAGGTCTGAAGTGGATAAGCTTCCCAACTTGCAGAAATTTGACTCCACTATTTGTAATACCAAATTTTTTTAAGTTTCTCAGCCTGTAAGTAGCTTTGAAATGAATAAGGGCTTGCACTGCAGCTCTGTAAGGTGTCTTTTATTCAATTAGAGTAGGTACCATGTTAACATTCTTCAGTGTTGTCATAATTCCTCTTTTTTTTTCTTTTTTTTCCCCAGTGAGAATTAACTTGTCAACTGTGAAGAAGCTTCAAATTTGTCCATAAATCATTTTGCTGCAGGCTAAAATTTGACAGGCTGTAGGTAAACATCTTTTCTCTGGGAAAAAAAAAAAAGAAAAAAAAAGAAAAAAAAAGACCAATATATTATTATTATTTTCCCCCTTTAGAACAGAGTCTCTGATGTCTCCAGTTTATGACTACAGCCAATTTTCTCCAAATTACACTGTACTGTGTTGTTACATTGTCAAGGTAAGTGATCACCACGAGGCTCAGAACTGCAGCCAGACCTGTGCTGGGACCATCTGAAATTTAGCAAGGCAATTATTTTCAGCCCAGATTTCTGCTTGTGTTGAGCTGTGTCTCCTTCCCACTTCACTGTGGGTGAGACTTTCAGGATTATGAGCAGGTCCTGAAACCCCTCCCCACAGGGGTGAGCTCTGTTCTTGCTGGATCCACCCTGGAGAAGCTGCCTGACAATTCCAGGCTGGATTTCCAGGACGCCTCGTGGTGCCAGCGCTGCTGATTTGCTGTTGAGGCTGGAAATTTTTGACAAGTGACTCATCCCTGTTCCAGCAACGTGTCCCATTTGATCCTGCAGTCCTAGAGGGTTTTTAGCAAGCAATTAGGAGGTGGATGTGAAAATAATTTGTATGTTTGTTGTTTGTCTCCAGCTCTTCTATAATCAGCTGCCTCCCTCCCTTCTGCTGGAGCAGTGGAGCTGGGACCTCTCTGGGCTGGAGCTGGGGATCTCTGAGCTGGGATCTCTGTCCTGGTGTACAAAATGTGCCCTGGGAAGATGGGAGAGGGTTTGTTCTGAGCTGTCGTGCTGCTACTTGTCCTCTCCCCCAACGAGAAGGCTTCTCCAGCAGCAATTACAGCATGGCTGCAAACAGGCTGGAAAGAGACATGATGTAAAAATTCAATTACTTCAAGCATTTCTGGGCTAACACTTGGCTTTATATAAACTCAGAGACAATCCTATAAGGCACTCAGGGCAGATTATAGGTTTGGGCAAAGCTAGAAAATTGCTGCCATTATATTGTTATTATTAACACCTTGTAATTAGCCCTAAGGAATCCTGAAGTTCTCTCTCCTGATTTGCCTTTAATGAAGGAAAATTGCTACCTTTGCAAGTTGGATGGCGCCCGCTCTGATTAGCCTTAAGTATATAGGACTATTATTTTGAAAATGTTTGTTGTCATGTGAATATTAGTGTTGCATGGAAAGGGGGCAGGAGAGGGGGGATCTTTTGTTTTTTGGCTCTGGGGAGCTCCATGGTCACTTTAGGGATGGTTGTCCCCTCCAAAATGAAGGTGGAAGCCTTGTCAGGGTATCAGGAGCACAAGGAATGAATTCAGGAGGCTCCTGTGGCAAGGGCTGCCAGCTGCCCTACCTGCTGATTGCATGGGCTGATGGAGTAATTGTTGCATGGAGATAGTTTTATGATTGCTTTGAGAGGCTGAATGAGATCATGCATGAGTTAGCACACTAAGTGCAATAAAAATGATTTTATTTGCATGTCCCAGAGCCTTTCCTGATTCCTTTACTGCTTTCACAGGCAACGTCTTCCCAGTGAAATCAAGCCAACATTAATAAAACATCCCTTCCATGCATCTCCACTCCTCTCCTCCCACATACTCTATGCTTTCATTACCATCTCTGGGAAAAAACTAACATTAAAGAAAATTCATCTGATCTTATCTGTAATTAATTTGTATTTTGATAATATAGAAGAAGAATTTTTGCATGTAATGACTTACCTGTTCATTATTTCTCTCCTTTGAACTCCTGTGACCGCTTAATAACTCATGCCAAAGCAGAACTGATTATGACATTTTCCCCACCCACCATCCAGGAAGGTTGAAGGTGTTGCCTCTCATACTTAGACAAATTGCTCCAAATAATGACTTTGTGCAAAATTAGTCATACATAATTGAGAAATTCTATAGATGAATAGGAAAGTAACTCGAGATGAAGTTATCATTTTAATGTTTTTTAAGTTAATATGGGATTCACAGTGCTGGTTCAGGCCAGCAGTCCACCCAGAAGATCTTTTTGTGGGAATTGGATCACAGCCCCCTCCCACTGGGGGCAAGGACAGCTCCTCGTGGCACAGGGAGGGTGTAGGAAGGCCTGGGGGATCCCCTGGATGGCACCAAGGACTTGGTGAAACAGCAGGAGCATCCAAGGGATTCTCTCCTGGCTGGTCTTGGCTCTCAGGTGCTGTCCTTGCTCTGCCTGTGACAGTCTGGTTGTCCCAGTCTGGTGGCACTGAGGGACCCCACAGCCAGTGGTCGTTTCTCACCTAATTTGTGTTCATGTAAAAAGGTCATTTCTCACATAATTTGTGTTCATGTAAAATGGCACAAAGCATCCACCCAACACATTGAGACACTCTCAGCTGAATCAAAATTCATTATTTGGCTTAAAAATAATCCCCAAGCTCCCTGCATACATAGAAATGATGGTTTCAAACTCCCTTTAGCCATATTTTTTAAATTTTATTTTAGAAATTCCTGTCCTTCTTTCTCATCCCTGGGAGAACTTCAGTCTCCTTTGTGCAACTGTCAGATCCAATCAGCAGGTCTGTTATGAAAGATAGATCACATTTCCTGATAGAAGTATCATGGGCAGCACCACAGAAATCAAATCTAAGAGAAATAAGAATCAGCTCCCAATCCTCCCATAAGAAGTGCAAACAAAACCTACAATATTCCATCAAAGGGGAGACACAGCTTCCTCTTTCCCCCGGGAAATCCCACATTACACCATGAAAGCTCTGCCTTTCCAACTGCCCAGGCCTGAACAGCAAGACAAGTGCTCAGTGATCATAAAATTATCCAGTGCCTCTCTTTAAGAGCTGCAGGAGAAAGGAGGAAAATGAAATCAAAGTCACAGCAATGTAAATGGGATTATTTATAGCTTTTCTCTGCTAAAGGAGGAGAACTGTAAAGTCTAGGAGGAGGTTTGAGTTCCTCACACAGGGGTGAAGCTCAGGGTTTGGGGTTTCTGCTGCAGCCCTTGTAAAGCTGTGGGTCAGTGGAACAGGTCAACATCTGGAGGTGTTCACGTTTCAGGAGTCTGGTTCTGGCTCTCCCCTTCACCTTGCACTGCTGGATTATCAGAATGTGGCCTGGAGTTTGCCACACTTCAAACCCAAACACGCTCACTCCTTTTTCATTTCATTTATGACTCACTCCGTGCCTCAACTTCATTCATCAAAGGCCAATATATTAAACAAAGCAGATATTTTAGCCTAATTTACATCTATTTTGTATTATCAGGGTTGCTGCCTCTCTGCTCTCCCTTGCTCAGATTATTGAACATTGCCTGTCCCACAGTATGACCCATCTTTGGTGCATTGAGGCAGGAAAATTGGGAAAGGGCAATGCATTAATGAAAAATCATGTTTAAAACTGAAAAACTTGTGTGTACAACGTGCTTCAAAGTTGCCAAGAGTGGTTTGTGGGCTATCAGCCCCAGCCCTGCTGCGAGTGGAAAGCATCAGAGAGGTTTTATTGAACTATCTGTGTTTATTGCAGTGTAACATTTAAAAGGTGCCTGCTTGCTGCCCGCAGTGCCTTTGGTTTTATTTAATTAGAAGGAGATAATGAAGATCAAACTATCATCTCCCCACCTGCCAATCTCTAATCCCAGCAGGGCTGCCCTCAGCAGTTTTTTAAACAAATGCTTCACCATCAGGTATTATCCTTACACCTCCTTAGGGTGATTTAACAGGTTGCACACAGAGAATGGAACCAAAGAGCACCATAAATCAAACCAGGACAAAACACAGGACATATGAGCTTTTAATTCTTTGCCTCCATAGGATATTTTTTACCATAGGATGAGGGAAGCCATGAGCAAGGCCAAGTCTGTGGTTAAAACCTTTAATAAACAACCCAGGCCTTGTGATGATATTCAGATTTCTGGCTGGCCTTTATCAGCAATGGCCTGCCTTGCCCATATGCAGCCTGGTGGAGGGAAGGGAAGGGAATGGTGCAGGGATTTGAGGAGAAAATCCCTCAAATCTTCTTCACTGAAGCCCCTTCTCACCATATTTCCCCACTTTATTCCCCCTGTGGTTGCCAGGAGGGAATGGGTTCATCCTGCTGAGTGAGTGGGTGGGTGGCCAGGCCCGGAGGGGAATCAGAGATTCATTGCTCTGCTGTTCAATCAGCCATGCTCTCTGAGAAAACCAGTGCCTCTGATGCAATTTGTTGGACAAGTTCTGCTTCCCCGAGCAGAAATTCTCCCTTTTCACAATCTGAGCTGAGCAGAAATTCTCCTTTTCCACAGTTTGAGCTGACTGAGGGAGAGGAGATGCTGTGGTGAAGCAACACTTCCAGGGGTGTCAGTGCTGCAGTTCCAGGGGGGATCCAGAGCTCTTTACAACCTCTTGGAACTCATTGTGGGGAGGAATCATCCCTGGGATTGTTAAAAAGCTTCTTCTTCCCCACAGCTCCCTGATGTGCAGCAATTTGGATGCCTGGAATTAACAGGGCCCAGTCATGAATGGTTGTCCCACTTGCCTAGAAAGCCACAGAGGATTTTAGGCCTCAGTTTTCACCATCAGCACGGGCAAAGGTGGGATTAAATGTTCTGTTAGAAAGGCAGAAAGGGCCTGTCCTGCTGCACAGCAGAAATGAATCACGTGCTAAAATAAATTCCATGACATCAATGGCATCAGTGACACATCTCTCTCCCTCTGAAATCAAAGGATCATCTGCAAATCTGTCACAATGAGACCTCTGCAGAGTGAAATCCTCTCAGTGCACAGGCAACCAGGACATCTCAGATCATTTTCCCACCATTTAGGCACCAACTCAGTCCACAAGAGCCACATTAGTGGGTGAAGAAATGAAATCTGGGTGCTGCTGTTCTGTGGGGTGGGACAGGGAGAAGAGGGCAGAGAAGGCCACACAATTATGTAAATTCTTCTTTCCTCTGTGGCTGGGGAAAGTACATGAGGTCCAAATTGATACAATTGTATTAATATTTGGCCCCTTGTCTTCTCTGAAGACGCAGCCCTGCAGTGAATTATTTCTTTATTTCTTTGGGATCGTTCCTGGGACTTGAAAGAAGCATGGCATGGATGGCAACTGTTCTTCAGTGTTGGCAGCTATAAAATTTGATTGAAATGATCAAAGCCAAGCCAATAAAAGGCCAGTAAAGACTAACTGGCTGCTTTTAGAGAAAGCTCTGAGACATTTGTAAATTTAAAAAGGCCGCCTGTAGAACACAAAGGGCCTCTGTGTTCGTTTTCTCTCCCACTTGCTGCTGCAATTTGCTCCTTTCCAGTCCCAGGGACAGACATGCAGCCCCAGTGACAGAACAGTGGTTTCAGTGTGGTGGTTTCAGTGACACAAAAGCAGCTCTGGGTGCTCAGTGTGAGCCCTCAGTGACGGGAGCTCCCTCAGCCCCTTCCAGCTCTGTGACTCAGCTGCACAGATCAAGAAGGACTGGAAAAAAAAAACGCCTGACAAAAAAAATCCCACTAAAGGCTTCAGTAAAAATTTACAATTATTTTGCAATGATTAGAAGCTCCCGGGTGTGCTCTAATTGTCACCCCCTGGTGCAGGGTGTGGAGGGGGGTGACCTTTATTCGAGGTGCTGTGATCTCTGAGAGCACAGGGGGGGAACTGCGAACAAAGGAACTGCTCAGACTTCTGAGGCTTCTCCCTTTCTCACTGACAATGACCTCATCTATTTACACGAGGTGAGGAGACACTCTGTGTGCTCTAAGTACAGGTGCTGCTCAGTTTTTTGGCATCACCTTCTTTTTACAGCCTCAGCGTCCTTTGATCCTGGCTGGGTTCAGTCCCTGCCTCTCCTGCTGCAGGGCACTGCTTCCCTCCATCCATCCTGCATGGAGAACCTCTCTTTGGAGGGACTCCCTTCATTTCCATCAGCAGCTGGAGGATGGCCACGGTGTCCTGATGAGTATCTGTGCTCCAAGGTTCCTCCCCAATGACAGCTATTAAGGATTGAGCTTTGTACTTCCTCAGAGCACAGCAGTCATTAAAAGCACTGGTAATGAGCTGCATCCCAAATTAGACTGTGCTCCTAATTGGAGATTTGGAGAAATATGGCCAAAGTGCCTTGTAAAATAATTACCTTTGAATGCTGTATTCTGTAGAGTGGAAGTTCTTCCAGCCATCCCCATCATCATCACTCCAGACTCCAAGGCATCCGTGATGTTTTTGACGCCATCTGAAAAAACCCAAACTAAGCAGAAAGAGAGAAAGGGCCAAGGTTTTTCTTTATGCAGACAGGAAGGCAATGCAGAGCATCAGAACTAAGGAAGAGAATCCTGCTGAGTAAATTATTTCTGGCTATTTATTGGGCAAAGTTTTCTTTTCTTATTTGCTTGTTGTCTTTTTTCCCCCTAAATTATCCAGGACCTTTTTTTCACTACTTTTTAAAACAAATTTGTGCATTGTTTGATGATTAGAAACACATGCTCCCAGCAAATGTCATCCTGGATCAATCAGAAGCCCAGCAGACCTAGGGGGTGGGATTTCATAAGTGCCTATGTGAGCTAAAACACAAATCCCAGAGAATTTCCACCGAACAAAACTCACTCCAAACCCTTATTAGTTAGAAGTTCACATAAACCCTGAAGAATGTTAGGTTTATAGCTCTCTGAAAAGTTTTATTTATTTTTTTTAACCTTGATTATTATACCTGGCTATTCTTGTTCCTGATACAAATATCTGATACCTTTTGGAATCCTCCAAAGCTTCTGGCCTCGGGAAGACCTTGAGGCAATGAGTTCCCTTGGGCTAAAGGTGCATTTGCTTTATGGATCCTGGTGGGATTTCACTTCTGGGGCAAGATGAATGTGATGGACATGAAGATGTCAAGGGAGTGGGTGCAGCTGGGCAGTCTGGACTCAGCCAGGGACAGAAAAAGAGGATTAAAGAGATAAATGTCAATGTTTAAATTCCCTCTGGAAACATCTTTGTCTCCCTCTTGGCTGTAAAGGGAAGCCAGGAGCAGATGGGCTACTGATTTAAGTGTCTAAATTTAGGTAGGAGAATTCAAGTCAAGAATTCTCTTCTACCTTCAGAGCCCCTGAAGCGTCAGGACAATGTTCTCTGCCTGCAGGTAGAGGAATGAACAAATAAGAAGCAGCTCTACAAAGCTTTGCAAGCCTGGTGGGATTCCTCAAAAAACAAACCAAGGTTCCCTCCCTGGCTCCTGCTGTCCCTCCAGAGGTTCTCCAGGAAAAAACTCTTCCCCTCATCTTTTGCCACCATCTTGCCATAGTCCAGTGCTCACCTTTAGAGATTTTATTCTTCTTAAAATAACCCCAAACTGCGACTTTCCCTTGCTGAGATTAAAGCTGAACCTGACTGGCACAGGGATTAGGAGCAGAGGTTAAACCCATGTCAGACTGAAGATAAAGATGCAAAAGGAACAAATGACTTGACCAAACTTCCTTCTTTCAAGTGTTCCTCAGCAGCAGCAATTAAGCAGAACTGTTAATTTAGCATGAGCTGAGGAGCTCCTGCAGTTCAAATGAGATGTAAAGAAGAGGTTTTCCCCTGCTGGCAACTAAAAACCAGGAAAATGATTATTCTTTTTCTGACCATTTAACTGTGCTTTGCCTTGTACCAGGCTCTTTTTTTTTGTTTTGTTTTGGCATTGGGAGTCCTTGTGATTTAAGCAACTGGCCTCAAGGTAAAAAATCCAATTTATAACAGAGAGAAAGAAAACTTTTGAATATACAAACCCTCTTTCATTCTTCTTTTTCCCTAATGTTCCTCAACCAAATAATTATACATTTTATATTTGAAGTTTCCACCCTAACCCAATGGCCTAAAAGGAAAAACAAAACCAAAATACTTGACTAAGAAAATAAGAGATGTAAAACAATTTAGGCTAAAAACAGAAAGAAACAGAATGTCTGACTTGGGAACAATGGATCAAAGATAAGTAAATAACAGAACTCCCCTAAGCTCCAGCAGCAGTGAAAATAACCTTGCAAAAAAAACGAAACTGGAGTATACAAGGTGAAAGTTTCCTCTAGGGTTGGGGAGGGTTGAGTTTTGACTCCAGTTGGCAGGAGAAGAACTTTGCCTAGTGAGGTGTTTTTTGAGGTCAGGGCTCTCAGATTTGGTGTTTGGAGAAAGAAGATCCAGTAAAGGGAAGGATGGGAGACCTCAAGGAATATGGCAATTTTTCCTATGTTTGAAGTCTCTGACTGCTGTCAGGATGCTTTTAAGTCGAGCTGACACCGAAAACATGTTGAGATTTGACCATCATTAGCCCTAAAAAAGGATCCCTTTGGCTGTGTGTTAAAGCTTTGATATGGTATCTGATTGGAAAAGAGAGGGGATTTCTCCTGAGCTGCCCTTCCTCAGCCTTGCACCCCAGGAAGCTCAGGGCAAGGATGAATTTGTCCCCCTGGGCTCACTCCTGCCTCATTCCAGCTCAGTCTGGGGCTCCCATTCCTCTTCCCGGGCAGAGAGGGGCAGCTGCTCCAGGTTGTTGTGTTTGGCTTTGTGTGAGTCAGAGCTACAGCCAAGGGCTAATTTTCTTCACAATAAAGAACCTTTTACTTTGAGGAGCCACCCCCGGCCCTGCTGTCCTGACCAAACAGAATCTCAGCTCTGCAAACAACTTAATGAAGCTTGAAAGCATCCCTGCCCTCTACTGATGTGAATTCCCCTCTTCTTTTTCATCTCTCTCCTGTATTTGCATGCTGTAAAATCCACATTTTCCAGACAATGGAGAGTTCTGCTCCTGCACCTCCCTTCCCACTGGTTCTGTAGAGTGATTCTGTCTCCATCCATCCATCGATCCATCGATCCATCCATTATCCACCCATCCATCCATCCATCCATCCATCCATCCATCCATCCATCCATCCATCATCCATCATCCATCCATCCATCATCTATCCATCCATCCATCCCTCCATCCATCCATCCATCCATCCATCCATCCATCCATCCATCATCCATCCATGATTCTATCCATTCATCCATAATTCCATCATCCATCCATCCATCCATCCATCCATCCATCCATCCATCCATCCATCCCTCCATCCCTTCAGAGTGTTGAAATGATGCCTCATTCTGCTTTAGAGGATTCCTCTGATTTGCCACAAATATCAGAGCGTTTTCCACCCTGCCTTTCCATGATACTCTGCAGATCAAGGATTATTTTCTGCTTCTGCAGAATCTCCTGTTGATTTGAAATAGTTGTAGCCATTTATGTGTGCAGGAAACACAGAGGGATCACTTCACTTTTTTCTGGAATAAAATCACTTTTGGGGTGTAACCTCGGAGCACCTTTCAGCAATGGAAGTGAATCACACCCAGGAGGACCAGGAGAGGCAGAATGCAATTTAATTCTGATAAAAATATCAAACTCTCCTCCTCTTCCTTCTCCAGGGCTGCTATTATTAATCCTGAGGAAATTGTCATGGAGGTTTTAAGAACTTTAATGGACAAGCTTTGGTCTTTATCTTATTTAGATGAAAATGCCTTCAGCTCTGCCATGTTTTTAAAACACAAACACAGCTGATCAGGCCTGAATTGCTCCCAGAAGAAGTCCACTAGGGAAAAGCAATCCAAACTCTAAACTTAGATCTGATCAATTAAAAAAAAAATTAAATTTCAATGGACTTTGTGGGCAACTAGGTGAATTTTGCTCCTGGAAAGGAGCAATGACAGAAGCTGTGCCCTTGATGCTGGATTTGCCAGCCTGGCTCTGCCCATCTTCCCCTTTGGTTCCTCAGCTGAAGAACTGACAAGGAAAGAAATTCCCTCATCCCTCATCTAACCTGTGCACTTTGGAGAGGGTACCATAAAGGTATTTTTAGGCTGTTTTATTTAAGTCTGCTCACTGAGGAAGCACAATCCCTTCACCACACCCCTGCCCACCCCAGGGTGATGCATCTCCTCGGAGAGGCATCGTGTCAGAAGGAAGATGTGACTTTCACCAGATAATGTATCTGCCTGGGAAATCAAAAAACTGCACTGACAGGAAAAAAAAGAGACAGATGGAAACCTTATTACAGGGAGAGGGGAAAGAGAGAATATTTGCAACAGGAGTTTTGTTTCCAGAGACCTGACTGGCTGAGAAAACAACTCCACCAAGTGCTGTTTAATGTACAAAATGATTTGTAGCTGCCATGGAGGGCAAAACAAGCCTTGTTTACCACCATTTATCAGCATTTATGACTTCTAGCAAATTCAGCACTTAAAAAGCAAGTCTGGAAAATGAACTTCATGGCACACCTGTCTTGGATAAAGCCCTCCCTTGCTATAAATAGACACAATCCCAATGGAATGGATGAGTTTAGACTCTTCCTGATTCACAGAGAGACAGGAGCTGGTCCAGCATGTTTGACCAAGCAGCCCTGGCAAAACAAACCTGCTCCAAAGCAAACCTATTCCAGGATTCCCCACTCCACCTACTTTCTCCTCTCCTGTGTCACTGCCATGTCCCCTTTGCTTTCCCTTTTTTTCTCCCACATAAGAAAGAGAATAATGACATATTTCATCACTCTTCATCCAGATTTGTGACCCTCAGCAAAAGATAAATTCTTCCTCCAGTGTGTCTTTAAATTATTTTGACCTACACAGGTTAGACAGAGGTCTAAATGACATAATCTAACCCTTTAGATAATTTGGGTTCTTTAAGAAGCCTTAATGTCTTCTTATTTGTTTTTAAACTGTTGGTTCTAACAATAGCCATACTTTAAAAAAAAGATTTTATTGGAAGGAATGGGAACTGAAAGCCATCATGAAGGGCAAATAGAAACATCTCGAGTAACCCTAATTTAGTGTTGTCACTTTCTTTTTTACTTCCTCTTTCCCTTCAAACAAAATGTTACCCTTTGAAAACCTATTAGAGAGATGGAGATGACATCTTCCCATGTCACAAACAAATCCAGAACTACATCTCCAGGCTGGAGACCAATGGGAGAGCACAGCAGAGCTGCTCAAAGCAGCCCAGCTGGCCTGGAACTCATCAGCACGATGGGCCAAACAGGCTTGAGCATCTTCAGAAGATTGTCCCAGCCCCAGGGGACACCTCTGGGCACTGCCCTGCCCTCAGTGTGATGTGGAGATTCACTGTGGGCAGAAATCAGCCTGTGCTGTCGTCCCAAGGGCATCAGGACCCACCTCCTCTGGAAACAGAGATGAGAGGACAAAATAACTCGAGTTCAAAATGAAAATTTGCCTCATAATTGCTACTGGATTGCTCTGCTTCCTGCAGGGCTCTCCAGCCCCCATCTGGGGGGAGCAGGACCTGGGGAGGATTCCTTCCTGGCCTCTCCACACAAACAAGGCATGAATGCCTCTGCTTTCCCTGCTTTGACTTGATTTTTGTATGAACTGCATTCGGTCTCACAGGTACAAATCTGGAGCTGCCAATTAAAGGATTACAGAATTTATTACTCAGGAAAGTTCTTGCAGTGCCTCGGTGCCTGTAGCAGAAAGCTGTGGCCTGCCTGCCCCCTGCCCCAGCTCATCAGACCCTTCCCATTTTGTTGATTTTTGACTCCATCTCAGGCAAACCTCAGAGCTTCACTTCTGCATTACTTCATATTTTCTGTTTTTCATGTGAGATTTCTCACAACTCTGCTCACACAGACAAGACACTGATTTTGCTGTCAAATAGAAAGAAGTAGAATTTTTCATCACGAATACATGAAGTTTTCATTCTGTTTTTTTGGCTGTAATACAGGAGCTGTGCCCAGGACCACACTGACTGCTTTAATCCCATGGAGGGTCACAGAGAACATTTCTATCAGGGTGTGTTGAGGTGGAAAGACTTTCTCCAGGTGCATTTAGTGGGTGTAGCTCTGTCTCAGAGCAGGATGAGCCATGGAGAGCCCTGTTCTGCTGGAGGAGGTTTGACCATGAACATGAGGATCTCCTGTCAATACCTTTTGAGTCTCAGAACCTCCTTGTGCAACGTAGAACTGGACAAACACAACTTTAGTGCCCCAGAAGGATTGCTAAGCAAAATATTCCAGTATTTCACTCCCAGCTCCAAAGGCCATTTTCCCTTTATCTTTTTCCATTTGTAGAATTATTTGGCTTGGTTGTTTCCATTTGAAAGATGCAGAAAGTCCATGGATAAAGGAACTTTCCAAAGTAGTAATGGCTCCATCCCTTACGAAAATAGAGCACTCCTCAATTCTCACCTCATTTCTAACTGCAGCTGTTCCACTGAGGACCATGGTGATTGTACCTCCAGGAATTTTGGAAAACGACCTTTTGGGACCAAATCATTGCTGGAAGACCTGCTGTTTGCACCCATCCAGAAGCACTCCAGCAGAGAAAGTCTGGAAACGGTGGGAACGAGCCAAATTTGCCCATGGAACACCAGGATTATTGCAGCCCTTGCACCAACAGGTGATGGTTCCACAGCACATAACCAGCACCGCTCATTATTTCCTCATTAATGGCATTTTGGGGCTCAGCGAGCTGCAGAGCACTCCCAGCCCCTTGAAATGCTAATGGAAACATTTGAATATGTTGTTCTCCTGACAGCACACTCGAGGAGGGTTTAAAGCTGCCCAGCCGTCTGACTGCTGCCCATAAATCACTCTCCTTGCCCTAGCGGTCCATTTCTCTTCTCTTTCGTGTCTATTTGCTGTTTGACACAGGAGCCTGTGCTGGAAGTGCTCATTTCATGCCAGACACTGTAATACCCCCGCAGCCTGCCGTGATTGTCAGGTTGATTTCATTAGCACGATAAGATGCATAGGCTCCTTTTTATCTCTTGTATTCTCCTTCTCTCTCTCCCTTTCTCTGTAATTTGGGTCTTTAAAGTCCCTGCTGTCTCCTGATCTACAGATAATTGTTTACTGTAATACTAGCCAGGAAAAGAGCTGATAAACTCCAGATGTAGCGAGGTCTTCAAATTCACTTTCCTTGCTCCATGCCCATGGCTATGGACCTCAGATAATATTTTGCTGCTGTCTGGGGTCCTTTAAACCTGCTAATAAAAAGAGGTTATTTAAGATGGACAATGATTATATCATGTAAGATCTCATTAAGGTTTCTTTTCTGTTTGGGGGGTTGTTTTGTGGTTTTTTTTTTGTTGTTTTTTTACAAGCTTCTTATTAGCCCCAGTTCTTGTTGCCTGCCTGTATCTGCTCTGCACTGTACTCTTTGAAGTCTTATCGTGCTTCTTAGTGACAGGAGCCAGGATGCTGCATGTTAACCCCCATAGAGCAAAGAGATGAGACTTCTTTTCCCTTTTTTTTTTTAAAAAAAAAAAACACAAGAAAAATACAGCCACTCTTTTCTGCTCTGCAGCGGTTTGCGGTTCATTTTGATTCTTTGCACAGCAAAATTTAGATTTCAATGGTCAGGGGTTCACAAAGAGCCAAATTACAGCCTCCAGCTTCAACAGCTCATGAAACAATTCCTCTCAGAGGTTTGATAGCAGTTCTTCAGTTGATTTTTTAATTACTTCTGAGTTTTTACATAGCTCTGAACTTCTCCCTTCTCCCCAGCACTGGAAGGCAAGGAGCTGCCAAAGAGGCTCCTATCTCCAGCCTCATTGTAAGGCCCAAAAATAGCCCCAAAGGCTCTGCCTACATCTCCCTGTGAACCCAGTTTACAGCCAGTTCATGAAAAGGTTGCCTATAAATATTTGCTGTGCCCACACAGAGCGTGGTGGTTGTGACATCCCAGCCTGGCACAGGAGATCTTCCCCTGAACTGGTTTGGCACTTGAATTTCTGCTCTGAGTTTGAGACCACCTCACCCTGCCAGTGGAACCAGTTTGGCTGGCTGCTCCATGCTGGGCGTGGCAGGACATCCCTGGGTGCTGGGGCAGCCCAAGGTGGAAGTTTTGGAGGGTTCTGGTTTGTGTTGAAGGGCTGTGGGGTGTGAGCCTTAGGAAATATCCCTGTGGACACAGCACTGTGCAGCCCACACACCCCACAAACACCTCATGCTCTCTCCCTGGACAGGCTACCATGAAAGGGTGAGGAAATCTCTGCTTGTGGCACAGGAGAGGATCAAATCCTCAAGAAACATTAAAAAAAAAAACCCACCACAAAAAACCCGAATGAAAATACCCAACATGATCAGACTTGCCCTTTAGTCAGATCCTGGGCTCTTCTGACCTGAGATTTGTGTGTAAATTTTGAAAACATCAAAACTGCACTTGGAGCTGCCCATTCCCAATTCTTGGGAGAAGACTGGAAACCTGAAGTTGGATATAAATTTTATGAAGGTGTCTTAATAGAATTTATTTACCAGTTTCCACCCATCAAACCAAATTCCTTGTGTCTGACCCCCTTGTAGCCCAAGGTTTTGGAAGGCTCCAATATCCCAGGGCAGAGAAGGAGGCTGAGCATCCTCCAGAGGATGCCCCTTGCTCCTCTGCCCCAGAGGGAGGGAAATCAGCATCCAGCTGCCTTCCCCTGACAGGGCAGAGCCATGGAAAGGGGATTTTTCAGGAACAGGGAGGAGAATTCATCTGCAGATCTAATCTGGGAGGTGCTGACTCTATTTCTCCCTGCTCTTCATGTTTTGGATTCCCCCAAACTCCTCCTTGCAGGCAGCATTATCAGACTCCACATCCCCATTACATTCCCGGAATTCTTAGACAAATATTTTGTTTCCACTTGGTCACAAAGGTGATCTGACTTCATAATCTGAGTGAAGCTTTTACTTTCTCTGGAAAAACACCTTTTCCTCTCTTTTTTGGGGCTGTTTCATTTCTCTTCAGTCTTTGTCAAGGCAAGGAAGTCCTGCTGGGGTTGGACACTTCCAAGAGGAAAGACCTCTCCTCAAAAAAACAGACTTTGTTGCCACCAGGGATATCAGCAGAGATTTTCAAGACCCACCTTCCCTACCCCAGTATCACGGAACTCCCTGGATTAGCCATCAAATTAAAAAGAAATGGATTGGTGTAACTCTTCCCTCATAACAATGCTGTTTCATTGCCTTGTAATCCACTTTTAATTGGGATTTGCTTCCTGGCAACTGCGTGTAAACAAGGCAATGGTCAAAGGCAGCAGGGGGAGGGCAGGGAATTGGGCAGGAATGAGTCCCCCCTCAGCCCAGCCTCCCCTCTATAAAATTCCACAGTCTGGGTCGCTTCCACCCTCATTTTGGAAAACACCTTTCCTTTCCCTCCTCTTCCCCAGGTTTAAAAAGGGTCTGTTCTCCTCCCCTCTCCGTGTAAACATCACTTATCTTGTTCTATAGGCAGCATGACTAGCAAGAGCAAGTACTCACAAAGTGCAAATTAGCCGGTGACAATAAATTGTCAGATTGCCTCTGAGGCAGAAACAAATGAATAGCTCCGTTTATTAATCACATGGCACCTTCACCTTTGATGTCTTGATGTTCCAGTTTTGGTGCTCCATTAAGCAACCCTGAGTGACTGCTGCAGCAGCTTCCACTAAACCAGAAATTTTGTTGGCAGCACATTTCAGGACTTCAAAGGCGGTAAATTACCTCGAGATTGTTTCATTAAAGAGCCCTTCCCAGTGTGAACAGCAATAACAGGAGAATCGAGATCAAAGAGCATCCATCTTTCTAGATTTGTTACATAGAAAATTACATGCTGAGGGTGTCTTTTTCACAAATCATGTCGCCTCCCATTTCAGCAAGAATGGTTCTAATTAGAGCAGAAGCCTCCCTGGCTGTGCAGAGGAGATTATGATTGTCATTAATACACCACTGCAAGGTTTTTCCTCTCTGCACTCCCCAGACCCCATCCTCTGTTTGTGAGGTGCCTCTGGAACCTAATTAGAAACAATTATGCTGATTAACTGATTGCAGGCAGTTCTCTACACATTCTTGGGAAGAGCTTTTCCTGGGATGTATATTTGTTTATTTGAAATATTCTTTCATTTCCCTTCCCCCTCCATCCCCATGGGCTGCCTGGCTTTGCACAGTGCTGTGCTTTGCTTTCTTCTGTGCAGCCACCAGGGATGCAATCCCTGCTGGAGACAGCAGGGACAAGGGGCTGCTGGAGCTGGGACATCTCCAGTTTGGTAGGATGGACCAAGCACAAGCCAAAAGGACCAGGATCTACAACCCTGGTGCCTGGCTTGGTTTAATTTCCAGACACTCCAAGTTTGCTTCAGCCTCCAAGTCATGGGAAGCTTCTGTACCAGTAAAACCTGAGCAGTTCCAGCTGTAAAGGATAAAAAACCAGAGACATCAGCTATGGACCTGGTAGCTCCTCAGAGCATGTGTGGAGAAGCACAGGATGGAGGAGGCAGAGGCACCAATCCCATGCTGGAAGTGTCCTTTCCCCTCTCCCTGGCTGGGCATGGTGAAGAGGGAGCACCTGGGCAGGCACCACTCCACAATCAGGGCAATCCTTGTGCATCCTGAATCATCACCTCACCAGAAATCCCTTCATCAGCAGGCGGAGGAACTCGTCCTCCCAACTCCCTTTTGTGTGTCTTCTCCAACACCAAGGCACAGCTGGTGTCTCACATGGCAGGTGCTCCATGATTCCATGGAAATAACACCAGAACATGGAAAATCCAACCCCTCATTATCATGGCAACTCAGGCTGCTCCAGAGGAAAGCAGGAGAAACCCAGGAGTAGAGGCAGTCACAGAGAAATCTCTCACAAAAAGGTTATTCCACAGAAATATTCATCCTCCCCAGACATTTGGAGGCTGATGCCTGCACCCAGACACAGATTTTACATCTGCCCACTCTTTGATTTTATTCCCAGGTCTTCCTTATTAAATCTGATGTTCTTGCCACCTAAGAGACACCATCATAACACAGGGCTGGGAAAAAAAAAACAACCTTAAAACTGCCCAAGTGGAGTTCTCCTGGAAAAGGTTTGTCTTCTAATGGTGTTGCACTCATGTACTGCCTGGATTTTGTGGTGTCCTGTGAGGAGTGGAGACATCAGGCTGGTCAGAGTGTTTCAGGGAATTTGTACCTCTCCCACTAACATCTTCTTTCAGTAAACAACTAAGAAACTTAGGAAATTCATATTAGTTCTGCAAAAACCCCAAGGGAAATGCATCTGCTTTCCTACAGATTAAGAGTTTCTAGAAAGTGAAAAATGCAGAGTTTGAGAGATGGGGTCATTTCACTTCACTCCTGTCTTTTATGAGACCTTATTGTCAAACAGCACAGGGGAAGCAAAACACGAGGAGCAGAGAGCCGTGGGAAAAAGAGCCATGAAGATTTTGGTGTGAAATCTGGTGGAATCTCTATCCCCAGCCCTGCTGCACTCTGAACCCAATCTGCTGGATACTGTTCCTCAGAGGAAGGATTGAGAAGAATAAGCAGCATGCAATGATTTGTTGGGCTCTGGTGAAGACACACCACGCCTAATTTCATTGTAAAAGGAACCTACCCAGCCATTGATCAAAATATCTTTGTCAGTGCTGGCACTGAGCCAGAACTATCCTGGTATTTCCAGAAGGATTCGTGTTGCTTTCTGTGATATGAGGTCAGAATAAATTAAGCAGGGCCTCTGACAGCTGATTTTCAATGATAATCTTTATGTTAGGATTGACCTGTTTATTCAACCCAGTCAATCTCTCATCAAAATGACAGCTCGAGAGCACCATAGATCATTATCCCCAAGGATGCATAAAGATCCTGTCACTTGAGACAATAAAAGCTCATTAGTACAAAATTAGAAAACAAGACTGATGGAGAAGAAAGCCAAAAAAGATCATACTCTCTACCTCTACCACAACTCAGAACATGTTGAAACCCAAACTGCAGATGTTTTGTGCTCTAAAAGGCTTTTTTATTGCTCTGTGCATTTGGGATATGGGATATGGGACTATCCTGACAATGGGATGGGGTTTTGTAGGGCTCTGGCTGTGCTGGGCAGATGGGCAGTGGCTCCACCTAAAGATGACAGAATTGCACTCTCATAAAGCATTTCTATAGAAAAGCAACACAAAAAGCACAGGGGTGATGCCTGGGAGATGGAGCTGTGGGACCAGGCTGCAAGGCAGAGCATGAGCTCTGTGTGTAGGGTTAGAACAGCTGGCAACTGCTGTCCTGTGGTTGGGGAAGTATTTCAGCACAGCTGTCGGTAGTAAAGTCTGAAGGGTGCTTGTCTGAACAGCTCCTGTAGAGATTGATTTTTGTTTATCACTCCTCTGAGTACAAATTTACACATGAAACTCAAAGGAAAAAGGGTAGTCTTTCTAATTGTGGTTGAATAGACATACTGCTAATAAGTGCACAATATAACTGTAAACAGATCACAAATCTGGAAACATATTCATTTATGTTACCTTTGTTCTCCTTCCAGGAAATACAAGGATTTGATAAGTTGACATTGATTTAATAGTCTGAAAACTGGAATCAATCTTTCTTTTCAGCCTTTTATTTTCCCTCCTGTTGCAAATTACAAACACATTTCTGCTTCCTGAAAGCTGTGTGTGTATTTCTTGAAGACCTCTCCCCCTCCTGCCCCCTCTCCTGCCTAAGAAAGAAATATCTTGTTAATTGAGGCTGGGATTCAATGTTTAGTGAAGGAAAGGAACACAATGCACTTCAGGAAATTCAGCTTCACTCTGAGTTCACTTTGCAGTGGCTGATTACTGGTGTGATGATGATGACGATGATGATGATGAGATGTTGTTTGAGAGCTGAGAGACAGTGATTGGTTTTGATAACCTGAAATTAACAGCTGGATTTATAGCTTGTAAATATTCCTCGTGGTGGATTCTCGCACTGCCAGCATAATCCCCTCTTCCTGTGCAGACCCCATTTATGAATCCCAAACCAGTGCCATTATCCCCAGGATGTAAGACAAGAGTCTCTCCTGCAGTGCTCACTGCCCTCACTGAGGACTCAATAAAGTGGCATTCCCACACTTTTTATGTGCATTTCAATTGTATGTGAATGTGACAGTTAAATTTACACCCCCTGCCCCACTGCTCCCTTATAAAACTGCGGGCTCCTCCTTTGCACAGGTTTTCTCCTGCAGTGTTTCTCCTTCATTTCCCCCTCTGTGGCAAGGAAAGAGCTCTTATTTGGGGTTTGTGATGTGATGCAGACACCCAGTGCCAGCCTGGTGCCATTTGCCTGGAATGCAGAGGTGGGATCACCCTTTTTTGGGGTGTCCTCCATCAGCCCTGAGTCAGAGTGCCAAGAGACAACCCTGACCCTCTGATGGCTTGGAAAAGTCAAGGATCCCTCAGGCTGCTTCATCCCAGCCTTGAGGGAATGGCTCTGCTGGGCTCCAGGCAGAAAAGGACATGGAAAGATCAGAACATCTCACACACAGCTCCACCAGCTCCTTTGGAGCTCCTCTTCCCATTGCCAGCAACTCTTCCTGGAGCACAAAGAGTTGACAGAGAAGGGAGAAATATCCTCTCTTCATGGAATGATTCAGGGGAGGGGGACTGGATCCAGGTGATCTCTAAGGTCCCTTCCAACCCAGGCTGTTCTATAATGTTATATATTTCATGTTTCCATAATAACGCAGGTTCATTTTTCAATCTGTTGAAGAATATATTTAAATTCTGCTTCAGTTTTGGTGGCCACACTGAAATAAGGAGTGCTAAACCAGACAGTGATGGAGCTGTCCTGGGGCTGGGCTCCTAAAATGTTGGGGGGAAATCCATGGCAGTGACTTTTGGAAACATTTAGGCCAACATTTACAGCTTTATTCAGTAAAGTGCAAGTATGATTTGATTAAATCGTTCCATGGGTTTTGGACAATTGTGGGTCTCAAAGGCCTGATTCTGTTTTCAACATGGCCAAAGCAGATTAGTGGAAGCTCTTCCTGGGGAGGCAGTAAGGAGTGAAATCTTCCATGTTCCCTCTGTCCTCAAAGAGTTGATCCTGCTTTCTAAAAATGCAACCTGTTATTAATATTTTGCCTCATTAGCTATGTCTGTTCATATACAAATTGACTTGGCACAATCCTCGCCAGGAAATGATGTAACAGAAGGGTATTTTTATAGGATGGAGGAGCCCACAAGTCTGATACACTCAGTGGACCTGCAAATTAGCATGATAATAAATTTATCATCTGTGGAGGTAAATAGAAACCAAAGCCCACAGAGACATCCCCATGTGGTGAGACCGGTTTGCCAAAACAAAGCTGGTCACATTCTTGGAGAATCTGAATATTAGAAGATGTCTAGGACACAGTGAGGGGAATTTCCAGACAAGATAAATACAGACAGAAATATGAGAGTGAAGAATAGGGCTACTGTAGGAATTTTTGCCCTCAAAAATGGAGCGAGTTGTGGGAGGCACGCCCAGTTGGGATTCTGGTTTTCACAGGCTCTTTGCTTGTCAAACTTAATATCAAGTAAAATAACCTAATTTGACTTGGCAAAGGCACAGAGTGTAGAGCCTTGATAGCTGTGACAGAAGCTTTTGAAGCTTCTTATAAACAGAGTTTCCCTTGCTTTGGAAGAGATGGTTGAATAATAAACAACTTTCCCAATCCTGACTCCGACTACTGAAAAGCACAAATTGTGAGGAGCTTGTTGGCCAAGGAAATCCCTCTGCACAGCCCATCTGCCAAAAAGGGACTTAGCACAGTGCTCAGAGTTAGGCCTGGGTTAGGGTGGGTGCCATTTTTGGGCTTTCTGGCCCTTTTTTTTCTGATCCATGACCTCATGGAAGCGTGCTACAAGACCAAGTATTTGTTTTTGTTCTCCTGGATCTTGTTCTTAATCTCTCTTGTGGGGTGGTGTGAAATCTGAATGTGAAAGGAGAAGATATTTACCCATTTATTATTATTTTATTATTATTATTATTATTACTACTACTACTACTACTACTACTACTACTACTACTATGAGGAAACAAGCAGAAATAGGTTGCAGAAAGGATAACAAATCCAACTTATTAGAAAACTTAGATCCAAGGCAGAAAGTCTGAATGTGTTTGAGATGCAGGAGGGGATCCTTGGAAATGGAGCAGATTTAGCTGTTGGTAAAAAAAAACATTAACTGGAGAGTGGTGATGGGGAAAAATCCCCACAAGAGTAGGGTTCTGTCTTCTTCCACGTTGTCCCACTTTTTTCCCTGGGTCAGATTCAGCACTGAATATGGAAGTAGTGTTCTCACTGGAATTTATATTCCAGTGAAAATCACTTTTGAATTTTCATTTATTGGGGATCAGAGCAAAATAGGAGTGGCACAAAAGCAACGATGTAAACAAATGGTTCCAGAAAATCCCCCCCAAAAGCTGTTTTTTTCCCCTCACATCTTATGAAAAGTGGCACATCTCCACCTTTACCAGCTAGGAATAAATAATCTCCTTTTCCTTTCTTTCCAAAATGTGCTGTCTCCTGCCATTACTCTCCCAGTCCCTGGGCTTATTTTTCTCTTCTGCTGCCAGCCTGTAAATAGAATTTTGCTCAAAATGAGAGGGAGCTCCGAGTCCCCTTTTGAATCCCAACCTCCAACTCCTTGGTTTGCACACTTTAATTCGCTCGATTCCTGCAACTTCTCTCCTATTGATAATTGATAGACTGTTCCTTCCTCCCCAATTTCCTTTATTAGCTCCACCAGGAAGTTTATTGGTGTTCCTTGCGTGTAACTCAAGCCGACGGCCAGTGCCACGCTTGTTTCCAGCCCTATGTAAATTAATCCTGGCCAGAAGTCTGAAGGCAAAGATCAGGGAGCCCTAAAGCAGGGCAGAGATCTGGTTACACGCCAGAGGCCTCCTCTGCAGATGAAATGACAGGAATTTGGGGCTGCAGCACTTCCGTTGGCTCCTAATGAACTGGGGAGGCTCCTGCGCCGATCCACGCACAAACAGCTCCTCACACACCAGCCAGGCCTGCAGCTCGCTGCTTATTCTTCATTTTATTCTTCATTTTATTCTTCATTTTAATATTTTCAGCATCTCCTGGTTGCCCTGCAAGCCTAAAAGGGCAGCCATGGGAAGCTGGGATTATGAACTGCCCATGGATGCTGCTGCTGGTGTCAGGAGTGTCTTTTTGCCAGAGTGGAAGCACAAATTGTGATCCCCTAACCCTGGTGTGTGTCTGTGGACAGCTTCAGCTGATTTGCTTTTATGAACAGAACTCAGGAGGACTCCTGGGCTGGCACAGCTGGATTTGAGAGGTTTCCCTTGATCACCAAATCCAAACATTTTCTCTTGACATTCCTGCTTTGCTGGAGCCAAGATGCTGATAAATGTGTGTGCCTTTGCACAGATAACAAATAACCACAAGATTTTGTGATCATTTATCCACTGTCCCTGGTCCTCTACTGATAGCCATGTGAATGGAAATATTTATTGAGGAATACTAGAGGGAATTTAAAGCCAGGCTGTGAAAAGCAGAGTGAGGACAGGTTCCCCTCTCCAAATGTGGGGGTGTGGAAGTCTGTCAGGTGTGACAATTAAATGCTAACATGGTGTAACACCATAATATGGGCACAGAGTGTTTCATTCCAGTGGCAATCCTAATTATAACACTACTTAGGACAGGAAATTGCCTGTTGGACTGCTCTGCCTGAAAACCTTAACAGAAAACTCTGCCTGTATTTGCTTACACAGGGAAATAAAATGCACTGACCCCAAACAGCAAACCTTGAGCTCCCCTTCTTTCCTTCAAACCTCCAAAACCCCTCCAAACCTGCACATGGCAGAGGGAAATTCTGATTTATTGGCAGCATGAGAGTGAGGCAAGAGAGGTTACAAAAGCCATATGATAAAATGATGGCTCAATCAAGTGGCCAGAACATGCTGAAAAGCAGGCTGGAAGGGCTGTGCTCCAGAGGCAGCCAGGAAAAGATTCCCTGGGAATAACCATGTCTGGGAGCTGGAAGGGAGCTGCACTACCTGGGTTTGCCAGCATGGTTTTGAACCTGGAGCTCCCTGTCCTCTCTGGATTCTCAGGCAGCTTCCAGAAAAGAAACAACCCCAGATATTTATGAATTAAAATGCTTTCAATTCCATCTCTCCCAAGAGGGAGATAAATATAATTTTGATGTTCTTCCATGCTAAAAAAAAAAAAAAGATAAAAAAAGGTTTTGTGCCTTTTTTTTTGTTCCCTGAGAACAGACTGAAGCAGGCTTGTTTTATTTTAATCTTTAATCTCTAATGTAACACATTATTTATCCTTCAAATTGTGCAGTTTTCCAGTTAGTGAAATATCTGGAGGCATCCAGCTTGGACTTGGGGCAATGGGATGCACTTTTCTGGACTCTTTCTTAATTCCTTCCCCTCCACAACTCCTGATAACAGACCAGAGAAAATCTTGGTAACCACCAACTGCATAATAACAAATGGAGGCACCAGCTCAGGAAAATTTGAATCCAGGTGTTAAACCTGTATAATCACAGCCAAAAGAGCAGACAAAGCACACAAACAGAAGAATCATGGATTTGAGAAAGTCTCTGCTGGGGGGCCTTGGTTTCTCAGCTGTGCTCCTGTCACTGTGCTGACCTTCAGCACCCACAGAAATGCAGTTTGATTTATCAGAGCTGCTTTACAAGGCTCTGCTGGGACTGGGAGTTCTTCCCCACAAAAAAAAAACCCCAGAGCTGAGCCAGCAGCTGAGCTCTGCTGCAGGAGGGGAGAGCCTGGCTGTGGCTCTGACAGCTTTATACCCTAAAACATCCCAGCCAAAAAGAACCAGCTTTTAAACACTGTTTAAAAACACTGCTGAATAGGCTGGGGACACCATATCCTTGTTCTGTGGCACCACTCTCAGGGTTTCATTGTCCTTTCCTACCACTCTGGTTATTAAACCCTCCAGCAGCCATTTACTGACATTTGATTGTAATTTAAGCACTCCAATCTACTCAGACACTTTGTTGTAGGGAGAAAAGCTACTGGCACTGGTCTAGGACATCAAACCTTGAGGTTTGCTTTCATTTTACAGCTCTGCTCTTTCTGTTGATCTGGTTGTGCCAAAGGTTAACAGTGCCCAGTAATGAACCATATCCATTTAATTGGGCAGATTAGCCCCGGGGAAAACTCTCACTTGTGGTGCCACAGGAGTAGGATCATCCTCCAGTGTGGCCACGCCAGGCTTTGTCCTTTCCAGAGGTGATGGAATCTGGGGCACTATGAAATACTGCAACACACAAACTTCCACTCACTCAAAATCCTTTGACACTCAAAATGTTAAAGAATGTCATCAATAGGGGCAGAAGTCTTGAAAGAAATGTTGTATTTTCTTTGCTTTCAGTGTTGCCAGAGCATATCTTGTTTAGAGTACTTGGAATTTGACTCCTAGCTCAGAACCTCCAGGACAGATCATCCCACTGGTGCTATGAACACAACTGAGGTGCTAAAAAGGGATGGCAGAGAATGATTTTCCTGTTCTTTCTTAGGGTACTTTTATGCCTTTGTGACCTCTTTGTGAAAGAGATGGAAGTTTAAGGACAGGGTTACCCAGGAATGGCTGTGTGTAAATCCCATTTCTAGTGGTAACATGAAGTGAAACACCCTGGCCAGGGATAGAGCAGTCTGGATATGCACATTGTCTTATGTCTAATTACATTTTTTATGTACACAACTATTTCTCTTTAATCATCTCTGTCTCCTCCTTGCCTCTGCTCCCAGTTGTCACAATTCTGTTTCTTTAGCCTGCATCAGCCCTGCTAAATATGAGCCATGGCTTTGTTTATGGATATATTTTACTAATTCTTATTTATTAAAATAATTGCCTTAATTAATCCTAATTGTCCATTGTTAATCACTCAGTAATACGCTTCCATTTGCTTGTACATATATTTTGGTATTAGTCATTAGAAAAGCAAGACATAAAGCAAATGGTATAATTACTCACAGAGCACTGGGAGCTCAACCAATAAAAATCAAAGGGGAGAAAATAAAATGCTTTCAACATTCCTATATAGTAACAGGGACATCCTGTGTCACAAATGACTTTATGAGCTGTCTGGAGGTGGGATTCCCTCCTAGAGCCTCAGGAGGCTGAGAAATGAAATGAGAAACCCTCTTAGAGCAGGGATGATGTGTCCAAATTTACCTCTTGTTTGTCAGCAAGAGCAGGACAGAAGGTGAAATACCCCACTGAACTGTGACAGACTCCAGAGTGAAACTGGAATAAAACTGGAATAAAAATGCCAAGAAGCCTCAGAACTTTCTATTTTCTATTTTTTGATTTTTCTCTTGGATGGGAAAAGTAAAATCCCAACCAGCTCCGATTCTCAGGCAAAAGCTCAGACAGGTTTTCAGGTGGGTGGTGACCCAAAATCACGACATGTCTGGTTCTGTTTGCACTGACAGCCAGCCAGGGATGGGACAGGAGGGAGGAGGGAGCCTTGGGAAGAGGGAATGCTGCTGGGAGCAGGGCAGTGCCATGGCCCTGGTGGGGTTTGTGTTTCCTGCAGCCCTGGAGCCAAATATCAAAGCAGAGCCAGCTGGGAGGGAGCACGTGGAGGCTCTGCACAGCCACAGGGAGAAGCTCTGGAGAAATGTGGCTCCAGGGCAGTCCTGGGCTGGCAAAGAGACTCTGCCAGCACAAACTCCTGGGGCAGGACTGCCAGGACGTGGTGGTGCCTCCTCTGTGCCTGTGGGAGAGCTCTTGCTGTTCCCATCAGCTCAAAAAGAGGTTTTACATCCTTCAGAACTGGTCTCTGCTCCACTAAATTACTCTGAAGCAGAGGCCAAAACAGAGAATAAACTCCCCAAGTGCTTGTTCTACTTCCCTGGCCCAAAGTGACAGAGGAATGTGGCCTTCAGAGCTTTAAGGATGCTCTAAACAGTGCAAGACTGATCCAGGGCTCTGAATATTGCAGGGCACCCTCTGAGCATCACAGGACACTCCCAAAAAGGGCTCTGAGCATCTCAGGACACCCCTGAGCATTGCAGAACATCCCTTGACTAGGGCTTTGAGCATAAAGGATGCCCTGAGCAGTGCAGGACACTTTGGTCCAGGGCTCTGAGCACCCCAGGCCAGCCCTGAAAAAGGTTCTGAGCAATAAAGGATGTCCTGGGAATTTCAGGACTCTCTGGTCCAGGGCTCTGAGCATTGAGTTCAAAGCTTCAGTGAAGCCTTGCTCTGCTCTCAGCTGAGAGCCTGATCTGTGTTTATCTGGAACATTCTGATCCCTCTATTGCTTTGGGATATTATAATTGTCCTTAGTTAAATGAGATTCATGAATGATTTATTCAACAGTTGCAGTTCCCACAGTTCCAGAGCTTGTTGACTTCATATTCTCTGGGTGAATTATTTGTGGCTTAAGCTGCTGGCAAAATCCCAGCAGCTTTAAGGAAGTTATATTTTGTCCTGAATAAGTGGATTTTCCTCTCTGGCTGGCAAGGTTTAAACATCTATTGATGCAGGGGCAATCTCTTTTCTGTAGGGAAGTGAACCATTTCTCAACTCCAAACATGGACCTTCTGTGGCCAGGGAAGTCCCTCTGCAAGAAATAGGAGCCTTTTCTCCACACATCTCTACTTATTTTTGTCTTTGAGTCCATCAAGGCTTCCAACAAAAAATGTTTAGTGACAATTTTTAGCGGTTCCTGTGATCTGGGAATCTGATCTGCTACAAGGTTTGAACAAATCCACTTCTGGCAGGGCTGTGGAGTCCCACAGCACAAAGGATTTCAGTGCTGTGTCTTCTCCTTCCCTTTTGGTTGCGGTTTTCCATGTCCTGAGAGACCTGTCCCAGTCAGGGAAGGCACCAGAGGGCCACAGCTGGTTTGGACAGCCACCACAGGTGGTGAAACCCTGATGAAATCCTGATGTCCCCTTGTTTGCTCACTGATGTCCTGTGGCAGAAAAGTCCCTTCAAGGGCTGATCCTGTGACAGGGATCTGCTGCTGCTGGGAATGTGCCCCCTGAGGGCACCTTTCCCTGGAACCACCCCATGGATCCCCCAAGGCCCCCTCCCAGTGCCCAGTGCTGGGCTTGGGGCTGCAGGAGGCAGCCCAGGACTGGGCAGACCCCCCAGGCTGGAGGGACACCCCTGGTCACACATTGCCAACCCCAAAGTCACTGCTCCCATTCCAGGATAGAATTCTCAACTTCCACATTTCTTACGGATCCTGTGTGATGGAGACCACATCTCTGCACTCTGATTTTAAACCCACAGCCCAACTGCTGCTAAATGTGCCAGATGAAGGAAAAGACAGGAAAGGGGAAATTTTAAAGGAGTGAATTAATGGTTAAATTAATGCTGCAGCTCCTCCTCACAAGCTCAGCAGGTTTTTCTTGTTTATCCACCCAGCCTGTCCTGGAAAGGCACCTCCCACCTCCTTCTTCTCTATTGCTGTTGCTATTAAGAGAGATTTTTGTAGTATACAAAAGCTCTGATTGTCCTCTCACTTATACTAATTTTGCAATTGTGTAAATCCATTGACCTGAGCAGAGTTATTTTTGATTGACACTAATACATGCTGGAGGAGAAGCAGGTTTTAAATATCTTTGAAGGCAGGCAAGCTTAGAGAAAATAGTTTTAAGCTTCATAATCATGATGGTGTTGTTTTTGTGCTGTGCTGTTCATTTGTTATTTGAATTATATTTGTGAAATGTTCATTCAGGTTAGATATTTAACTTAGTATTTTTATTATTTTTCATAAATAACCTCACTTCAAAGCTATTTGAGAGCTTTTAAAGACCATGAAACCAAAGTGAATGCATATGAGTGGCTCGAGCTCCTAAAACTTCAATTTCATCCAGGATTTCTCTTACTATGAAATAAAATGAGTCATTTCTATCTTGCTGTGGGATGTGTCATTCTGTTACATGATGCAGTCAGACAAGAGCCCTGTCAGTGATTTACAGCCACAAGGGCTCCCCATAAATCTCTGGAATCCAACTTTCATATGGATCCTCTTCAGCTTAGCCTCTTTTATGAAGTATTCAGCTCAACTGGGCTGTGGAAGTACTTAGTTACCACCAAGATGAGTCATTACAGTGCTAGAACTGCTCTTTTCTATTTATTTCTATTTTCTTGTTGCCATCAGGGGATTTGGGGCTTTTACAGCAACAGAGACCCCTCCCCTCTGAAACCTCCAGCTTTCAACTCTCCAGAGTGGCCCTGGGCAAAGCCAAACACTCAGGAGGTTTCATCCTGAGTTACTGAAGCAGCTTCCTGAAAATCTTTCAAGAACATCAGTTTTGTGGGCAAACTTTTGGTCCTATGACTGGCCTGCCTTTGGGCAGGGTGACAGCAGGAATTGCAACACTCCTTTTTCCCTGTGCTGTGCGTGACAGGGATGGATTTCCAAGCCTGTCCAAGGCTGGGGAGCCTTTTGCACACTTCAGAGGCTGTGGGCTCTGAAAGAATGTGCCAAAATCCTTACTGATGAGCCAATGGATTCATATATTGTGCATTACACACGGGAATTCTGTGTCACCTGGAAAACCCAAATGAAAATTCCCAAGCTGTGCTGCTCCTGTGACCTGCACTTCAAAAGGAGCAGCTCAGCTGCTCAGCCCTGTTAATTTTTTTGTCTGACCAATGCCCTTTACTGCCAAACTACAAAGTCAGAGGAGATTTCTTCTCTTGAGAATAATGGATGTTCTCACCTTGAAAAATAATGTGGCTTTAGCTGGTGTGAAACTATTAGCAGGGTTGACTTAGTGCTCACTGTAGTTAGAGGAGATTATGTTAAATGTGGCATCATCCCCTGGAAAAACACACCAGGGAACATTTGGGGTTGTTCCAGCCCTGTGTTAGCCCAGCTGAACTTGCAGTTAGCCAATATTATACATCAGTCTAAAATAACTGTGCAAATTAGGTGCATAATTACATCCATAAATTGTTGGAAAATTTGGCTTTTAAATTGCATGTCATAAACAATAATAACCCACTGAGGTGATGGTTGTCAGTTCACCTCACCTAAACTGCATTTCTCCTTGTCCAGCAGAAGAATTGAGGGACAATCTCTAAACTTAGCAGGGAACAACCTTCAAATCAGCAAGAAAAGTGCTCACAAAAAATGTCAGCCAGCTCTGGATGTCGCTGCTGTGAGGATGGCAGGGCCCAAGCCATAAAAGTGACATTTTTGGTAGCCTGAGTCCATTAGCTGCTCTGAACAACCTACATTCAAATAACAGCTATTATTTATTATTATTATTATTTATTATTATTATTACTGTTAATTATTATTGTTATTATTATATTTTGAATTTCCATAGCTAGAAATGTGATTTATAATTATAATTCCTTTTATTATTAACACAAAACCTTCAGAATGGGAATCTGACACAGTGAGCAATAATCTCACTGGGATCCTCCCTTCAGCTCAGTGAAGAATGTCAATGAAATAAAAAGAAACCATTTAAAATGTAACTTTAATATCAGAATCCAGCTGCTAGTGGTCCAGTAATTAATTTAATCATTCATATAAAAGCCACTTTGGAGGAAATTTGTCAGGGAGGGACAAGAACAGATAACTCTGATCACCCAGAGGAGTGATAGAGGATAAAAACAGCACTTAAAACACTCACCTCCAATTAGTGTAATATTGTCTATCTTTTAATAATGAGAACAACACACCAGGGAGGTACAGGAGCTTTTAATGACACTCACTAAATGAGCTGCCTTGCAAAACACTGCTCGTCCTTTTGTGCCTCTAATGGCTCGACAACATTTTGTCCAGAGGGCTGTGAAGTTTTCCTGGCCCGTTAATCTTAAAGGCAAATGTTGCTTTTCAGCAAGAAAACTGCTCAGAGAGAGTCTCTGCACTGGCACAGCCTGAGCCAAGGGCTGGCACAGCCCTGCAGCAACAGTCACCCATTCAAATTAAAATTGAAATTGAAATTGAAATTAAAATTCATGAATCTCAGCAGCTCCTGGAAAGCCCAGCCTTGGTCAGGTGTGGATCTCTGGGTTTTGTTGTTCAGGGGTCTGAGGATCCTCTCTGAAGCATCATCTGATACAAAACTCACACTCAGGGTTTCTCTGTTCCCCTTGCAGGACTGTGCAGTGATTTCCTCCTTCACAGCTGACAATGGCTCTGGAGAAAGTTTTTTTTCTGAGAAATGAAAAAAAAAGAAGGCCCCATTTGCAGAGAATATTCCAGTTCTAGATAGGCTTTAGAGATTTAAACATGCACTGCTAGATCTGGGCTCTGAGGCCAAACCATGATTCATAAGTATTCATGGGAAAGCCCATAATAGCATTGCCCTGGGTGTGTTCAGACTGATAGAAATTCTAATGTATTTTAAAATTAAACTTGACCTACAATCCTATTCCAATCTCAGATCTGTACAAAGGCATTAATTGGACTTATTCAACTAATTACTTGTTATTAAACCAGTGTAGAGACTGTAAAGACTTGGACAGGCAATTACTTTATAGAGATGACAGCCTGAGTTTTGGCAATATTATCTGAACTGGGATAAAAGTTCTGAAACCTTCAGAAGCTGAGCCTGGGGCAGCCAAGCCCGTGGAGCCAAGAGATCATGCCAGTGTTCTCATGGGTTCATTTTGTTATGCAGGATGAAATCAAGGCAGAATTTGGTGATGCTGGATCAGGAGCTGTGGGTATCTTCTGTGGATGGAAATACGAGGTTGCAGCAGCCCCTCCAAAGCTGGGCTGCACTCCTCACTCAGTAACCCAAATGCTCAAAGAGATGAGGACTCTAAGAGCTCCAGAAGCAAAAGATTTAATTTATCTAGGGAATGGAAAAAAATTCAAAAAACCACCCAGCGTTTCCAGCTCAGGACCAAGGCAGAACTGTTAATTCCTTATTTTAACACGTGCTCACTGTGAGCTGCTGACAGCACTCCCAGGTGTAAAATGAAGTTGGTGATTTTAGTTTGCATTCTGTCTTTGGGGGGCTGTGACTGCTCAAAGGGATGAGGACCAAACCTTTGGTCTGTTTTGGGGGTTAGTGATGGTCTTTTTGTTGAGGACAGGAAGAAATCACCTTTTCATTTCAAGTGAAACAATATTTTAAAAGTTAAGTTTTAGCAGCTTTATGGGATGCCCAATGGTCTGCACAAGGATTAAAAAGCTGAGGGACTTGGCTCTGATAAGATCAACACTGCCCTGACTGGTACAGCTGATAAATAAATGAGACATTTAACTGCACTGATACAATCTTGAAGTGTCTCAAAGCAAAACCTTTGGCAGATTTTCCATCATAACACAACAAAATCACTTCTTCTCCACCAAACCTTTTGGTTCCAGAGAAGCAGAATTTCTGAGAGGAGCCCATCCCAGCTGAAGGTTCGTCAGCTGCAGGGAGGAACACGAGTTGCACCTGCTGGTGATAAACCCCTGCATTTCTGCAGCTCCATCCCTCCCTGTGTGCTCAGAAGGTGTTTTCTCATTTGGCAGCGAGGAAACTGAGTCACAAAGGTGCTCAGGGATTTTCCTGAGGGGAACAGGAAGTCTATGAAAGGGGTAGGAACCGAATCCTGCCTTCCCAAGCTCATTAACTTTGCTCTTCAGATGTAATGACTTCTTACTAAGTGGACTCAAAACAATTTCTGCCTCTCCAAGCTGTACCTTTGCTTTGAACAGCTTCAGAGCACTCTGGCAGGAGTTTTAGACTCTTAAAAGTATAAAAATCAGAACATTTAAAAGTGGAAAGCTTTTTTTTTTCTTTGCAGTCTCTTTTTCCGTTTTTTCCCTTCTGGTGTTTAACAAGTTCCAAATGTTCTGGGGTGTCTATTTTTGTTGAGTTTTGGATTGAAAGTGTTGTTCTTGTACATTGCTACAGTAAAAGTGTTTACACAGAAAACAGACTTGTCTGGAAAAGTAACAATTTGTTCACAGGATCATATAACATATTTTCCCAAATGGGCTCTGGGGAACGAGAGCAACCAATCCATCTTCTCCCTGCAGTGAATTTGCAATGTCTGATTTCTCTTTTCACCCATGAAATGTTCATCCTGCTCCCAGTGCCAGCTATAGCCTGCCCTGCTATTAACAGCAACAGCAATAAAGGCAAAATAAACTCCTTTTAGTGAGCAGGGCAAACAGCTCATTATGTTTGAGCGTCAGCTCCTAAAGGAAAACGCTGGCAGCCCAGGGAAAGAAGAAAGAATCAAAATCCCATCAGAAAAATATTCCTCGCTCTGTATAATCCTTCTTTGCAACTCCTGAATTTAGGCTCCTTTATTAAAGGGAAGGAGCAGAGCCCATGCAAAGCTGCCCGTGGTTTCCCTGTTTGTGCATCCAAGGTATGACACAATAAGGACAAATATCCGGAGGCAGCTTCAGAGACATTGAGTCTAGATCTTTAATTAATAGCTGGGCATCAATTACATAATACCTGAGCAAATAGACACGTGCATTTATTATCTGAAAACAAGAACTCTGCAATTATGGTCATCAAGAAAATGTCAGAAAACAAGAAGCAACAAATACCCATTGTGGAATTAATAAGAACAGTAGTTCCCCTCCAGTGGTCACTGAGTAAGCAAACACTCTGGTTAAATAAACTGAAATGGAGCATATCTGGGCAACACACTCAGGTGCTGGGTCAAAGCAGAGGTTAAATAAAAATTTGTTTTAAAAAGACCCAGAAGGACACACTGTGAGTCCCTACCCCACGCAGCACGTGTTGTTAGAGCAGTGCCGGGCACTTCCCCGGGCTCTGTGGCTTTGAAGTGGAGCTGTGTGGAAAGCAGGGAGCCCTCGTGTTTCCCCAGGCTCCTAGCAACTCCCCTGCTCACAATTCATCCCTGGCACCGAGGAGGGGTCGGTGCTGGGCAGCCAAACACAAGGGAGCCCTGCCAGCACCATGGTGACGGGTGACCCTGGCACAACACGCTGGCGCTGGCCTCTCCACCAGGGCAGCCTGGCAAGGGCTGTGCTTGCTCCCTGTAAATCAGCCACCTGAGGTTTCTGAGGTGCTGATCCTTAATTGGTCATTACAATAAAAACAGGGCAGTAATTCCATATTAAGCTGATGCCTCAGCAGGTAACCCCACTTTAGGTCGCTTTGTGATGTTTGCGACTTCAAATGCATGCTTGGGTGTCTGCTGCATAGTGAGGTGCAGCAGCCACTTCTGAGGAGTTCTTGTTGCTGTATTTTAATAAAAACAATACAAACCGACCTCTAGCAGCTGAGTTGGGAAGATTTGGAGCACCAGCTCTGTGGTGATTAATACAGACAGTGATTTTGGGGGCTCCCCGTGCTCGTGTTGGGGGAACCACATCTTGACTCTAGGTTCCCTCAGCAGGAATGATTCACAGAAAAAAAGAGGGGTTTGTAACTCTAAAGAAGGCTCTGCCCAACCTGAGTGCCTGCTGAGGCTGAAGGGAGCCCAGCTGCACACAGAGGTGCAAATTCAAGTGATCAGCCCTGAAAAGAGCTGTTCTTCACACAGATTTCCCTCTGGATACCCACAGACATCCTGCACAGATTAACAGACACTGAATCTCTCCTAACTCCACATCTCTTTACATTTCCAATATACTTAACTAATCCAGTAATTAACCATAAAAATAAATGACTTGTATAGATTATGTAACAATAACAAGGCAGCATGAGTCACTTTGCTTTGTTCTCGCTCACTAGCGAGCAACAACCCGGGCTCATTAAGTAGGTACCAGAAGTTCAATATGGAGAAAACTCAGATCTCAAGGCGAGATAATTTGGCCTCCATTTGTTTGCCTTTGTTCTCTTTTGTTTCCAGATTAAAAGGGCACCACGTACTTTTAGTTTCTGCAGGTAAAACAGACAGGGAGCTGTTCCTTCAGTGACAGCTGAGCAGAGATGGGTGAGAGCCACACAATAGCTGTGTTTGCAGTCTCATTTGGATGGCAGAGCTGGAATTTAATTTGCCTCAGGACAATTAAGAAACTGACCCCACTGACATGCAGACAATGAGAAACTAAGTCACCAATCCTTTGCCACAAACATCCCAAAGCTTTCATGAGCAATCAGGAACTTATTGTGGAAAGGGCACAATCTCAGGCTCTGTGACCACACAATCAGGGCAATGACCACTCCCAGCTCCGGGGTGATCTGACCAGCCTGGGGCTCCTTGGGATCTTTGGGAATGGCCCAGACCCTGGATCCCTCATCCCTCCACACAGTCCTGGTACAGGTGGGTAGGAGCAGCTGCATGGACACAGCTGATCCTTCTGTTGAGTGGGGAAAGGATGATTTGAGCTCTTGAAGTGCTTCCAAGTCCTTTCAGGGACCAAATCTCCCATTTGTGGATGAGTACAAGATTGCACAGATTCAGGAAGACCTAAAGCCCCCAAAGGCTGGGATATTTCTGGCCATGTCTGGCTGGTGTTGGGGAGAACTGTTGGACAGCAGTGGGACCCTGCAGAATTCAGCACCAGCAACAGTTTAGGCATTAACTCCTATCCTTCTTCTTCCACCCCATTCCTCTTTCCCATCCTGTGGGTATCACCTTCCTCACTGTGCCAGGGCAGGTATTCTGGGGCTTGGTCATGGAACCAGACCATGGTTGTATTACCATGGCTTGAATTAGGACAAAACTGTGAAAGAATTGCCTTTTTGTTTATTCCAGTCAAATATTTTCAGTTTCTTGGGGGACAAAACTGTGGAAGGGATGAGTGTTTGGAGGCAGAGAAGGAGAAGAAAAGATGTTCTAAGCCAGGATTTCCTCTCAACCTTTTTTTCATGGCCTGAGGAGCCCTAATGGAGGTTGAAGCTCTGAACATTCCCAGTAAACCTGGCTGTGATTTGACTTCAATTTATATTTGTCTTCCTGTAGATGCAACTCCCTCAAGTGTTGCTGAGAAGGAGCCTATAAAGCATGAAACCTGTTTCAAAATGAAAATTCCCAACCAAAAGCAATCCCAGAAATCTTTCCTCGGTGCCGTTGACTTAAAATAATTTAATGTTTGCTTGAAAAACCCAAGACAAAGAAGGAAGTGCTGCATTTTCACCTTCTACCAAAATGAGAATTTGTTTATATGTAGAGATGAACCAGCGTGGTGATGGTCAGATTGAACATCTGGATGGACTTTCAGTGAAGTTTTCAAAGGCACTTCATATTTACTAAAAATGCAGTTCTTAGGGCAGTTCATCACCAAGACAGCAGAAATCTCATTGTTAATTGATCCCACAGGTTTTCCACCACAAGAGGAGTCTGATTTTCAGACTTGGTTTAATATCATCTATAAAAATCAGGTAATTTGAAGGTATCTTCATTTAATCATCTGGAAATTAAAGCGCCCAAAGTAATTTGTAAAACTGACAATTATTATGCTTGGAGCTGACTTGGACTGGAGTTTTACTACAAAATATCAGAGTTTGAATATCTAAATTCTAAACCTGAGACAAGTTATCAGAGAGATGTTCCTAAACCTGATCTCTTTTACCTTTATTTAATCTGCAGTTCCAGCTCTGTGAAATCGCAGTTCTCTGAATCAGAATTACCACATATTTTATGTAAATGAAATGACATTATGGTGCCAATTGGCTCCTGAGTCAAACTGACTAGCAAAGAATTTAATTATATCCATTATTAAATGTTTGTACTCCCCGGATCCAACTCCTTAAAAACAACAATGATGAATTTACAGATTCCTATTCTCCAAGTCTGGCAGGGGGTGGAAACTTTGCTGAATTAAAAATATTGCTATTTAAAGTCTTCCACAGATTCATTTCCTTAGACAGTGAACTTACTCAGTGGCAGAGCCTTCTGGTCCCTGTAACTCTGCTGGCTGCTGAACTCAGAGCCATTTTCAGCCATGCAATGGATTCTCACAAAATTTATTAATTTTGTTTTTAAGCTCTATCCCTCAGCCATGCACATAAGTGGGTAATCTTTTCCTTTATTATTATTTTTTTTTTATATGCAGGGTTTGAAAAGGAGAATTGCAGGAGTTAAGGGATGGGAAGGGGTGACTTTGCCAGAGTTTCTGGCTTGGCTGCAGTGTGGAGTTGTTGCCCGGGCGATTTTGTTCATGGGAGGTCTCTCCCTGGCAAAGCCTGCTCAGCTTCACAGGCGCCACAGCAATTTCATCAAAGTTCATTATGCTGGGGAGGGTACCACCAATAAAACGAGATTACAAGTGTCTCCAACGAGCCCTTAAAGACATAACTCCCAGTTTTACCTTTTGCCGCATCCCTGTCTGTGGTCCTGTAATGCACAGAGAGATTTGCACCTAAGATAGGGACTATCCCACAGCTTAATTGAACTGGAAAACTCCTGGAGAATTTGATTCAATTTGTCTTGCGACAGAACCTTCTTTTGTTTTCGGTGGAGACAGAGTTCTTCATCTAAAACAGAAATCAGAACAGTTTAATCACATGTTTTCAGGGAGGTGGGAGTATTCAGGCTAAAAGAAATTAAGCCCAGCCTAGATCTCTATCAAGGCTGATCTATATTAAATGTTGATCAACGGTATTTAACGCTCAAAGCACTTCCAGGGAGGATTCATTCCAAGTCGAGGGGGAATCAATAATCAGGGAACATTTATGGCTCTGGGTTTGGTGATCAGATCTCCACACTTTGCTTTATGAACTGACACCTCCAATGTTTTCCTTCTTTCTTTCTGACCCAAGTTCAGGATACATTTGGCCTTGATGTAAAATTATGGATATCCAAAGAAAGACAAAACCAGATTTAGTGTGGGATCAGTAGTTTTGTGCCTTTCCATCCTCTTCAGACAAGTTTAAAGTCATTAAACTCCCAGCTAAACTGCAGTTGGGAGAACCTGGTACTCAATTTCTGCTAAAAGGTGGGCTGGAACACCATTACAAAGCATTAAAGCACCATTAAAACCTCCATTTATTTTCACATCTTGCTGGATTTTGCTTTGCTCTGGATATCAAATGGCAGATAACCACTTCAAATTCCACTCTGTTCTTAGGGATGAATACTCCAGATATGAAGGCTGAAATATTCATTTCCCTGATACAACAGGTACAGGAGTTCTTTATCTGGGAAGTTGGTCACTACTTCATTTATTTCAAGAAAAGCATTTTAGACAAACTTAAAACTGAAAAGTCAGGTCTTGAAAGGTCATTGTCTTTCTACCTCAGTTTTTTTTTTTTGAGATATGTTGACAGATTTTACACTCCAAAATAATGAGAAACAATAAACAACCCGACTCTGCTGGATTTATTCTGCTCCAAGCTATTTTTGTGTTTGTGCAGAACAGACCTGGCATCAACAGATTGGCTCCCAGGTTTCCCTGGCAAGGCTAAGAGCATGATGTTACCTATTTTATGAGCTAGGTGAAAATTTTGTCTAGCCCAAGATGTATAGGAAAACTCAGGTCACACCATCATAACAGCATCCTTTTACCCCAGCTTTCAACACCACCTTGTAGAATTACATGGAACAATAATACAGAAGGAAAACCAACTTCAAATGGCACTGTCTGAAACTCCTCCATTATAATTTATTAACCCAAATTGTGTTGTGCTTAGGAACTACACATCTACAGTGAAATTTTATCTGAAATACAGTTTATTAGAATGAATTCTGCATCTGCTCCAGGCAAATACATGGAATTTTCTACATGGGCCTTCCTTCTTTTCCTTCCAGTGCATCAGGCTCCTCAGGCTTTTCTGAGAACTCCCAACAATCATGTTTGGACAATATTGGACAACTTATATACATCAGGGAACACACAGAAATCTCTGCCCTAGAGGGTTGCTGGTCTGAGGTTGTGATGTGATTAAAGGAAGCTGAAATCTCACAAGCAACTGGAAAATAAGGAGCACCAACATCTCCAAGAGGGCACATTTGTTCTGAATGCAGAGCACAGGTTCTTCTCTGAATGACTGGGTTAACCACAGCTATTTCTGATTCCATCCTCACTGTTTCAGCTCCCAAATGCATGTCCAGACAATGAGACTGAGCAGTGACAGAGAGGGAGCTGCAGGCTGCTCCAGTGCATCCAGCAGCTCCAGGTATAGTTCAGGTGAGAATTAAAATTGGCATGGATTCCTGAGGTGCTGAATCACTGGCCTTGTGGGCCTCAGTGGCTGCTTTGAATCATTTGTTTGCTAATATTTGAAGCACGCTGGTATTTTCCCTTATTAGAAGGGTTTACTTCAGGAATGCTTTCAGTCCTGGAGTCTTAAAAATGCTGGATGTTCTTTGTTCCAGTGGGCAACAACTCTCAGCATGATCCATCTGCCAGGGATAGGCCAACATCCCAAAAGTCACCCAGAAATGTGAAAACTGACCTGGCCTCACTCTGCCTTGTTTTACCCCAAAAATGGCCCTTCTAAGGCAGGTTTCTCCCAAAGTGTCTGACATTTATCTCATATTTTATCCCATTCTTCACTGTTGATGCATTTAGACAGAGTGTACTGGGTAAAGTTCACAGCCTGCTCACAGTTAGGCCTAGTATTGGACAACAAATCTCATTTTACATGTACCAACAGAAGAGAAATAGAAGCTACAGTGCTGGAACATGTTTTGGAAGGGTTAAGGTAGATTTCACCCCTTTTAGTGCCTTCCCTATCCCCTTGTTGTCCCATGTCCCCCAGATTCAGGGAGCAAGTGAAGTTTATTTCCCAGATAAATCCCCAAGATATCAGGAGATTGTGTGGAGATGACACTCCCAGACACACACTAAAACTATTTGTGTACCTTAAAATACACATCCAGCACTGCCTGATTTCCCAGAGTCAGGGCTCTATTTTCTAAACATCTTGGCATTACTGCCCCATTCATTACTGGATGATCGTTTCTCACTCTGTTTTCTCAATGTATATATATATANCAGCCCAGCTTCTTCTTTTTCATTTTGATCCTTTGTAAAGCCAGTCATTACCCTGCCTCAGCCTGGCTTCCCGAAATGTCAAGATTAAAATGGGGCATGAAAGCTTATGCAAGAGTGAGTCAGTGGAGCAATTTGAACCAATAAATATCAAAGCAGTCTCTAAGAAGTAAGCAATTCATTTGATACCACATCTTTCAACAAGTCTTTAGAGGATTTTCCTCTGCTGGGTTACACCCTGATATTTACGTCTTGATCTCTTCACTGTGCAAAAGTCAGAGTTTGCCTCATTAATGTGATGCTCTCTCAGGCAAACAGTTCTGTCTGCAAAAGACATCAGATCAGCCTCCCCTCTCAGTGCTCAGCAGTGCTATCAGCCATCAAAATAAATATTCCACAGGCCTGGTTTGCTCCTCCGTCTCTGCAATTAGCGATATTTTATTAGTTAATGAATCAGGTAATGTCAGGAATGTGCCAATATCCATTTCTTATGGCGCTGGAGGTAAATGAGTTGTCAGGACAAGAACTTTGATATAAAAGTGGCAGTAAGAGGTGCTGAGTCTAACAGGGCACAAAAACAATGGCTCTGTTTTCACAGCTACGTCCTGCTGCTACTGCTTTTTTCCTCACTGCTTTCAATCTGATGAGTGTAACAACTCCTGCCTTTGATTTTTTGCCATGGACTCCTGCACCATTGTCTTTCCCTCTTACGTTATCCCCTTCCCCTGCCAAGGCCGTGTTTTATTTTGCTCCTATCCAAGGACCATTCAATAAAAGCCAAGACCCCCTGAAGCAAAGTTGCAGCACTGGAAAATTCCAGCTCTTCAGAGTTCCTTCAAATCCAAATTTCTCAAACGGAGTTGCTGCCTACAAAAGGCTCAATTAAACCCCGGCTTAAATTCTGCTTAGTTGACTCAGGATGAGGATGGAAAAATATTGTTTTCCACATTCCAATCTCTGTTTATTAATAAACAGCCCGTTCATTCAGCACAAGGTGTGTCCTGGGCCTCATTTGCACCTCACAGTCATTGACCTCAGGTGTTTTATTCTGTGTCTCACAGCTTTTACTGCCCTTTATGGGCTGTTCCTCTGCATCTTGAGGTTGGTTCAAAGGGATGACATTTTTGTGACCCCTCCTAATTTCTTTCTGCTTTAATTAATAGACAATGTAAAATAGTCTGAGTTGTTTCCTGCTCGCACTTGGATCCTATGCAAGCAAATTACTCTAGATACACATGAGATATTTTATAATCAAAAGCAAGGAAGAATTATCTATGAGAAAATCTATTTCCTCAAGTGGAAATGTTTGAGAACTCCTGACACAGGATCCCTTTTATAATGTGTAAACTGTGATTTATCCCATCTAACAGTGTCACACATCTAATTTCTACCCTCTTACACAAATATTTGATTAAAACAAAACAAAAAGAAAAATTCTTGTTTTACAAATTATTGCAGTGTTTTCCACACCAAACCCTGCATCTCATTTAATGCTATTTGTATATATTGCTTTCTAGGGAAAGATGTTCACAGTTTCTCTTCCTATGCATGTTTATCTCTGCATTTCTATTAATTGTTGAACAAGTGAGTTAATCTCAGATATATTTTACAGAAAGGTGGAAGGCTGAAAGGTACTGACCCCCAACAAGTATTGAGAAAGTGGATAACCAGGAAAAAAATCCCTGTTAATAAAAAAAATGTCAGTGTGAGCTTTGACATTTATTATAACTTAAGTCCCCGTTCTTAGAAAATTAATTTTTTTTCTTCACGCTTAGAGGACTTTTTGGTTAACAAATATTCCAGCACCATGAGGGTTTAGGTTTCTTTTAGGATAAAAGAATATTTAATATCCAAGATTAAAGGCTGACAGAGCCTTACAACTGAGTAACCCCAGGAAGCTGAACGTCCCAGAATTTAGGGAGAAGTGTCCTGTGGACACCTATGAAGTGCAGCCATGGAACACTGGATGCTTTTTCTCCTTCTTTGTTCACTCTGTGCCTCACATCCCACCCAATAATTAGTCCTGGCAGCTTCATGTTGGTGCCTTTGCTTTGCCTCTTTGTTTACCTCTGATGATATCACAAAAAGCGTGTACATTTCATCCTCTCTCCTTTATTTTTATGATTTGGCTCTGGGCCTGGGGTGCCAACACAAAATCACTAATTGTAGAGTAACAAGCCAAGGCTTTTGAAAAGCAGTTTGTAATAAAAGAGTTTTATTATTTTATTTTTTTAGTCATTCAAGCAGAAAGGAATAGGAGAAACTGATGTGGATTTCTTCAATTCCACAATTCTGATAAAGCTGCCTGACTTAACAGAAAATGGCAGGGGTGGAAATAATGCTGCTGCATTTTAGGAAAATCAATCCCATCCAGGGAAGTTAAATGAAATCTCACCTGAGCTATTCTGGAGGAACAAGTTTATAAAATCATGGAGTCATGGAATGGTTTGGTTTCTAAAAAGGAAAATTTTAAGATAGGACTCAGCCCTCCCTTGTCAAATGTGGGACAACCCATTTCCCCAAAGATGGGAATATTTCACAGCACTCAGTGATTTTCTCTGTTTCATCAAGTGTGGGACAGCACAGAGGCAGAGACTCACAGATATTTGTGCACCAAAAATCAGGGAGTTAAAGGAAATGCAAATATCTCAGCTTCTCCTATTAAATTTGCTCCCATCACAGAGATTCTTCAGGATGTTTCCTAATCCTTTAAGGAGAAAAAGAGTAATTATCTGCAGCAAAGTTTGCAGAGAAAAAAACTCACCTGTGTCTGCCTTGATGCTAGAAGGGGATGAGTTGATTTCTCCTGGCTGAGCAGAAGGGCTGTGATGTGCAGAGGGATTTCAGAAGGAGCTGGGAACCTCCCTGAATCCTGGATGGGCTCAGAACAGCCAACACTCACTCGTTGTTCTCTTTTATTTTTGGAGAGTTTCTTCCATCTCACTTTCCTTTACAGGACTTGCTGTGAAAACAGGGAAAGAAATCCTCCTTGAAAACAGCAAGTCTGAAGGCAAATGATTATTTTTGCTCTGTGTTGAGACTTAAAAAGTCATGTGGGAAGTTCAGGGTCTCTCTCCTTTCATAAATACCTGGGGCACTTAAAAACCCCTGCCATGAAAATGCTTTTCACCATGAAATGATTGAACTTGGATGCTTCATATGAGCACAGGTTCATTCATTTTCTTGTGCTTGTTAAACCTTTCTCCCTATAAATGCAGCATTTACTTTTTGATGGCAGAATTAACTTTCCAAAAACTTACAAGGGAAGCAGTTAATCTTGTGGAACTTAAAATAAAGAAGGAATCAATTCTTCAATAAATCTTGCCTTCCACATCTGACTTCCCTTGTCCAGAAATATTTACTAGAACATTACAGACATTCCCCATTAAATTAAAATTCATAGAAATCTCACACAAGGGCTATATTTGAATTCATTTTATGGCCCTAATGATCATTTTTTCCCATGTTTTTATTAGTAACTGAAAGTTGGTAGAAGCTGCCAAAACAGCAAATAGAGAGAATTCCCTCAGGAATGCCCCACAAATTCCAGTTCTCAGACTGGCTGCCATTTCCTATTGATCTCAGTCATGATGAAGTATTAATTTGTACACAGTTGAATGCCCATATTTTTTTCTAAAAATCTAATTCAAATAACTATGAAGTCTTGGCAGCTCTTAACAGAGATGAATTCTTGCTTCCCTCTCCTGTGAACCAGCTGTTGGCATCAGCTGTATCATGGACAAGGAGAAAGATCTCAGAGGTCTTTTACCTCAGGTCAGGGCTGTCACAGGAAACCCCTTAATGTAATTTATTGAATGAATTTATCAACCTATACTTTAATAGTTAAACTTGTAGCTTTCCCTTTCCAAATATTTCAGAATATTGCTTGTTTTCCCTTTCCAGATATTTCAGACTATAAGTTTATTTCAGGATATCAGTGCCCTGCCAGCAAGAATCCTCCTCACTCAGAGCTAAGTTCACTCCTGGATAATTTATTCCCATTTTTTCTCATATTACCAGTGTGCTTTAATGCCCTTCTCTGTCTCTAAACTGTAATGTTTATAAGGAACAATCATATCCTCTGCCTAAATAAATCTTGATTTACTCTGATTAAACATGGAAAGTTCTTTGAGTCTTTTCTCATATCAAAACCTATTATTTTCTCTGATTATCCCAACAGAATGAGAGTTTTTTTAGTGACAGCAAACGTTCTCTTGAGGGAAAATGATAATGACATTTGATGATGACTTAAAAAAGCAGCTACTTCACATGAGAATTTCTTCTGAAGTTGGCAGAGCCAGGAATGTTTGCATGGAATTTCCATACCATTAATACATGTTTTCTTTTGCTGTAATTTTAACCTTAATTTTGACCTCTTGGATTTTAACAGATTTGCTTTAGTGATACAGTGTTTTTAAGGCTATTGGTATTACCCTAAATTGCTGTTCTGTAAGGTCAGCCTTAACCCCAATTTAACACAGCTCTTTTGGCTTGTGAAAAGCAATAATAAGGAATTGACATTTTGCCAATTACACTTCATAATCCTTTGAGATAAACCCTGAGCCAGCCCCGTTGTCTCAGACCTGGCAGAATCAATTGCACAATTTGTGGATTTCTGTTTAAGAACTTAAATCAATGAATTATCATTGTCCACAAATGATTTCTAAATCAAACCTGAGAAGTGGAAGAAATCAGTAATGATGTCTTGTTAGTAACACGAGCTCCTGCTCCCTCCAGAGAGGCCTTTCTGCTCCTGCCTCATATTGCAACACCAGATCAAGCATTTTGCTTTAAACTTGCTTTGGGATCTTCTTCTTTCTTCAGTAACCTGCAGCTGAGAGAGAGCAAAGCTGTTTTTGTTCCCAAACTCAAGTTTGGGACAGGCAAGATGTGACTTAGGAGCTCTGCACCTGTGCCAGCATCACCAACTGAAGCTCCAGCCTGAGCAATACCTGGCAATGATATTTTGGGTGCATATTTAATGATCTTAGTGATGATCTGGCTTAGAAACAGGAGAAGGGGGTTCTTTCCTGAGATCTATTTCTTCAGCCACCTTTTCTCAGTCTATTTCCCTTTTTTTTTGGTCGTGGCAGGGCAGTGAGGGAAACCTGTCTCTCATTATCTTGTTGTACACTGGCCACCACCAGGGCCTTGATCTCAGCTGGGGCCTCAGGCACCACAGCAGTACAAATACTAATAGCACAGGGGAGCCCTTTGGTGAATATTTTTTGTTATAGATTCTCTAAGATGCTTTAAAGACTCATTTTCTGATGGGACTATTTTACAAATTTTACCCGTAAATCAAATAAATATGGCAGGAGGAAAGGGGTTTTAAAAATGACACCATTGTGGTGGAGGAGTCAGACAAGCAAGTTGTAGGATGTATTTCTATGAATACAATTAGAACAAAGCTGCTTTTTGAACTGCCTGGTTATGAACTGCTTGTGAGTAATGTGAGCTCGGTGTGTTCAAGAACATTAGAACAAAATTAATCACCAATAAATCACTCAGCAAATAATTCTCCCTCTCTGACATCCCTATTCCTAATTAGCTCGCTGTCTTTCATTTGCTAATGGCAGTTAAAGCCCCAATCAATTTCCTAGTAGGAAACCTAGTGAAGAAAAAAAGTACCTGTGGAAAGAGGCTGAGAACATGTGATAGCTGAAAGGAAGAGTTTGAGGAAGGTTTTAGTGGCTTTTTTCCTTCTTTTCACCCTTCACTATTTCTGGATTTCAGTGATTTAGTTCTTCACTGATTTATTCTTTGCTTCACTGTCCTTGGGTATGAGAGTGGTGGAATTGGAGTGGCAGAAGATAAAAAGCACTTCATGGATCCTACTTTCTTCTTAGCAGTGCTTGAATGTAGATAAGCAAATCTTTTTTGAGGCTCACTTTTGAAAGTATTGGACTGTCAGGGCAGAGAGGCACTTCAACAAAAGGTGGGGGGAATTCTTAGGAGCAGCAATTTTATGAGTGATGCTTCCTGCATCCAACATCTTATTTTCCTGACTTCATATCACATTGTGCCCTGAGGCAGTATCACATCTGGCAGCTGCCTGCCTCCACCTTACTGCTGCAGCAGCTTGAGGAAAGGGGGAAATGCCCTGATTGAAAAGGCATCCCAGAGCAGCAATGGTTGTACGTGTGTTATTCTGTTTTTCACACTCCCAGATCCTGCAGACAAGATGCTGCACAAGGAAAGGAGCTGTACTAAAAGTGGAGTGGCTCTGCTTTGGGCCAAGCACATGCTCATTGTTGTTACACTCACTAAAAAAACTTTCCTGAGGATTGAAGGGACTCCTTTGCCTTCAAAACATAAATGTACTCCTCCTGCTTCCTATCTGTATGGTGGGAAAGGAACCAAGCAGATTTAATAATAAAAATCCCACTCCTTTCTTTCTCTCCAGATGCAAACTGCACCTCAGAGATCTGTTTCCTTTCCAACCCCCTCAGGATGGCTGCCCTGTTTCTGTTGGTTTCTAGGCACCTTTCCACCTCAATCTGCCTTGCCAAAACCATCAGATATCTCTGTCATGTGAACTAGGCAGCGAGCCAGCAGGTCAGGGCTTACACAATTTGTGGCGCCTACTTAAAGTGTCTGAGATTCTTACCAAGCAGTCTGAACCTGGGGGCAAAGTGTAATTCTTTCCCTCTCTCCCCTATTTATGAAATCCCACAAAGGTAAGCCACGGCACTGGTGGGTTGCTCTGGCTTTTTATTTTTCTGTGGTGGGGGACTCAGAAGAATCCTGCATGGCTTTGGCTGCAGGTTAATCCCTGCTTTGTGGTGAAGGTGCAAAGCAGCTCGTGTGACAAATGTAAAAAAAAAAAAAAAAAAAAAANGCAGGTTGGGTTAAAAGGAGCTGTATCTAGGAATAGTGTATGAGAGCCTTACCCAGGCTTTAATTACTTCTTTCTCAGGCAACATTTTCATTGAGCTGAATTGGAGATTTCCTGTCACCAAAGAATTTTTGGACACAGTGCAATACAGACTGGCTACGTTGCATTTAATTACAAATATCCACATTTTCCTAAGCACAAATGGTATTATAATGCTTTAACCAAGGTGAACATGGAAAAACTGAGTCAGTCAAAAAATGACCTGGGGAGAAAGAATTTTAAAAATAACAATTCTCCCAGTTCCTGTTGCATTTTCTTCCTCTTTCACTGCTGTCTGGTTCCACATAGTTTTGCTGTGCTCCTCCTCAGAGCATTGCCACACCACTCCTGCTCTGACCCAAACACACCCACACCCTCAGCCAGGTGCTGTCTGTCTTCCCAGCCTGAATTTTTACATTTTCTCCTCTGCAGCACCTACCAGCCCGTTCACTCATGGCTTGAGAGCAGAATAAAATGAAAGAATAACCCTCTGTCATCATCTGAGACCACGGGGACACTGGATAATGTGCTCCCTGATTATTCTGGGACCTCCCCATAGCAGGAGCTCTATGGATGATACAGAGCAACACCAGAATTTAGCACTGGTGTTTTATTGAATGTGCCAGGCACACTTGAGATGGGTTTTGGTGCAGGTGGAACTGGGGTTTGCTGAGGTTCTGAGCAGCCCCAGCCTCGCTGCTCCCTGCAGATGCTGGGCTGCCCCTCCAAAGGAGCAGGAAAAATGCACCATCCCTTGCCTTTTCTTCTGCCAGGAGCTGAAACACATGGCTTGATTTGGGCAGGGATCTTTCCTTCCTCCCCTTCCTCCAGGACAGAATTGTGAGAAATCACTCTGGGCCTCTCTCCCCACTCCAGAGGCAGCAAAATTGGGAATTGCTGCCAAGTCAGGGAGCCCCACGATGCCCCTGGGTTCCCATCCCTCATGTCTCTGGATGGCTCCTTTTCCTCCTGTCCTCACCTCAAACACATTGGGTGAAAGTGAATTCCCATCCAGCAGCCACTCTCAATAATTGGAATTTCAGCTGCTGTACATTGCCATGCTCTTCCACATGCTCAATGCATTTAATCATAAAAAGAGCTCATGTATGGAAAACACATGCCCACTGTGGGCAGGCCAGCATGACAGCTCTGAGTCAAAGAAATTGTGGATATACCCCACAAAAAATTCCAGGAAACTTTTTCTTTAGGATACACACAGAACACATAAATGAAGTTATAAAAATCAGCTGTGCTCTTTTGCTTCCTTTCATGCTTTAGTTGTTTGGGTTTCTTTCACCCCAAAATGAATATTTCCCCAGGCCTCTAATAGTTTATCCCTCAGAAATACATTTTTTTTCTCAGCAGCATTAATTTGTGCACAGAGCTGTGTTAGCACTGGGACACTGGATGGAAGCCACAGCAGACTTGTAAATTGGATTTTTCAGACATCTGCAGGAAAGGATCACACTTCTTCAGTTTTCTAGGAACATGTAACAGCTTTTATGACTGGAAAAAACCACTGGGAGATGGTGAAAGCTGGGCCTGCATGGGCTGAACTTGGACAAGGGTCAGGGTGTGGGGGCTGCTGCCAGGACACTGTCAGGGGGAGCAGAGGGGAGGATTTAGATGGATTCTGAGCAAATAAAATGGGAAGTTCAGCAGGTTGATAACCAGCACAGATGATCTGCTCCATGGTGCTGGTAATGGCAGTGTTGGCACCTTGCTGTGCCTTGCCAGCCCTCCCTCTGCCAGGGCACTGGCAGTACCCAAATCCAGCCTCCTGCAGGCTCCCATTCCTCCATCCTGGGATCAACTGGCTCTGGAAAGATTTTCTTGCCTTGTGCAAAGGTGTTGTGCTGCCACAGACACTCTGCCCTGAGGGATTTCAGAGGGATTTACAGGCTAATTAATAAGGAGCAAAGGCCGACTGGTAGAAATGCCAATTTAAAGCCCATCCCTGAGCCCTGTATGGGACAGAAAGCCTCAGCACACAAGGGATGGCTGCACACAGCATTTTTGGGCTGCTCTGTCCCTCAAGCATGGCCAGAATAGGAGCATAAATAAAAGTTTTACTAACTCAGCTACAACCGGAGTGTTCAGAGCCAGCAGTGCAGGCCTGGAGTTACATCATCTACTCTCATGTTTTTCTTACTCATGCCCAGAAGTATGAGGAAATACTCTTCTTCAAAAGAATATTTTGCATCTCAATAAGCTGCTTCATCCAAGATCTCAAAGGGCTCTATATCCAGTCATTAAGTGCAATTCCTATCACGCTGATGCTCATGGAGAAGCTGGTAACTGAACTCAGAAGGATGCACCCAGGAGACCTGACCCCCCTGCTCTCTTTCTTAACCTGCAAATTACATTTTCCTTAAAAACAAATAAATGACCCTAAAAATCCCTAAGAAGCTTTAGTTACAGAAAGAATGGCAAGAAGCACGGTCTGGGTTAGTGATACCACAAACCCTCATGCTTAGGCTGGAACTGTTGGAAATATTCAAGAGCCTGTATGGAAATATAACTGCAACCATGTGGCTTTGGGAAGTCATCACATGCCCAGCCTGTTACTGGCTTCAGGAGCTGGGTGCAACTCCTCCAGTGTTTATAGAAACAGAAAGCTGGCTGGGAAACAAGGCTGCGTGAATTCCTGGGAGTACAACACTTCTCCAACGTCTGATATTTCCTCTTTGCTGATATGATGATATCTGAGGCTGGAAGCCTGGAAAGTCTGGCACATGGTGCTGGCAAACTGGCAATGTATGACAGTATTCTTTTGATTCTGAATGCAGATACCTTGATAGTGTGCAAGTGTTAATCTTAATAATAACTCAGTGTGTGAGGATGGGAAACCAGAGGAGAAGAAGGAATTAACTGAAGTCAGAAAATTCTCTCTTTTGTTCCAGTTCTGCTGTTTTGGTGGTGGGAAGGAGTAAAATTCCTTCCTGACGAGGCTGGCACATTTGCAATGGAGAATTTGGGAGAGGAGGGAGTAGAATCCTGAGAGAAAAAGCAAAATCTGTGTGTATGGCAGATGAGCTCATCCCAGAGACCCCCTGGGCCAAGGTGTGCCCACCTGTCCGTGCTTCAGCTGCAGACAGAGCAGGACACTGACTCTAATGAGCCTTTGTGACTCTAATGAGCCTTTGTGACTCTAATGAGCCCTTTCCAGGTTCTTGGGCTACAGTTCTGACTTCAAAACTTCAGACTAAAGGTCTGCCTGTGTTACAGTTCACATGTTTAGGATGATGGCCTGTCACTGCTAAAATTCCTGAAGAATGCAGGTAAGAAAACCTGTTTGTGTCCGAGGTGTCTGAGTTTGCCTCAGTCATGTGAAGGTTTTACTCCCAGATCTGTCACCGTTATCAGCATTTGCAAACTCTTTTTGTACATTCCCAGAGGACTCCCTGGAAAACAAAATCACCACATTTATGCAGATTACAATCCTGAGCACTTCCAGTTCCTTTGTTTCTGGATTATCCCAAGCTGTGTGTCACACAGCAGTGGAGGGATGTGCCATTAAATAGATATGCACTTAAAACATGTCTCCATGCCTTCTTCAACCAGCAGTATGATAAAGGATTTGATTACACAGGCATTGCAGGAACTTGAAGAAGCTGGGATCCCAAGCCTTACCTTTCCATCCTCAAGAGGAAAACAGCACATTTGTCATAATTTCAGTGCCACAACCCCCCACCATTCTCAAGGAGAAGGCTCACCTTGGGGACCAAGGTATGAAAAGCATCTCCTGGGCCTGGAAGCTCCAAACAAGATTTTGAAATGCTCCTCCAAAAGAAAGAGCCCAGATTGATGTTATGATGTCCTTGGCAGTGTCTGATTTTTCTGATACCTGACACACCTATAAAATGAGTAGAGAGGGGAGATAACTGAAGGCAAATATCATGTTTAAATCCCAAGTGAATAATCCCAGAACCTGGAAATCCAACTATTTATACAGGACTTGTATAATGATTCCAGAATCTTTGTCCTAGTGCCTGGCTAGAATCTTAACACTGAGAAAAATGACTTTTTTTTTAGTTCCACTGGCCTTTCAGTGCCCTCTTTGTCTGCTGACCCTGAGGACTTTCTTTTCATTTCATTGGTGTTAGACACAGGTTCCAATCTTATTCTTTCATCTTCCAAACCCACTCCTTATCATTACCCTATATTCCAACCATGACTGCTGTAAAATTCAGTTTTGGTCTTGTTTCTCCCCTTTCTTTTTATTTTTAACTAAAAAATTCAATCAAAGCTTGACAAATAAAAGTTTAGCTGCTTGATTGATGCAAAATATGACTCAGTGGCAGATCTTAAAATGAATATGCAATATTTCAAGCAATTTTCAAGGCTCCCCCTTTTTTAATGCAGGAAACTAGAAAAGAAGCAAAGCGAAATGAAACGGTCCCTTCATAGAAAGACTCCCATCTGAAAATTGTTTTAATTCAGGGCAGCCGTGGGTATAGTTTACATAATAAAAAGCAGTTTTACTAAAGTGTCTGTGGTTATACTTACCCAGTGTAGAGGTCCTGATCAAAGCTGCCTTGCAGCCAAAGTCATCAGCATCCCGACAGCGTGCTCTGCTGAAAAGGACTTTCTTTCTCAGCTGGGATGGCTCAGACCCACTCCCAAGAAACCCAAAGCTAAGCAGAAAAGATGGTGTAAAACCAGACACCTTTTTTTGCTGTTTCAGTATCAGGAATTAAAGACAGGGAGAGCTGGGATGGAGATGTGGATGTTTAGGAAAATAACTGAGTTTCATAAGCAGAGTTGGGGCTTGGTGTGAGCAGCCATGAGACTGGGGATGGTCACTGCTTCTGTTTCCCTTATCAGCTGCAGAGAGAGACAATGCTCAGATGGAGCACAGAATATATTTCAGAGCTGAGGATGTAAAGGCAGAAGGAATTCTCCTCATCACAGAACTGATTCATTTCACAAGTCAGCCCGTTTTCCCTCCCCTCATTTCCCCAGTTGTACTCTGCAGGCCTTGCAGAAAGGAAGGTGCACTATTATGTTACAGTGATGTGACCAAGAGAGCCAAGGAGGGGCAGATATTGAGTGCACAAAGCTGCTTCCCCAGGTGATCCAGGACCGGGCATATCTCACCCCATAGGAGCCTTTTGGTTTTGGGTTGCCCCTTGGTCTTTTCATGTTTCCTCCCTCCCTTAGGTATGTCACTTCTAAACATCAACCAAATACTTCTCTGGGCACAAAATGAGGCCGCTACAGGCCTTGTTCTTTTGAACTGGGATCCAATTTGACTGGCGTCTCCTGACTTTTGGTAAACTGTGTGTTCTGAAGTGTGAGAGAGATCCCTGCAGCAATAATGTCCATATCAAATCATAATTAAAAACAGCAGTGAGGAATGTGCTGAGATTTGAACTGTAGAGACCTCCCAGGCCTAAAGCCCAAACTGCAAAACAGGACTTAAAAGGCTCATGGAAGCTTTAAACATCAGACATTTAATCACAACGAGTCTGTAGGGATGATTTCCAAAAAAAGAAACAAAATCGCACCACCACAGAGAATAATAACAAGATCTGAGCGTGTGTTAGAGCAGAGAGACAGTTCCTTCACAAAGGGGTCACACGCTGTGCATCTACTTTTCCATCTACCAACGACAGCTTGAACATTTTCAAAGACATCTGCAGTGGGAATCACATCGAGCCAAACCTGGGGGAGAGGGAAGGAGGCTCTGAAGCAAGAGGATAACGTGCTTGTGATGCAGTGGCAGCCTGCCATGAGTGGGAGGGCTCCACCCAAAAGTATCAAAAATAAATTAACACACCTATCTTTTCTTAGACTTCTTGGAACCTCTACAGGTACTGCTGTCGATTTCCTTACTACGAGGTGCACTTATCCCGAACTGGGTCAGCGAGGAGGTGAATGAATAAAAAAGGTCAAGTCTCTGGGTCTGCCTGGCTTAGTTCCTCAGAGCAGATACCCAGGGATGGCATCAAAATGGGCAAGTGTCAATGAAATGTCCTGCACCTCTTTAAAAGTGGATATCTCTGGCTCACCAGTGAGATCAGTGAGTGGAAACAAAGTGAGAAAATGTTTGAACTGCTATTTTTCTCATGGACCACAACAGGACTTGAGAATCCCAATTGATGCCAAAGCAGGGCTGGGTTTAAAGTGTGGGATTCTGATGAAATGTTGATGACAAATGAGCTGGGCTCTGAATGGAGTGTTGCCCATAGGCTGTGTGTCTGCTTCACTGATGGGGGGACTCACAGTATTGAATAATCCCAAATTCACTTCATGCTGCCCCAGCAGGGATCAGCCTGACCCTTTACCTACAGGCACAGGTACTAAACACTGCATTTCACACTGCACTGTCAGTGCTGGGGAAGGATTTTCATTTCTGTGGGTTATTTACAGCCCTGCTGATGTGCTTGGAGACCTTCAAAGCTCACTGTGACACTGAGCCTGTTTTAGTCCACTGATTAACAAACTGATCACTCTAATTTAACAGAGGGATGATTTTATTGCATGTTATGGAAAGGAGTTGGGTTTGTGGGGTTTCCTGGCCTCTTCCCACAACATCTCGGCATTGCTGATGGAGACAGTGTTAAGATTTATGACTGATTCTTTCTACCAGCAGAGGTGGAGGGTGGGCATCAGGAAGACTCTCTGGTGCCTTTATTTGTCCTTAACACCTAAATACAATGATATTTCTATATTTAAGAGAGATTTCTTTGGTGGTGGCCATTTGCTGTCAAGGGTTCCATTGACTGAGGCAACAATGCTAAATTCAGAACAGGAGTGGAATGTAACCTGGGGGAAATATAATCATGGAGTCAGTCATGCTTGGAAGGGATCATCTCCACTGTCCCACCATGGACAGGGACACCTTCCATTATCCCAGGCCCAACCTGGCTTTGGATGCTTCCAGGGGCAGCCACAGCTTCTCTGGGCACCCTGTGCCAGGGCCTTGCCACCCCCACAGGGAATGATTTCTTCCTATATCCAATCTAAACCTGCTCTCTGTCAGTGTGAAGCCATTTCCCCCTGTCCTGTCTTGTAGGAAATAGAAAATAAAATTTGGCTTCTGCGAGGGATGGGTTAACTATGGAAATTGTAACTCAGATTTGAAATCAACCTGTAACCAATTAAACACATACATCCTGCAAAAACAAAGTGTGAGACCAAGGATTTTGTTGCCCACAGAGACTTTTTTGGCCACTCAACTGTTCTCTGTCCTAGACTGAGGCACAGAGCTCCGGGCACATTGAACGAGAATGTGATGAGAAAAGAGAGACAAGGGAATGGTAAAGGTGACAAAATGGAAGAAGTGGATCATGGGTATGGCTGTGAGAGGCAGGGAGGGAGAATGGGCAGATGGGTGTAGCCACATTCCTTGTACCTGCTCAGGTTAACACTGTTGGGGGATCCCATCTGGAATTTCACCTTTTGGGGAAGTGATTTGCAGACCTGCTGGGATTCCTGCTCCAGTCTCTGGTCAGTGCTATTATTTAAGAACTTATTTTGGTTTCTAAAGGGTTTTCTTTGATGCCCTTCAGCCTCCCTCGCTGTTGTCTTGTACAGGATCTCCCACTTGACTTTGTGTAGGAAACACCTTTCAGCTTGGTCTGGCCCTCTGGCTCCTCATGATAATTGGGAGAAAACAGAAGAAACATCTTCCAATATTCCTTCAACACCTGAGCTGGGATCCCTGTCCAGCTGAGAAAGGTGGGACAAAGACAGGAGAGGCAGTGGCAGGGCTGAAGGTCTCACAGGAGCTCTGTGCATTAAGGAGAGGGAGATAATCTCCAGCCTGATCTCTTCACGTGGAGGGAGGAATGCTACTGTTGGTACACGATATCCCCAAGCACACATGGGGCAAGAGGCTGCTGATGACATAATTATTGTGCCTTTACAGCACCTTGAAGCCGCAGCCAAGATCAAAGACAAAATCAGGCTTGTGCTCTTACAGTAAAAACAAGCATGAGGTGACAAAGAGAAGGATTATAGGAGTGAGAGAACATGGAAAGGGATCCCATGTGTGGCTTTCAGCCTTCTGGGACCAGGATTCTGAGCAGATGGCCCTCACCTCCAGCATTCTTCCTCTGGCACTGTTGCATTGCAAAGAGGTGTTTATTCACCTCTGTGTGTGTGTGTAAACTCTGATGTTTGTCAGGAGTTATTTTTTGAAGATCTTGGCATTTTGGTGCCAAGTGCCACAAGTGCCATGGCACTCAGTGCCATGGTTTAGTTGAGGTGTTAGGACATGGGTTGGACTCAATGATCTTTAAGGTCTCTTCCAACCCAGTAATTCTGTGAATTCTGTGAATTTTCTGATTTCCAAAATTGTGTGCAGCTTGGAGGTTCGTATGCCTGTACGGAACTTGATCCAAAGGTGAAGTTTTATGCTCTGTGCCCTTCTCAAATAGTTTGAAACAGAAATGCTCAAACTGACTCAAACCAGACCACCTTGGATGGCAGGACTGGTAGAGCTTCACTGCTGTCCAGCATTCCCCCTGATCCACTTGGACTCGGAGAAATGGGATCTATTCACCCAGAAGAGAGGCACATTAAGGGTTTGGGCCAGCCTTCAAGTCAGAGCTTTCAGGTCCAGCTTCTCAGGCAGAGCTGTGTCCTGCAGAGCTCACCCTCCATCCCTGGAGGGAACTGTGGCAACAGGATGCCTCCTGTACCACACCAGGCTAAAAATAATCCACCAGAACAACAGGCAGCAGAACAACCTCTGCGAGATGTTTCTGTCCTCAGCTCTTGGCCAACTTCCTTCCAAGGCTGCCACATTGCCCAGCCTGTCTGAATCCCATCTCCAGCTCCAGGAGTTTCCATCCCATCCTGTGCTCAGGCCATGAATAACTGCCTTGTTATGTACATGCAGGGTGGAAGGGTGGGGTGGAAAAAACCTCTGGTAGGAGCCTGTCTTGAGCTTGCAGTAAATACTTACCCAACAGAAATGAGATTTGGCAGCCGTGAGGAGAACTTCTGGAAAATCATTTCAGGTTCCTAGGAAGTGAGGGAGGCTTTTGCTAAAGGGTGGGGACAATTTTCTTTCCCTTGATATTTCTTGTCTGAGAAAGGGGAAGATCTAATTCCTCATTAGTGATCCAAGGAAATCCCCTGTACCTAATAAAATATCCTCTGCACCTTGTCCATGCTTGTCCTGTCTTTAGGGAAGCCTCAGCAGGAACCTGGAGCAGGGAAGTGCCAGATCTGTCCCTCTCCACCAGTCCCAGGAGCTGTGGGATTCACCCAGGCTCCCTGTTGGGAATGCCAGGCAGAGGAAGGCAGAGAGCAGAGGAAAATCTGTCAGGAAACATCACTTTAAATCACTGAAAGGTTCCTGTTATTCTAAACCTTTTGACTACTGGGGAATACAAACAACATAAAGTAATATTTTGTTTTGCTTTTCTTCATTGTGTTCTGTTGTCATCCTTGGCATTGGCCCACAACTATTTACCCAGCAGGGAATAAAATTGAAGGATTAAAGCTACTGTTTTAATTCATAATAGACGAGCCTTCAGTGCAATATATTTGTTTTACTGTATAATTTATAAACACCTGGCCTCACATCTGCAGCTTACAAGGCACCAAGGATTCCTGTACCAATAATGAAGGACATCACTTAATCTGGGCATTTGAATGGTGAAGAACTTAACATTTATCAAAATTAAAAATTCATAGTTTCACAGATTTTTTTTAAACCAACAAAGTGTTTCAATACTTAACCACTTGTTCATAGATATAAACATGTGAAGTAATTGTTTCATTGCTGGGACTATGACTTAAGGCAAAATTTGCACCAGCTTGGAATAATTTATGTGCATCTCAATCACCTGAATGGGCTGGAGATTATTTACATGTTTTGTAAATATTTTTGATATATTATACATATTCCCTACATTTTATACATATTCCATTTAAAATTAAAAATTCCAGCTCCACAATGCAGAAGGCCATAAGCGTGTGAGTGCACTCCCTTCAGAAGGAACATTTTTAATATGGAAAGTACTCTATATGCATTTTTATTCCTTATTTCACTTTGCTGCATATTTGTTTTTATTCTTGCTGCCACAATTGTTGCTAGAGATGGACCTGAAACAACACATTTGTCTTTGTTCTTCTCCTCCAGTCAGAAAAGTTGGTTGTCCAGTCGTGAAATTACCTTTAAGTGATGTTCCATTTGCCTCTTACACTGTCATCCTTTCTGGTGTCCCTCCTGGAGGGTGGGAAGGTCCTAAAGAAAAAAAAAACTTAGAAAGTAGAACATTGTGGAGAACATTGGGCCTATTGTGGGGCTGAGCTCTCACACCTGCACCAGGCTATGAGGAGATGAGACAAACTTTGAAAATTTTGACTCCAAGGAGTCAAATCCTTTTGCTCAACAGCTCAACTCTTCTCAGTCTTCAGAAGGAGCTGTACAAATCTTCACTGCCAGAGTTCCACCTGCCCTCTGGGTGGTTGGAGTTTACAGCTCCTCTTGTTTTCCTCACAGCTTTTTTGTTTGCTGCGAGGTTTACACGGCGCTTCCGTCCTGTTTGCATCTACAACATCTCGCTCTCACGCAGAGGGTGGAGGCACCTCTCCAGACACTGATTCCTGTAAACTGATGGCTTTGATTAGTTTAGATGAAAGAGGCTCTTATTATAAACCAGCCCATGCTGGGTGCATGTCTGTGGGTGGATGGTTCACCCCGAAAGGAGAGAGAGGCTCCAGACCCAGTGCTGGGGTTTGGTGCGGCAGCAGCTCCATCTGGAGACTTCTAACACCAACATTTTCATTCTGTCAACTGCCTCCAGCAACACTGATAATGTTTTTGAGGTAAATAGGAACAACCACTTTGATTTGGCCATCTCAGAAGTGATTTTGCCCTCAGCACAGACTCAAAGGCCATCCTCCATCCTGAGCTTGAAGGGGATAATCAAACCACCAAGCAAATTCTCTGCAAATATAAGGATCTTTATTTGGAACAACTGATTAATTAATTTTGTTCCTCTCTTTTATTTTCCATCTGGGCTGTCAGAAAATGTAGGCAATGCTGGGATTATTGACTACATGTGATCTTTTGGGGAGCTGTACAGGTGAAACCTCTAACAGGGGGACCTTCAGCAGAAACAGGAGCAGGATGCTACATCTGACACTGTGCTCCTGACACAGAAGGAGGGGTTTTTGTCAGCTGGGTAATGAGGGAGTAAGGCCTTGTCAGGCTTTAATTTGTGTGAGCAGAATGTGTTTAGACTGGGTGAGGAGGATGTTTTGGCATTGGGCGATGAGGATGTTTGGTTAAGCCGCTTGATAAGTTGGGTAAATCTGACATCAAAGACTTTGATAAGGTATTTCTAAGATCTTTGTGACTTCAGTGATGTTGTTAGTACAGAAATGATATAAAGATAAACGAACTGACACTTCACCAGCTAAATAGGTTTCCCCCTAAGTGTATTGTAGGGTGGATCAGTGTACACAGCTTGGGGTGAGCTGGGGAAAGGAATGGTTTCCCAGAACTCTTCCTAGCAAATTGAAGAACCACCTGCTGGTCATTTCCTTCTGCTGGGCAGGAGAGGTGCGTTCAGGAGGGATATTGAGCTGACATGAGCTCCTTGGATTCCAGCAGCAGAATCAGGAGACTCGCTGAAATCAGCATGTGATGACTTGCAGGGCTTTCAGTGCAACCAGCTAGCACCAAACCCAGCAAAGGCAGCAGGGCTGTAATTAGATTTTACCTAAACAGGAGGCCAACAAGGGCCTTTGGCTGCTGAGCTCCACCAGGGAGCTGCGAGGAGAACAGGAGACCCAAAAGATGCAGGGATGGTGTGAGAGCCTCACCCAGAGCTCTGTTTGCTGCAGAGAAAGCCCTCAGGGTCTCACAATGGTCTGTAATCCAAACCCTCTGTGACCTCCTGGAATTTCTGCCTCGTGGGGCAGGACAGCACAGCCCCTTGGGAGACACTGGGGGAGCACTGATGGGGCTCAAAGCTTGAAGTTGCCCTGGAAATAACCAGGTTATGGGACAGGGCTCCCAGGGAATGGGGAATGTCCTTTCCAGAGCTCTGAGGAGCAGTGTTCTGCCCGTGGGTAGCCCAGACAGGGGGGAAGGTTTCTCCTTTCCCACCAGCATGGGGCTGCTTTGCTTGGCTTCAAGTGTAGATGATTGTACTCAATCTCAAATCACCCTTTCCTACCTTTTTCCACCACAGCAAAAGGTGATTTTAGTGCAACTAAAGGCAGTGATTTTAGTGGACAGAGGAGGTCAGCAATGTTCTTCACCTTTAAGTTTGAATTCTGTCCCAGGCTGTCTCCATTGTGCTGGCCCAAGGCTGCTCCAACTCCTGCAGCTGTTGCTCACCTTCCCCAAGACCTGGTCAAGCAGCTCAGGCTTGGAACTCACCCAGCTGTCCCCAAGGTCTCTGAGAAGAATTTCTTTCACCTCAGTGGGTATTAGAGCATGAAGGCAGCAGGAGGGGCAACCCTTTTTGATGTTCTCCACTTAATTTTGTCATAGGATCATTTTTGGATGTAGGTTTTTATTCCTAAGCCGTGACTTAGGAATAAAAACCTACATCAGAAGTTTTTATTTTTTATCAGAGGTCAGAGAATGGTGATAGAAAATAAGGAGAAAAGGAGTTGTTCTTCTAAATAGTAAAAGAGATTTTCTGCTCTGAAGTAAATCCCTGTGTCCTTTCTTTTCCAAGGACTCCATGCAAAACATGGGCCAAACCCAGCTAATGAAATTCTATTTATCTTAATGATCCTCTGGGCACAGGAGATCCTTGATGACCAAACTGAGTTGACACCTGCCACTATTAAGTTCTGCTCCTGAAAACTCTGAGACAATCCCAGCAGATAAACAACACAACATGGTTCCCATTATGATATTACCATAAAGCCAGACAGCCTCATGTTTACCCCATAAATAATTAGTCACCAGGCAAATCACAAAAAAAATAAAATAATCCCACCATCACCTTAAATTACCTGTCAAACATTTACCTCCGTTTGTCTTTTAGGGCATTTATTTTTTTGCCGTGTGGTCCTGGTCCTTGATTAGTTTAACAACCCCCCTGCATTTTGACAGCAGAAGAAAAGAAGAGGTGATTATTACAGTTACTGCTCTTGCTTTGCCTTGAAAGTCCATTCTAAAGAAGGCATTAGAGGAGGCTTTCTTGTGGCTGAGAGATCAGATTACCACAATTAAAGTAAAAAGGTGTGGTGCTATTTACTCTGCATGTTATGACACATGAAAGAAAGTGATTCAGGCAAGAAAAATAATTACACATTAATTTGTGTTTGGCAACTTCGTTTCATATACGTGGCCCACAGAGCTTAGATAAAAAGCTATTTTGTCCAGCTTTGTGTAAACTGGGAGGAGGGTTTGTGCTGCAGTTTACGAGGAGGTGTCTGTGTGAGTGGGGATGAGGAAATAACCTCCTGATCCTCCACCACGGCTGCATTTTCCACCACGATACTCCACAGTGCCCACTCAGCTGAGAAATGGCCCTGCAACCCAGAAACTCAGCCTGGGTTTGCCAAAATTCTTGCAAATTTGAGAATTCTTTGCAGTTTTGAGCAGTTCCTGAGCCTTGTGTGTGATTTGGTGTGAATCACATCACAGGCACAGCAGGGATTGTTGGGGGTCTGTGCAGGGCCAGGAGCTGGACTTGGATAATCCTTGTGGATCCCTTCCAGCTCAGGATATTTTGGGATTTTGGGAGCTCTGGAAACACAAATTCACCCAGGTTTCTGTAAACTTAGGGTACCTGCAGTGTGGGCTCAGCACAGCTCGGGAGGGAGTTCAGCTTTCACAGCTGAGCAAAATGTGTGCAATAAATTGTGTGGCAGATCCTCTTGTGCCTTGGAAATATCCCCTTGATCATCCTGGTGATGACACAGGGTAGAAAACACAGGGAAGAAAGCTCCAAAACACCCAGGAGGGTTTCAGGGGTGTCCTAGAGAGGCAGGATGTTAGAACTGGGAAGAATTGTTCAGTCTGAGTATGACCAGCATGACCACAGTCCTGCTCCCTTACTGTAAATGATCCCACAATAAACCCTTGACAAATTCTCAGACAGTGCAGGTTCTGTGCTAGGCAGATGTTAATTTTACAAAAATGATCTCAAACTGGCGTTCCTGCAGCTTTTCATAAAGTGGTACACAGACATTTGTATCAGGTCTGTGAGCACAAGAGCCTCTCTGCTGGGGAAAGCACCCTCAAAAATGGAAGGAACAGCCAAAGAAGCTTCAAAAACAAGGTTTGCCATCTTATTTTCATTTCATATTTTCAGAAGAACTCTCTGTATAAAGTTGTGGAGTCCTTTTGACTTCAGGACAACCTGAAGTTAATGACAGCAGGCAATGACAACAGCAGAAGGTTTGGCCCTCAGGAGAATCTCCTCAAATCCCTGCAGGAATAACAGAGTTCAAGCAAACAGCAGGAATTCATAACGTGGAGAGGACAAATGCATGAAATGCAAACCCACAAAACTTCATTTTCCCACAAAGTAAGCTTTTTGCATAAATCATCATTACCCACTGCAAAGAGGAGGTTTTAATATTAATGAAAGGTTGGCCATCCTTATATCAATATGTATGTTGGACTGGCTGTCTGGGTATGGAAACAGGATGTATTTACATTAGTAAATAAAATAAAATTTCTGAACCTACAGGGGGAAATCCAGCCAATGGAATTGTGTTTGTTTCCTTATAAAAGTTTGTGGGACATTTTTTACAGCGCAGTCTAAAATGGTATCATTTATTCTGCATGCTGATTAAAAATTATATTGATTTAATTTGGCAATTATTGTCCCTTTTCTTACTGCCAACCTATTTTTAGCCTTCCAGACGAGAGACACTCAGCTTTTTTACATACCACTACAAAGCATTAATTCTAATCTGTGAGCTGCAGAGCGGAGGGAACGCAGGATCCTTTGCAAAATGCTTTTCTTGGCATGGCCCTGGCATGGCTGCATCACTGGCACAGCTGTCAGTGCCTTCTGTAAACTCCACCAGTTCCTCATAATCCCCTGGCACTTCTGGCAGTGGTTTATTCTGGGTATTGTGTGGCTCAGTAACCCCAGCACAGCTGCACCAGGTGAAATTGGAGTTTTTTCCTGGTTGTCCATCCCCAGCACTGCTCAGTAGCAGATTTTGTGGATTATTCCCCAGGATTTGCTCCAGCTGTTTGTGGCTCAGGGGTATCACCAGCCAGAGCTGCCTCCTGCCAAGCCAAGAGCTCTCAGAACATCAAACATGCAGAAAGGCACTTTCATGTGCAGGACAAAGTGTGTTTATGAGAACTGCAAAATGTCCATTCTGAACCAGCAGCTGCTTCTGAGGAGAACAAATCCAAAATATTTCCCTCTAGAAATAAACACACAAGTGGTGCATCCCTTTCTGTGTTTACTGGCAGGTGTCAGCACCAAGAAATATAATTAAGGTCTGGATAGTCCTGGATCATAATGGTACCTCTGCTTGGGAGCTTCAATTCCTTAACATCAACCTGCCCCAGGGGACTTGGAAGGTGGCCAGAGCCATTGACAGGTTCATAAAATGTAGGTGGCACCCTCTAAAGTCTCAGAAATGTTTTCAGAAAAAAAAAAAAAAAGAAAAAAAAAAGTGTGGTATTTCCATTGTGCTTCAGAAAACAAACCCTTCAGGAAGAACCAGAAAAAAAAATAATGGAAACATATGAAACGTAAATTGGATACACTCAAAGTTAATGAAAGGAAAATCTTTTTTCCATTTTAGTTAATGTCTTAAATTAGAATTTTGGTATAAAAGCTGGAAAACAGATGGAGAGGATATATATTTTTTTTTAAAAAGAATAATTTGTTAGTGAATTTGAGGCTTGTGAATGAGAGTACCTAATAATAGCATTGGCTTGAGCAAGCCTTGGAGTAGATTGCAACTACTTTGGTTCTTCCACTGGATTTCTCCCACTGCACTGCAGGAACGTGTCTGTGTCCTGTAGCCACATCTAGCACCTCCTGTGGGTCTAATTCAGCCAAAAACTGCTCCAGCTCCACTCTTTCCCCAATATTCATGACTTGGATGACATCTTCCTTTGTTTGTTTCTTCATTCTCCCTTGGACCCCAGCACTGCCCATTTCTGACACTCTGTGTGGAGATCTTCTATCCCACCTTGCCCAGTTTAGAAAATATTAAATTGTCCTCATTTTCTGCCCTTCCCAGTCTTTTCCCACCTTTACCTGTGGGCATCCTATTATATTATTCAGATTTTCCACTGCTTCTGGTAAAACTCATCAAGTTGTACATTCGCAATTTACACTGAAAAATATAATAAAGAAAGGTTATAAATCCTCATTTGAAATTGCCCATTAAATACTGTTTTTCTTAAAAAGAACCCCAATTATTCCTCTTTTTCCATTCCACAGAGCTTCCCATGTATTTTTTCCTGTGTGTTTATCAGCCATCTTGTTTGCATAGCTGCTCCCCAAGAGATCTGTCACGGCTGGCTCACAGCACACTCTGCTGATTTACAGCAGCAATTAATAATTCCACATCTCTTGGGAGGGGATGGATTTCTATCTCACGAGGAAGAGCAGCAGATGATACCCACAAAATGCTGATGAGCCTTTTTTCCATCTGAATCCAAACACAGGGTTCATGCACAGGTGACAAGGAAGGTGTTGAGCGAGTCTGGAGGAATCAGAGCTCCAGGGAAGCCCCAGGTAGGGAAGTCCCAGGGAGTGGGGCTGACATCCTGCCCTGACTCACTGGGGTCTGTCCCTCCACCTCTGTGGGTCCAGCTGGCCCTGTGGCCATCCCACACTGGGACTGGCTGGCCCTGCAGGTCAGCAGCTCCAGAGCCGGGAGCGGAGTTGTGCAATTAAACTTGCAAAGCAGCAGCCCACACTCAGACAGCCCTATCTGATCCTCCACCAGCAGCCAGGCTGACACACACCATTGACTGGTAGGCAGAGGGAAGGCAAAAATGACCAGGTTTGCTGCTTTCATTCAAATAATTCCAGGCCTGAGTTTTGGTCTCTGCCCTTCTTCTCATGCCACCCTCACAAAGGGGAATTAGAGCCGAGGGGAGCTGCAGAGCAAAACCAGGGGTTTGTACCAACACAAAGCACCAGGAGACCCTTCCTTCACCCTGGCCTTTGGTTGCACTTCTGGGCATTCACTCAGCTTGGAGAACACCAATTTTCTCAGACAGTGGACTGTGAAAAGCTGCAAGTGCAAGAGGCACGCAGACCCCATCGATAATAACAATCTTATTCAGCAGTCGTCCATAAATTTTTCCTGCCTCAAACACTGTTTATTCCAACGTACCTGAGTGTTCCTTGGCAACAGGAAAAGTGGACATCTTAAAGCTCCCAGAGGTGTCTTTGCCCTGACCTTGTCTGCCATTTAAACCCCTTCACAGCTTAGCACATTTTTGACCTTGCCCCATGTAGGCTGCATGGCTTTCCCTTCCCCACTAATCCCTCCACTCTCCTTTTCCAAAGCTTTCCCACAACCACACTGAACCAGGGTTGGGAAGCAGCAGGAAGAAAGACACTGAGCTCAATCTCCAGGTTCAGCACACTCTCTGTGTTGGCTGGTTTTTCAGGGGAGAGGAATGTCTATCAGATGAGGACAATCTTTGGGGTTTTGACTGTCCAGTGCCAAGCACACGGCCAATATCCAAAATACTGAGGATTGACCTGAAACATCAGCATTTTTATCTAGGGATAAACTGGAAACTCGTGAAGGCACAGGCAAAGAAGGAAGGGAGAAAGCCTCCCTGGGTTGCTTTCAGTGATTTGAAGTGATCCTAAGCTGAAGGCACCTCGGCTGAGGCCTGAAACGTTGGCTTTGCACACACATCCAGATCCGTTTAATAACCTGGATGTACACAATTGCCTTTCAACCTAGAGCATTATATAACACTTCACATGGTTTTGCAAGGAGTGTACCAGGGAGTATTTGCAAGGAGCTGAGCCAAGAAGCTGTACAGACAGCAAGGCGTCTGTGTTGCCACTACAAAGTGGATGTTAATTACCTAAAACAATACATGTAATAGGCGAAGAGAAAAATGCTCTGCGCTGCCTTGCCATACCCACTCATCTAGTGCATCTCTAACTGCACAGTTATTTAGCCTGCAGGGATCATAATTAGCTGCTTCATAAATTAATAAGGGAAAGGAGGAGGGAAGGGGGAAAGCTACCAGTGCAAGAATGGTGGGAAACTTTAGATAGGATGTTTCTCGAAGAATGTCGTTAGCAGGCATAATTGCTTCATTAAATAAAGGCACAGACAAATGCACAGGGATCCTCTGTCCCTCGAGAGAGAAGGGTTGGAAGGGTTGCTTGATAGGCACTGTGAGGATCTGAGTTGAAGGACACCCTGGAGGTGCCACCCAGTGCCCAGCATGGCAAAATCTTCCCAAAAATCCATGGAAAAGTGACGTGTGCCTAACAGTGATTCATGACCCCCTCTAACACCTTCCATCCACGGCACTCAAAGTGTTGCAAACAACAATTAGGGAAGTCTTGCAGGGCTTGTAATGAGCAGGGTGAAGGCACTGTCCCTGCTGTGCAGATGGAGAAACTGAGGCAGGCAGTGACACATCCTGCTCCGAGTCCCCTGGCAGGTCAGGATCAGGCCAGCTCCACCAACCAACCTGGCTATAATGAACCTGTTGGAGTCCCATTTACATCGCTTAATTAGGAGTTCATAAAAACAATGGGGTTTATTTCCTCTATTATGCAAAGAATTTACAAGGTGGGAGAAGCTTCTGCCATCAGACACCAGCCCCATTTAGGTAATTAGCTGGTTCCAGGCTGGCATTCACACATCCTCACACACCATTACCACAGCCTGCTTTGGAACCAGAACCTCTTGAGAGGCAGTGGAAATATCTCCAAAAGCCCAGGAAAATGGACAAAGCTCCATCTGACTGAAGGTGCTGCACCACTGTTACTCCTTTTGTGAATTTTATCTTCAGAGACTTCCACAATTTTAATCTCTTAATCCACCGCAACTCTTCTTGGATCTAGAGCCTGCCTTTACGGGCTCTTTCTGCATATTTCTTCCCTTAAAAGCCAGGCTTCTTGAATCACAGGGAGGTGAGGGATGTGACTTGACTGTGCTCCAACAGCAAGTCTCAATGATTCAAAGCCAGGAGTGGAATTCAGCTCCCAGGCTTCAAGGAAAACTGGGCCAAAAGGAAACTCTGCTTTTCCCATTCTCCCTTGGCCAGCCAGCTAAAAGTGAGGCACATGGGAAGCCTGTCCCACCCTGAGCAATGTGGAGAGAGTGCTTTATAAAACTGCAGCTGCTCAGGTTTGGTGGTGATCAGCTTTCTCCAGGAATATGTGGGATTTGGAGAGAAAGGCATGTGGAGCATTTTCCACTTGATTCTGAAGTATCCCCTGTGTGTGCTTGTTTGTGTTCATCCTTGCTGAACACCTCATCTCCTGAGCTTCCTCCTCTTCCCTCAGTGTTGGGATTGGGTTTTTTTTTTTTCTGTTTTCAGCTGTCTTTGTGCTCTTCCTTCCTTTTCTCTTCCTGGCCAAGGCTCTGGCAGTTTCTCTAATGAAAACAGTTCTTGCATGCAGAAAGTATTTTTGCTGTACATTAAAACCTTACATTCTTTTTTCACTCCCCTCCAGAATGCCCATTTTAGGATTGTGTGTCTCTTGCACAGTCTTGCTCTATTTCCTGAGCTCCCCACGTGCTGCCCCCCATTACTTGGTTTTACCTTTCCACTTTTTTCTCAGTGTCTAACCATGGCTCTCTTCCTGACTGTTCCTTTTTTCCCTTTTTCCTCCCTCTTCTTGGAGTTTCCTCTGCCTTCCCCAGCCCATCTCAAGCTTCCCATTGCCCTGTAAACCCAGGACACAACCTCATGTTTTCATTTGCCCAGAAAAGTAACTTTCTTCCCACATTACTGAGTTCAGCAGGGCCATTGGGATGCAGCAGCCTGCCCATGAGTTAAACTCCTGGAAAGTGAATGCTGGAATCTTATTTGAGGGAATTTGTGAAAATCTCACTCTGTGGGACAGAATTTCTGTGGCTGACTCTGCCAGGTCCCTGGGTCTGCCCTCTCCCTTCCCCAGGGAGGATTTCCATCAAGGACTCAACTGGCAACAACAAACCTCTCCCCTCCCACCCCTTTCCTCCTTATAAATTTCCATGGCACAATAAAGCATTTTCCAACCAGGACCAGTGCTGAACATTCTGACAGAGCTGAATACATCGAGCCATTTAGATTTGGGGTTTTCTGCTCGCTTGGCTTCCTAAAACTGTTGACTTCCAGTGGCAAAGCTCCCACTGACTCCACAGGGCCTTGGATTTCACCCTGTGTGTGGCTGGAGCATCTCTGACCCTGCCTTGTGTGAGGCACATCCTGATCAAGTTCCTAAAGGTAAACAAGCAAAGTGGCAAAATAAAACATCATTCCATCTATAATAATTCAGTATTAATTTCTTACAGTGCTGTAAAGTGTGTTAAGTATACCCCTTAAATTAGATTCTCGTACTCTTATTGATGTTTTTCCATAAAGGATCTGCTTTTTGCCCTGAGGATATTCAATTTTAGGCCTTTCACCCACCACAGAAGCAGTGCAGAGAGCTTTATGATAAGCAGGAACTTTTTCAAGATTTATTCTGCAAGCCTGAGTTGTTCCTTGACAGCAATGATAAGGAACCTACAGTTTTCAGGGGTTGGAAAATCTCCTATGTAGAAAAGCCTTGCAGTGGTTTAGGTCTAAGTAGCTCAGATTCCTGACTTCAGGCCTCATCTTAATTTCATATATTTAACTTAATTGATTTCAATGGGCTCATGATGACTTGCAGTGGGGGAGGTGGGTCAGGCCTCTCATTTCTGTGTTGATGGTGCAGAGAGATTCCAAAAGCACCCAGATAAATGCAGTTCTCTCTGTGAGCATGAGTCATTCCCTGGCTGGTGAGAAGGTGAGCTCTGGTCCTGTCCTGGCATTCCCTGCATGCCAGAAGGGAGCTGGAGTGAGATCAGGAGCTGTGGCATTGCACCAAGGGTTCACCAAGACAAAGGGAAAATGGAGACACACGGGGGACACTCCACCAGGATCACCAGGGGACAAGAAATGACCTTTCCTGAGCTGTCCCATTCCTTCATCCACTCCTGGCAGGAGCTGGGGGTAGCTCTGGCCATGCCCTGCTGATGGAACTCCCTCAGGAGAAGTGTCAGCTCAGTTCTCCAGGGATAAGAACAATCCCATGGGGATGGGTGCCGTGGTCGGGCACTAAACCTAATCTTAATTAATATTTAATTATTAACAGTTAATAATTCTGGTGCATGAGGCATTTGATTCACTCTCCCTTTTCTCTGTGTTGGCTGATGGTCTCAAACTGCCCTCAGGTCCAGCAGCAGTAGCAGCCAGTTTTGCCTCCCAAGTCAGTGACAGAGCTGTAGCTCTTTACTCAACAACATCCCAAGCACCTGAGCAGCACTGACCTTATCACTCCAAAAATCCCCCAGCAGGCAAAGCCTCTGTCAAATATAAATCCCAATTAATTTCAGGAACTATGAAATATGGACCCATTGGATTCAATTAAACCCCAAGCATTTCCTTTGTGCAAGCACAAGAGTAATTAAATCTTCCAAGTGCCAAGCTCTTGTATGTGCAGCAATTCCAGTTGCTCTCAAGACAGCCACATGTAAGCATGGGTTTCTGCCTACTGAAAGTGCTGCTGGGGTCAGGGAACTGGGCTTTAATTCCAGCCCTGGTGCTGTTCAAGGTTTGCAGTGTGCCCCTTCTGTCCCTCCCTCTGCCCTTCTTCAATCCCTTGCAGCCAGAGCATGGCCCGAGTCCTCCTTCCTCTGCTGGGGATGTCAAATCTGCTGATGTTTCATTGGTGATATCCCAAAACACTCCTGCAGTGGGAGAGGAATCAGGGACTGAGACCATGGCAGAGAATTCTGCATTTAGGGAGCACTGGTGCTATCCCAAACACTGTACCCATCCCATTGTTCTGGGATAATCCTTGGCATTTCCACAGCAGGGTTTTGTGTTCTGCATCCATTTGGAGAATAAGGACCCTTCCAGCACAGCCCTGCTCTCAGCCCAAATGTCAAATGTCACTTTCCACCCTGCAGAATGACTTGCTGCCTCTGAGATCACAAAAAAACAGAGCTCTTTGCATTTCTCTGCTGCCTCTGTCTCAGTATTTTAAAGCACTTTACAAAGCTGCAGAAGGAGCCTTCAACCCCCCCTCCCCAGGAAATCTATGCCCTGCACTGCTGAGGCACTGAGAAGTGAATTGATTGAATTTAAGTCACACCACATCCTTGGCAGAGCTGTGAAAGGAACCTGGGAGACCTGGGCAGGGAACCCCTCCTCAGGCTGGGGGGTTTGAGGGGCAGGAGATTTCAGCAGCACAGAAATGCCACTGCACTCTGCCCATAAACAACTTCTGCATCTCCCTTGGGAGATCCAGATGACAGAACTACAAATAGGGATGAAAATCTTGTTGAGGAGGGGATTTCAGTAATGCCAAGTGGCAGCTGAGGCATTGGGTGATTATATTGCAAAACAGGGGGTTTGTCCTTGGTGGTCCAGAGCTGCAGAACACAATTTTCCCATTTCACACAGTTAAGGGCTCTGTGTCTCTCCCTCAAAAATGTTACTGAGTTCGTCTTATAATTCAGATAGATGGGTAAAAAACCAGAGTGGGAGACCAGAGAAAGGGAATTGATGAGGCTCCCCTCATGGAAAATAGAAAGCTTTGCTCTTGTAATCTTTGTAAGAGCTTTTGCTCTTGTAACAAGCTTGTAAAAAAAGGAAAATTAAAAAAAAATAGAGAATTGCAAGGCTGGTTAAGACAAACTTAAATCTGAATCAAAACTTGAGCAAGCAGGACTTGAAAGAGAGCTTGTTTCTTCTCCTTTATTTTTTTTTTCTTTTTTGCCTCCTGGAGAGATCTTGGGTAAATAAAGCCTGGCACAAACCCTCCTGCTCCAGAAGCACGTTTTGAAGAAGGCTGAAATCAACACATTGAGGTGGTATTTATGTATTAATTAGTCAAATTAGCTGAACCAGCAGCAATCATACAGCTCAGAATGTCATTTGTGGCTTCTTGTGCCAGCCATGGGACACCTGTCTTTGACACTGAGCAGCCTCACACAAAGCTCTAAATGGAAAAATCTCTTCCTTTTTTCCTTTCCCTGGCCCAGGAAACGATTTTTTTTTTTCTGCTCTTTTTACCCCCTTTTCTTTTTTTCCTTGTCTCCAAGATTTCTGACTCACAGCACATGGAGAGGGAATTAGTCACAAGCTATTTCCTGTTTTCCAGATAACCTCACAGGCTGGGGCTTCGTGATCAACAGCACAACCAGGTGGAGTGCAAGGTGGAAGAGAACCAAGCACTGGCATAAAAACTCCTCAAAACTGATTGTTTTATCCTCACAGGCATCTTTGGTGTTGTTGTTGTTTTCTATAAAGGAACGGCATTTTAAAGTAATTTTTAAAGGCATTTTAAAGTTCTTTAAATTCATGGATTTGTCTCCTGTGAGGTTTCCCAGCCAACACACCAAGTGTGCCTTTGCTCTTGGAGCAGATTTGATCATCAGCTGGTGAAGGTGAAGCTCCTGCCTTGTTGCAAACCTCTCCAGGGACAGGAGCACGCCAGGAAAGGTTCAGAATAATTTCCTGCATCCAGGGCACCTCCTTTTCTCTGCCCCACCATTCCTTGTGGAATGTTTGCTCTGCAGATGCCAGCACAGAGAGGGGACATTCCCCACTCAGGGAGGGTTTCTGTCCAGGCTGCTTCAGCCCTGTGCCCTCAGCTACTGCCAGATAAAATTCAGATCCCTCTGATGCCAGCTCAGCAGGCAGGAGGAGGATTCCATCCCCATCACCAAGGAACCTGTTTGGTTCAGGGTTGCAGTCAGAAGTGCCCTGAAATGGATCCCAAATGGAATTTTAGGGGTGCCAGTGGGCACGGAAGGTGCTGGATCAGCTCAGCTCCACCTCTTTTCCTGCTCCCTGCTCAGCTCTGACTTGTGGCCAGGCTGGCAGTGCCCAGGGGTGTGATCACACCTTGGGCAGTCATCCCTCAGATTTTTGACACAGAATCAAGGCTCCCTGAGCTCCTGCTGGACTGAAATCCAGGCTGTGACAGCCACCAGTTACAAAGACAGCAAAATCAGAGAGCCCCAAGGAACATTGGCACCTCTGACCTGCCCTGGGAGCTCTGGGGAGGAGATGTTGGCCCTGATTTATTGCTGTGCATGTTGATAGCAAGCCTGTAGTGCTTTCTTTCCAAAACACCTTAATTTTCAAGTGTACTGGCACACGTGTCCCCACCCTTGGAAGTGCAGCTGGCTCGGGGTGGGGGGAGAAGATGTTGCCGTTTTCAAGCAAGTTGCAGCATTAAACAACCACCTTGGATAAGGAGACAACAAGACTTAACCTAAAAGGAACTGCAGGAGATCTGAGAGCAGGAGGCAATTATGCAAATTGCAATTGGAACGGGATTACTCAGGCTGGAGCCATTTAGTGCAGCACAGGCTGGGAGGTGGGATGTGCCAGGGGCAGTGGGGCTGGACATTCCTGGGATCTGCCACTGCCTGTCCCTGGAGATGCCACAGCTGCAGGCACAGCAGAGAGGGAGCTGGCACCAGCTCCAGTGGTCCTCATCTCCTTCACCATGGAAGGACAAAGGAATTCTTAGACGTGCAGGACAATAAACCCTATGGCAAGGAGAGAAATAAAAGGGTCAGGATTGTTGCTGAGCCAGCCAGGACTCGGTTTATTTTTTGTAAGAAAGATCTCAGAGTGTTTTCATGGCTGTGCCCAGGCAGATTTAAAGAGTTTTGCACCATCCAGCTCTACTCAAATACACAACTCTGTATGGAGAAAAAGCTCCACTGGAAAGCTGGGTTCTTCCCAGAAGGAAAACACCCTGGTGGTTGTCATCTCTGGATGTTGTTTTTGGTATAACTCACCCAGCATTCCCAGAGCTGCTCACTTGGGGATTCAATCATGATGAATCTTCCCAAACATCTCTGGGTTTTGAAGGGAAAAAAATAATATCAATGAAAGGTGACTTCATAGCTGCCTTAAAATAGAAGGAATGGATAGCAACTCATTAAGCTCATAAATATGGGATAATATGTGCTGAAAGTAATTGTTATCATCAAATGTGGTTAAAATTAGTCACCAGCAAGTTAAAACTAAGCCTTACATCCAGGTTCCTTGCTGAAATGCTCTTGCTACTGTGTGAAGAATAAGAGAGTGGGTACAGGAAAAATCTTCCTCAGTGGTTTGGCTTTTTTGGGACAATGCTAACAGAGCAGGGGATTTCCCACTCAGCCATCAGGAAAGGTCAGTGAAACTCCAGCTTTTGACCTCGGCCAAAAGCAGGGAAAGATTTAAGATTTTAAAATTGTAAAATGTTGACAACAATTGGGCTGTTCAAGCCTTCTACTACTGCCTCTGTAATGTGGGGTTCTGTGCTTTAAAACCTTTCCCAGAATTACAGAATTATGGAATCATTTAGGTTGGAAAAAACCCCTTAAGACCATCAAAGTCCAACCTCTAATCCAGCACTGCCAACCCCTGAACTCTGAGTGTCACAACTGCCCAGCTTCTGATCCCTGCAGGGATGGCAACTCCACCACTTCCCTGGGCAGCCCATTCCAGAGCTTGACAGAGTTTGAAAAATCATTTCCATGAAGGAATTGTTGGTGAAATCCAATCTAAGCCTTCCCTGGCACAGCCTGAGGCTGTCTCCTCTTGTCCTGTCACTTTTTACTTGTGACACCAACCTGTCCCCTCCTGTCAGGGAGTTGTGCAGAGCCAGAAGGGACCTCTTGAGCCTCCTTTTCTCCAGACTGAGCCCCCTGAGCTCCCTCATCTGCCCCAAATCCTTCCCCAGCTCTATTCCCTTCCCTGGACATGCTCCAGCACCACCTGGGTCACCCCATCAGAGCAGCTCAGAGCTCAGTCCTTGGGGTACCAGCTGCAAAAAGGACAACCCAAATCGTTAGAAAACAGGAAAAGTGACTTTCATTTTTTGGTCCAAGACCTTCCACCTTTGTGAAGATCCTTCCAACAGTTTGAAGGCTTCATTTGTCACGGGTTTGTGTGCCTGTGAGCTGTGCATGGGCTGTGGGATGTTTGCTCTCCCATCCCCTGACAGAGCTGGGCACACCTGAGGCTGAACTCTCTGGAAAATGAGACTGCTCTAAACTCTCCCTGCCAAAGCTTCATTAAGTTAAAAGGGCTCCAATTATAACTTACCTTGCACCAGGAAGGGCAGGTACAAAGCTTGATCCTGCAGTGTTTTGGATGGGATCCTTGGAAATCTCTAGGTTCTGAGTGGAAATGACTCTGGGAGCTTTTGAAAGTGCTTTTGCTGTAAAAGAGTGATTTGCACATAATCAAAGCCTCTTAAACACCCCGACTGGCTGCCCTGAGGAGACTCCCTTAACCTGCTGGGTTCATACCCTGCTCAGGACTGGACAAACCAAAGCTCCAAATGATGAATCCAGTTTAATGTGAATATTGACAGACTCTGCTAATTACTCATGGGTGCTTCTCATCTGGGGCTTAAAAAACCCAAACCCCCACCACAAACATGATTCCCCTCAGTCCTCTCCTGACAGAAAGTTTTGTCCTAAATGAGGAACAACTCCCCAGCTGATTTAAGGACTCCCACACAACCAAGGGAAATCACTGAGGTTTTGTGATAAGTTCCCTCATGGTGCTCCCTCCACTGAAAATCAGTGTTTGCAGTCCCAGGAGTTGGCACCAGTTTTTCCTCTGGTGTCCCCTTGCAATTCCAGCAGCTAAAATTCTGTCAAACTCCAAGCACTCAGGGCAGCCACCAAGTGAGGGTAAAATAAGGGTCAGAGAAAAGCAGATAAAGCCTCATTTTTAACCTGCCCAAGGAAAAGTGGGACCCCTGGGGAAATACATCTCTGAATTCTGCCTGTGACACTCTGGTTGTGGCAAAAATCTTCCTAAACTCACAAAGCCACTCAGAGACCAGCAAGAAAAGCAACATGGTCAGTGTGTGATGGATAATTTCAGTGTTGGTTTTGTAGGTAGCAATTTGCAGTTGTACACTGGAGTTATACAAGTGAGAAAAATGTTATTCTCCCTCTCCAAAAATAATCTTTTTCTACTTGGGGTTAGGTTGGTGTAGTCCTAAATCTCTGTGAATGTAGTTGTAATTCCTGTTTAATAAAACTCCAGAGGTGATCTGGTTTTATCAGCCTTCATCTGTAATTAAGGCATTTAATATTCAAACTCTTTGATGTCATGTCATCTTTGAAACATAAATAAGAAGTTTGTCTCCATCTTCAAAATTAAGATAAATGAGTTGGAAGGGCAAGTCCCCAGAGAAACTTTTAAAAGCTATTTGGGTATTTTAATAGCTACCAAAAAGAAATAAAAAATAACAACATTGATATTAAAAAAACACATTGATAGAAAGCTGAAAACAGTTTTATAGGAAGTGAGCAAGACAAGTTCCATCTGAGCAGAGGAACCTGGACACAGGCAGGTTTGTGGCTGTTTGTTGTTGGGTTTTTTTGGTCCAGGTGATTTGTTTGTAGTGAGGATCTCAAAGCACTGCAATGAATTCCCAGTCACCCTCCCCGTTGCTATCAGATGGCAAAACAAGTCCTGGCACCCTGTGGAGCTGTGCCTGATGTGCTGAGATACCCAGGACACCCCGTGGGGCTCTGCCCCAGTGTTTAATAGGGAAATCAGTGGGAATGGGGCACCCACTCTGCCCCAATGCTGGCACTGGATGGAGCTCCATGTGGGATGTCTGGGGAAAAGGGATCCCCTCTGTCCAAGCTTGGGCAGACACCATCCCATGGGATCTGAGCTTTGGGGAATGCTCTCCTCACCCCTTTTCCTCCCCTCACCTTCCCTGGAGTGAATCTCACCCAGGTCAAGCTGCAGATCTCTCTCAGCAGACCCAGGGCTCCAGAGCTCCCTGTCCTTCCTGGCTCAGCCACACCACTGTCCTTCACTCCCACTCACAGGCACTCCAGGATCTGCAGTTCCTTTCCTGCCATCCCTCTTCCCCTCAAACTTGTCCAAAATCTCTCATGTTCTTCTGGCTCCAGGCCTGCTCTCCATCCCAGGGCTGGGATCCCTGGATCTCAGCCAGCGGGGGTGGGAGCTCTCCTCCTGCCTGCTCATAATTAGAACGTGCACACCTTGGAGTTTGTTTTCTTCCCAAAGCCTTTCTTGGAGGGTTGGAGGCGTGTAGGAGGGCAGGCACACAAATCCTGTTATTTGTAGGTTCAGAGCAGTGCGTGGGAGGAAGATACAGAAATCCCATTAGTCATTAATAAGATTTTAGAACAGATTCCTTAGGCAAGACTTGGAAAAGCTCTTCCTGGCTGCCTTCTGATGGTGTTTAGGTCTTCCATTGCCCCACCAGTCCATGTCCAGTCAGGCTGGGAGAGTGCCCTCTCCTCTCCTTCCCTATTTTCTTTTATTTCTGCTTTGAATCACGCAGAATTCTTCTCAATTAGCAAAAATTTGCCACCATCGTTAATTATATCAAGAAACTGAAGCAGCAGCATTTGCATCAAGGCCTTGCTTTGAGCTCTGCACCACGGTCTGCACAGACCCTCCTAAGTGATGAATAATTCTCCCTGCCCCAAACTTTTAATTTCCAGGTGTAAACTGGAAAAGTTTCCAGGACTAAACTGGTAAAAAATAAAGTTGGTAAAAAATAAACTTGGTAAAAAAGCCAATATCCAGAACTTCTGATCCTATGAGGACCTGGCCTCTTTTAGGTGTTTTAAAGCAGTTGACTGAATTTTTACGTGACTGTGCATTCCTCTCTCCTGAACACAAGCCAAGGTGATTGATTGGAGCACTATTAATCACAGGAGACCAAGGCATGATCTCAGTGAGGTTCACAGAGGAGCTCTGAACAGTGAATACACGAGGAAGAACAGGTCAAGTGCCAGAGAGATGAGCAGAGCCTGCCCTGGAGTGATTGTATTCCAAAGGCACAAGGGAAGAGGGGAAAAAAAAGCCAGACAAGACACAACACATCAGAGTGGGAAGTGGGGATTCAGGCTTGGATGTTTCTTGAAATAGGTGGGGTGGCAGTGGCAGTTTGCTAAAAACAGTGTGGGAGCTTGGCTCAGAGCAGAGCTCCTCTTGGCAGGTGGGGCTGGGAGAGGCTGCCAGGATTTTTGGGTGAAGGAGACACAAGGATTGGTGGCTGATCCTTGGGCAGAACTGTCACCCAGTGGCTGATATTCCATTTTCTCTAAGCCTGTTTTGACACCTGTTTCTTCCTGGGCTTTTCTCCTCTTGCTGGATCAGGTGAGGCTGCCCAGTTGTCTACCATGACATCTTCAGCAGCTTTTCCCTGCCCCTTGTCTAAGGGAGTTTTTGGGGGCTCAGACCAGCTCCTACCTCAGCATCTGCAGCCTTTTCTGTCCCCTGGGACTTGGGGAGCTCCTGGCAGGATCCCCTCCCAGCAAGGAGAGCACTCAGCTGCCTGGGATGTGTTTCCCATCAAGCACCAGATGGATTTTCCATCTTTTCTTAGCAGTTCCTCTAAACTGGGGATTAAAACCCCCAAACTCCCAGCTCCAGAGCCCCACCTGAGCAGCCTCCCCCAGCTCCAGGAACCCATCCTGGAGTGCAGAGCCACGTGTGGGTGGCAGCAGAGTTACAGTGGCTGCCCCATTTGTTTAAACAATTGCTGCACGGCTGGTTTTGAATTTACAAGTATTTAGGAAGTTTTGAGATTTCCAGACTGGAAATGCTGGTATCTCTTCCAGCCTCTGCCTGAGCTAAGGTGTTTTTCACACTGATTCAGGTGGGGGAAAAGGTTCCTGCTGTTGTTCTGCTCCTTTGCTGTTTTTTTTTTTTTTTTTGCCTGAGAGTGAAGAATCCTTTTAGACATTGAGCCTTTCATGCTCTGCTTCATCCACTTGAACCTTTCTTTCCAGACTTCAGGCATATAAGAAAAAACCCAGATGTCTCAGGAATAAAAAAAAAAAAAAAGAAAAAAAAAAAAAAAAAAAGAAAGCCCCCAAACCCCCAGCTTTACATGCACTTGGATCTTTCATTTTATAAAAACAGTCAAGCCACAACCACAAGATTTCACAGATAAGAGAAAAAATGTGGATTGAACTTAATTCAATATTATAAAGAAATGCTCTTACAGGGAGACTGCAAGCTGAGCCAAAGCCAGACCAAGACTGCTGACTGATCTGAAAAATGTGAATATTATTCACACTGGGACACCACATCTCATAATGCTCCATGTGTGCTATAGTATATAATTATGAAATGTTTGCATTAAGTAACTTGGGTGCCTAAATACAGATGTTCCTTATTGACATTAATTGGACTTGACATATCTTTGGCCTGCTTTATAGCAGTCACCAAAGCATGCATTTCCACTTTACCGTACATATTCTAAAGGAGCTCTGTTCCATATCCAGCTTATTAACACAGAAAAACATTAGTGCCTCAGCTATCTGTCACAGATTTCAGGTAAAAATGCAATTGCTTTGCATTAGAGAGTGTGGTTGCTGGGGACTGACCACAAACATTAATTTCTGCTCTTTTTTATTTTTATTTACAGTGAAAGCTGTCCCCAAGACTTAGAAAGTGTTGGGTTTTTTTTTCTCTTCAGAGCTGTCAATGCATTGTGGTGCCTTTTGCTCTGATTTTTTTGTTGCTGTGGCTCAAATGTCAGGTTTCTGAGGAAGAAAGGAATGGAAGAAAGAGAGAAAAAGAGAGAGAAAAAGAAAAAGAGAGAAGGAAGGAAGGAAGGAAGAAAGGAAGGAAGAAAGAGAAAGAAAGAGAAAGAGAAAGAGAGAAAGAGAGAAAGAAAGAAAGAAAGAAAGAAAGAAAGAAAGAAAGAAAGAAAGAAAGAAAGAAAGAAAGAAAGATAATAAGAAAGAAAGTAGAAAAAGAGAAATGTTTCCTTTTTTTTCATATAAAATATATGTGGCTTTTGCACTTGTTAGTTTAACTGTTTTGCATTACTCTGCAGTGATGTCTCATTCCAATATCTGGAGAAAAAGCCCAAATATTAAATTAAACCAAGGGTACTCATAGTTATAAACTTCACCTGGCCAGTTCTAAACAGGTTCTCCAAAAGAGAACCCAAAAAGGCCACCAGTTTCCTTTGAGATAATCTTCTTTAGATGTGTCCTGTAGCTGAGATTCAGATCTCAGCTTCTGCAGAATCCCTGTGGAACATTAGGTTTTTTAAGCAAACCTTTCCAAAAGGGCTTTTTTTCAAGGAAAGATCAGCTTGGTCTTGACATTTCCCTGTGAAATTGTAATTTTCAGCTGGTTTGTGAATGAGTGGGAGGTGTTGCAGTGGAAGTTTGTGCTTTTAAGTGAATACAGAGATGAAAAGACATTTGAAGTTCGGTCTAGAAATTCAGACATGAAAATTTATTCTCCTGATATTGAGGGGAAACTTCCCATCCATATCATCCCAGGCAGTTCATGGAGCAGGAGAGTTCCCTCATGGAAAATCCTGCTTAAAATTGAGAAGAATGGAAATGAAAGGACCCAGAGCAGAGAGTCTGAGAATACTCAGATCCCTCCTTGTAAGAAAGAAAAAAATCTTGCTTTTATTAATCCAAACAGTGAAGGTACAAATGTTTTCTGCTTTAAATTCAGCTTTCCCAAAGCACATAAATCTCTAAAAACAAATACCTGCCCTTTCCCTTAATATTGTAAGAGAACTTCCTGCATTAGAGGATCTCTTCTCTTCCAAAAAAATGAGTCAAAAGTGATTCAGAGGTTTTGTACAGGCTGAGAGCTCTTGCCTGACTGAAGGAATAACATTACTCTCTTTCTTAGCAAAATGCCCCTTTCCATTCTAAAACTGATAAATAAATATTTAAATATATATTAAAATATTAAAAATTACTATGTTTAATATTAATAATGTAAATAACTAATAAAAT